>RPOG01000579.1:0-26590 GCA_008086565.1 Thalassoma bifasciatum | reverse complement strand
GTGTGTGTGTGTGTGTGTGTGTGTGTGTGTGTGTGTGTGTGTGTGTGTGTGTGTTCCTGAGGCGTATCCTCCTGGGAGCAGGAGCTTTGTGCAGGTTTAGTTTAATGAAGCTTCCTGGGATTTTTCCTCCGTGTGAGGTTCATGTTTCCATCCTGATGACCACAACAACAAAAAAACCCAACAAACAACAACAACAACAAAACACCACAAACAGAAACATTCACACATTTCTCTAGTTGTTTGTGACAAATTACTCGACCAGGAGGGAAACAAAGACCCAAGAACAAAGTGAAAAACAGACGGAGAATAACTGAGACTGAAAAAATATCAACGAGATAAACACTGAAACACCACGAGTGTAAATGACACAACTAAACCATGAGGAGCAAAAACTGCAAACTAAAACTGGGAAGAGACAAGAATCAGACAGAATCAGACAGAAAGAGAAATAACTAAAACATCAAACCTTCAGTTAAGAAATTAACAGGATGAATCTTCACAGAAAAACCTGAATCAGACTCTGAAGCTCCGGTCGCTGTTTGAGCTCAGTCTCTTTGTCGTTGGATGAAACAGTGAAACCGTGAACATTAACCCGACGCTCTGCTCCAGCATCACGTTACAAACCAGAACATTTCTCATCAAACAGTCAAACTTCTGTGTTTCTGATGTGACGTCCGCTCTGTTTTTAATTAAAGGAGCTTTTATAAAGCGTTTCAATTGGGCTTTATCAACATTCACACGACGTCCCGACTTTTGAAGAAGTGGTTTTTAAAACAGTGTGTGCTCCTGAACGCAGCTTGGACTCTTCTCCTGGTGGTGACATGCTGAAATAAAAGGCTTATCATTTAATTGAATAGGAAATTGACAGTAGATAGTCAGATGAGAAAGAGTGTGTGGAGAAGACAAAATAAGTGGATCTCTGAGGAAAGAAGCCGACTGGAAGAATTCAGGCAGTTTTTGTGATGCACGGCTGAAGAAAGTCCACTGAGGAAGATTCATTTGTTCCAGAAATATGTAGCCGAGTGTTTTCCTGACTGAAGCTACAGTATGTGTACCTCCCAATTATAATTTAGATGCATAGCTTTCAGAGCCGCAGCCATTGATCTGCTGCAGAAGGAGCAGATTTGTTATGCAGAAGCTGCTGGCCGCTGAAAAAATCCTCATTCGCTGCATAAAAACACTCCCTGTTGTTTCACTGATATGCAAACCAGACACACAGGCAGCAGAATGTGTCTCTAAATTGAGCCTAAATTCATTTAGAGGAAGTCAGCCTGCAGAGAGCTGAATATAGCTCGCCGCTCCGCCTCGCCGTCTGAAGGCATCCGCGCTGTTGTGACTTGAATCAAATGGAAGCCCGAGGCCATGCACGGACAAACTAAAACATTTCAAAACCATTTCAGCTCCTGAAAAATGAAGAACCCTTCAACCTCACACTTTTATTCCTGACCCTGTTACAGCAAAACAGACGAACCAGCAGGTCACCTGAGGATAAACCTGACCAAAAACACCTGAGACAGACCTGAGATAAACCTGAGGACAAACCTGAGGACAAACCTGAGACCTAAGACAAACCTGAGACAAACCTGAGACAAACCTGAGGACAAACCTGAGACAAGACTGAGGACAAACCTGAGGACAAACCTGAGACAAACCTGAGACAAACCTGAGGACAAACCTGAGACAAACCTGAGACAAACCTGAGACAAACCTGAGGACAAACCTGACCAAAAACACCTGAGACAAACCTGAGATAAAACCTGACCAAAAACACCTGAGACAAACCTGACCAAAAACACCTGAGACAAACCTGAGACAGACCTGAGGACAAACCTGAGACAAACCTGAGACAAACCTGAGACAAACCTGAGGACAAANCCTCATTCGCTGCATAAAAACACTCCCTGTTGTTTCACTGATATGCAAACCAGACACACAGGCAGCAGAATGTGTCTCTAAATTGAGCCTAAATTCATTTAGAGGAAGTCAGCCTGCAGAGAGCTGAATATAGCTCGCCGCTCCGCCTCGCCGTCTGAAGGCATCCGCGCTGTTGTGACTTGAATCAAATGGAAGCCCGAGGCCATGCACGGACAAACTAAAACATTTCAAAACCATTTCAGCTCCTGAAAAATGAAGAACCCTTCAACCTCACACTTTTATTCCTGACCCTGTTACAGCAAAACAGACGAACCAGCAGGTCACATGAGGACAAACCTGACCAAAAACACCTGAGACAAACCTGAGACAAACCTGAGGACAAACCTGACCAAAAACACCTGAGACAAACCTGAGACAAACCTGAGGACAAACCTGACCAAAAACACCTGAGACAAACCTGACCAAAAACACCTGAGACAAACCTGAGACAAACCTGAGACAAACCTGAGACAAACCTGAGACAAACCTGAGGACAAACCTGAGACAAACCTGAGACAAACCTGAGACAAACCTGAGGACAAACCTGAGACAAACCTGAGACAAACCTGAGACAAACCTGAGACAAACCTGAGGACAAACCTGAGACAAACCTGAGACAAACCTGAGGACAAACCTGAGCAGGTTGATTTGACAGGTTAGCGACCACACGGTGAAGAAGATGATGATGATGAAGATTTCGATGATGAAGGTGATGATGAAGATAAAGATGAAGATGAAGATAAAGATGAAGATGGTCTGACTCTCCTCTCCATGATCAGTAAAATCTCTCTGACTCATCGTCGCTTCATTAATAGTTTCTCTCAGCAGGTGAACAAACTGCAGGACTGTCACCTTCATTTTTAGCAGCGACGCCTTCACGCCGGGCGCTAATTTTACATCCGGCAGAGCGCCACCGTTTATCCTCCTCCTCCTCCTCCTCTTCCTCCTCCTCCTCCTCCTCCTCCAGACGTCCAGCTCCTGCTGATCCTTCAAGTCAGACAAGTTCACATCAACATCAACGAAGACTCACAACAAAAATGAAACAACAGCTCACTTTGAGTTTGTGACGTTGATACTGAGACATGGAAATGACTGAAACCAGATCTTTACGCTCTAAAAACCATCATAAAATCAAAATATTGACACTTTACTAAACTATTGAGCTCTTGTCTGAACTGAGGTTGTTAGGAACTATTTTTTTTACCTGGTTAAGTTCATAAAGTTTAATCACAGCAGCTGCTCAGTCTGGAAACATGAGGGTGGAGAATAAACAGAGTCATGTTTACAGATATTTCAGCTCCTAGATTTATTCAGGTTCACTAAAGAATTGATATTTTACACTGAACTACGTCAACAAAATGTAATTAAATCATACAGAGCACCTGAACTAAAAATCCGTGGTAGACTTAGAAAATATGAGCTGGAAAAGATGAAGAGAGGAGAGAGAACAGAGTCTGGATTAATATAATAATAATGATAATAATAATAATAATACACTTTATTTGTATAGCAGTTTTAAAACGTAAAGTTACAAAGTTCTTTACAGACAATAAAAGCAACAGTGCTCTAAGAAACGGTTCAAGTAAAATCAGTCAGAGCAGGAAAGAAAACACAGGATCAGCCAAAAATAATGATTAAATATACGAAACAAGAAGGTAAAACACATGTATGAATAAATAAAATAAAAGGCTAAAATCAGGGAAAGCTCTCCCATAAAAATTTGTCTTAAGAAGTGATTTAAAAGAGGTTACTGGCTAAAAGTGGGCGGAGTCTCTGTGATGTCACCGTCTGTTTCTGAAACAGAGTTTTTGAGCTAAACTCCAGGAGCAGGTTTGTGTGTGATCTCTCACGTGATCTGTGCTTCTGATTGGACGAGTTAGCGAGTTGATTTTATTGTTGGTGCAGCTCTGACACTGTTCAGGTTTCTCATGTGGCTCCTTGAGTAAATGAAGCCCCCCCCCCGGTGTAAAGCTGGGGGGCTAAAACGGTTTTGACCCAAAAAATCCAGCAGCCTGAGTCGACCATCAGCTGAAGGTGATTTTAAAAAAGAGCTGATCCAGATCAAACATGATGTGTTTTTCTGAACACTCACGTTTCTCCTCAGGGACGAACGATAACTCTTCCAATTTCTGTGCTGGAGGCGTCGTCTCTACACTGACAGTAAAGTCAGCTCCCATTGGACGGCGTGTGACACAGATGAAGAGGTCAGGGGGGGACGGCGGAGGAGTCTTAATTAAAAGTCAGCGGTGATAGGACCCAAATTCAGACTGTCCGCTCATTTCTCCACTGACAAAGAATCATTACGTTGGATGTCAGAGCGGATCAATATGGTGACAGGGTGAGGAACCCTCCTTCTCTGCGCCTCCCTCAAACCTGTGAGCTGACTGCCAACGCCACCGCCGCCGCCACCGAGGCAGACGGAGGCAGACGGAGGCAGACGGAGGCAGACGGAGGTCAAAGATTTGTTCAAATCAGCACCTCCAGCCCCGCAGGCAGACAGCAGGAATCACTCCTGGTTTGTGGAGGCAGACTGTACAAGCGAAGCATCATTAAATTCTTCTCTCTGCTTATTGTGCATAATTCATACGCAGCCGCTGAAATATGAATGTTGCTGTGTAGCAGAACGACTGCCAGGCCAAACCTGAGAGGAGGAGGAGGAGGAGGAGGAGGAGGAGGAGAAATGTGCGGGCGAGGAGCAGTTTGGACAGCTCTGGATCACCTGCAGCAAAAATCTATTCACCTGCTTCCCTGAGACGCAGCAGGAAGAGAAAAACAAAGAGGCCGTTTCATGGGTCGCTGTGCCGAGCGTTTTTCACTCTGATTACGCCGAGAGAGAGAGAGAGAGAGAGAGAGAGAGAGAGGGAGAGAGAGAGAGAGGGAGAGAGAGAGAGAGAGAGAGAGAGAGAGAGAGAGAGAGAGAGAGAGAGAGAGAGAGAGAGAGAGAGAGAGAGAGAGAGAGAGAGAGAGAGAGAGAGAGACTGAGACTTTATCAGGTCCATGAATATTCTCTGTCTGTGGCGGCGGCAGGTTGAAGTTTTCTGCTTTCACTCGTCTCTGCAGCCAAACTCTGATTCCTCTCATCATCCTGACCTTTCAAAATAAGAGAAAACATTCCTGCTCTCTTTGGGGAAGATGAATCTGGGAAAATAAATCTGTTCAGGCAGAGCAAAGACAGAAAAGAGCAGCAAATGTCGTAGCTCGTGAAGTTGAACCATAAAAGAAGTTCAGCTCCTTTTCTCTTTGCTTTGGGAAAAACCAGTTTTTCTTTCTTCATTAAATTAAAGAACGAAGCTGAAGAAACACCTGCACCAACTCAAACACATGAAACCAGGAGAATCTCTGTGTTAAATGATGAACTTAATGTTTCTAACACCTGAATCAATGGTGTGAAGAGTCATTTCATGAACATATGTGGATTATTACCCATGGTTCATCACCTGACGGCGTTAAAGAGAAAGAACTCTGCTTCTCTACCGTCGTTACACTGCAAAAAATGAAATCTAAGCAGGTGTTAATGTCTGATATTTCAGCAAAAAATGTATTTTTAGACTTATTATGAGCCAATTCAAGATATTTAAAGACGCAATTGACATCTCAATGAAAGGTAAAGATAAAAAATAATCCGCCAAATGGGTAAGAAAAAATAAAGATAGAGATTTTGGTTTTACTCGTTTCGAGCAAATCAGACGTCATTTTTGTCTTTAAATATCTTACATTAAAAGATTTTCTGAACTTGTCAGTTGAATGTGTCTCATATTTAGAGTAAAAAGACATTTATCACTGAAAATAAGACACAAAGTTCCACTTAGATTTCAGTTTTTACAGTTACATATTTTCAGTCCAAGGGAAAATAATTAACTCAGATTCACACACGTGGTTGTAATATAGGTGTTAAACCAATGTCTTCATGGTCTTTGTTAATTTATTTTTCTAAAATAACAATTTGATGAACAATTGCACTTTGAAAAATAAGGTGAAAGTGAGTGAGAGGAGCACAGAGAGAAACTGAAACATCGAGCTCAGACACCAACACTGGCATCAATATATCAATATATATCAATATATCAGTATATCAATATATCAATATATCAGTATATCAATATATCAGTATATCAGTATATCAGTATATCAATATATCAATATATCAATATATCAGTATATCAGTATATCAGTATATCAATATATCAATATATCCATATATCCATAAGGATTCAAGGAGTTTTATTTGTCATTCAACCCATGTAAAACATGGGTGGGATGAAATGAGGTTACCCTGGTCCCGGAGCAAGCCCAATCATAGAAATGAGAATAATAAATATATACAAATATACAATAAAAAAGAGAATAAAAGAAGAACACAATCAACCAGCGTTTTTAACAAATGGACAGAATAAAATAATAAATCAATCAATAAATAATAAATTATAAATCAATAATAAATCAATCAATAATAAATAATAATAAATAAATAATAAATTAGTATTTTAAATTGATGTTCCCAGCACTAGTCTGAACATCCAGCTTTGTTATTTATAAATGTTATTAAAATATGGAGCAGCGTCTGAACTCTTTGTAACTTTGATTAAAACCTTCGATGTTTCTGTTAAATATCTTAAATGCTCAGACTCACACGGTTCCAGGATAAATCAGTGCGTTTCCATGAAGACACGTTTGTGTGCGTCAGCAGTCGAGCAGCAGACGGACAGAGCGAGCGTCTGGCTGCTGAACACAGAGCGGCGGCGGTTGGCGGCGGCGTTGAGCGGAGCCAGAGCGATCTCTGAGGAGGAAAACAGGCCAGAGCTCGGACTGAAGACTGTTCAGCACCAACAGCCTTCAAATAAATGCTGATGTTGTTCTGAGCCTGCTGAATGTGGAAATAGACAAAGTGTTGGCTGAGAAACTGGGTTTTAAATACTGATCATGTGTCAGCGCGTGCTGCTCTGCTGCCGCACACACGCCAGAAAACAAACAGAAATAACAAACCAACCAGAATTCAGCTTAAACTGAAACATATGAGAGACGCTGAGTGTTTGGAGTAAATGTATGATCATGGGAAACATCCTAAAAAGCCCTAAAGTGGTGATCCTGCAGAAATAACAAAGATCCTCAAAGACGACAAAGTAGCTTCATGACCCGAACATTTCTGTAAAACTCTCCTTTACTGTTTGAGGAACATTTTCTGTGATGTGTTTGGACCCTGGTTGTGTCTGTGCTGGTTGTTGTAGACGTGTCAGAGCAGCTTTGTGCTTCTGCTGTTTTTGGTGCTGGACTCAGTCCCTGTGTCTGTCCTGGTTGTGTCTATTTTGGTTGTGTTATAGTTTTGTTCTAGTTGTGTTGGTGCTGTATTCAACCGTGGTGGCTCTGCCTGCGTTTACCTGCATCCACCAGTGTTCACCTGTGTTCACCTGCGTTTTCCTGCGTTTACCTACGTTTACCTACGTGTACCTGTGTTCAGGTGTGCTCAGTTGTGTTCAGGTGTGTTCAGGTGTGTTCAGCTGTGTTCAGTTGTGTTCAGGTGTGTGTAGTTGTGTTCAGTTGTGCTCAGGTGTGTTCAGGTGTGTTCAGTTGTGTTCAGTTGTGTTCAGTTGTGTTCAGTTGTGCTCAGTTGTGTTCAGTTGTGCTCAGTTGTGTTCAGTTGTGTTCAGTTGTGTTCAGTTGTGTTCAGGTGTGCTCAGGTGTGTTCAGGTGTATGTGGCTGATCCTCTCCTCTTGTGCACTGATCCCTACAGAGTGATTTACTGTCCCATCTCGCTGCTACATCCTCCCAAATCCCTCTTTGTTAGCCTGCTCTCAGCCCAGGAACATTATCAGTCTGCAGGCGTCCTGTTCACCGTCGCAAGAAAACATTTTCCAGCTGTTGCTGCTTCACAGCAGAAATGAAAAACTTCCAGGAATGAAGCTCTGCCTCCTCGCGCCAGATAACGGACCCAGATCTTATCTCTGCTCCGAGATGTGAACAAAAGATGTTTTTTTTTTTTACAGGAGCAGCCCTCAGTGTTTACTGAGTCAGAGTGTGTGTGTGTGTGTGTGTGTGTGTGTGTGTGTGAGTGTGTATGTGTGTGTGTGTGTGTGTTTATGGTCACTCTGAGAGCAGCTTCCTCTCCTCCTGTATCTCAGTTTTCTTTATGACGCTGGTTTCACCTTTTCTCTGGAGGATTCAGGAACATGTTTGTTCTCTCAGGTTTTTATTTGCAGCTTGTTTCATGAATCTTTGTGAATCACAGTTAATATCAATATAAAACTGAACATACACTCAAAAAAAAAGAGAAATATTGAATTTAATTAGACTTAAGTCAACTGGTCCCATATAAATGCTTTGAGTTAATTTCAAGTTCATCTTAGTCGACCCCCAAAAATATTTTATTCAACCAATTCAGTATGTTAACATGGAACCAGTTTACATTAAAAAGAAAAATAAATTAAAGTCTTTTTTTATAGTGCAGAAGGAGCAGAAAATATGAAGAAAGGACAGAGAAATCATTTAAATCAGAAAATACTGCTTTAATTTTTTCCTGCTTTGGTGTAAAACAGTAAATTTGAGACGGAGTGAGCAAAGTGAGGAGTGAGAGGAGCACACACACACACACACACACACACACACACACACACACACACACACACACACACACACACACACACACACAGAGGAGAAGCTGAAACTTAAGCATCGATCTCGTCACAAGTATTGATCCAAACTGATACTGTTGCATTTGGAGACATGTAACATGCAAATACAGCCAGAAAATGGAAAAGAAACTCAGTGAATTGTATTGAAATGTATATACAATGTTTTGTACTGATAAAGAAAAAAATTAATAACTAAGTTAAAAAAAAAAAACTGATCCTATTGTTGGTTTGAAAATATCAACATTTTAGATTCATCTGCTCACCTCGACTGAAAAGGGCAGCACGTTAAAAATCTGTTTATTTTATTTGATCAGGACTGAAGATTTGAGCAAAAATGGTAGAAAAAAATATTGATCACTAATGTCTTTATAACGGTTATTGATGGAGGATATTTTATGGTCCACTTAAGTCCTCAAAGAGACAATTATTAAAGGGACTCATAAAGGTTAAATGGATAAAAATATTTTCAGTAATTTTTTTTTCTTTGTGTTTTTGAAGAATCTGAGGCGACGACCTGGAAATTGGAGACAGTTTTTGGAAAATGTGTCGTTTCTGTGTCTCTAAGTGCAGCTGAAAGGGTTAACTCACTCCTGGTCCTCACTACAGGAGTGTGTGTGTGTGTGTGTGTGTGTGTGTGTGTGTGAGTGTGTGTGTGTGTGTGTGTGTGTGTGTGTGTGAGCGGTCACTTAGCGTCGGCCTTGAGAGCAGCCTCCTCTCAGCCTGTGTGTGTGTGTGTGTTTAGTGTGTGTTTAGTGTGTGTTTAGCGTGTGTAGTGTGTGTGTGTGTGTTTAGTGTGTGTTTTAGCGTGTGTGTGAGAGTCTTTGGTGTGTGTATTGTGTGTGATTTAAGTGTGTTTAGTGTGTAGTGTGTGTGTGTTTAGTGTGTAGTGTGTGTGTGTGAGTGTTAACGAAGCTGCTGCAGGTTGCTCTCTCTCTGGTTTGTACCTGTCAGCTCTGAGCTCCTGTGAGCAGGTGATGACTAATACACCTGAAGACCAACAGCAGCTAATTACAGCCTCATTAATGCACCTGTTCCACAAAGTCAGGGACAAACACCTGAGACTGCAGCACCAGGATTTTAGAGACACGCTCGTTAGAGGCCGCTGCAGGGTCAAAGAGACGTTTTCCACTGCTCCTTTCCTGTTGGTCGTTTCTCGTTGGTCGTTTCCTGCTGCTCGTTTCTCGATGGTTGTTTCTCGTTGGTCGTTTCTTGTTGGTCGTTTCCTGCTGCTCGTTTCTCGATGGTTGTTTCTCGTTGGTCGTTTCCTGCTGCTCGTTTCTCGATGGTTGTTTCTCGTTGGTCGTTTCTCGTTGGTCGTTTCTCATTGGTCGTTTCTCGTTGGTTGTTTCCTGTTGGTTGTTTCCAGTTGGTTGTTTCTTGTTGGTCGTTTCCTGCTGCTCGTTTCTCGTTAGTCGTTTCCTGCTGATTACTTTTTGGTCGTTTTTTCTCGCTGGTCATTTCCCAGCTCGCCGCCTCGCCGCTGTTTCTCCATGAGGTGTCAGCTCTGTAAATATCTGCAGCTTTGAAAAAATCTATTTTTGTATGTCAACCTTTAAGTATTGATGAAGAGGTTGTAAAAGGCTGAGCAGAACCTGCAGCAATAGAAGCAGAAAGACTGCAGTTAAAGCTTATTGACAAAGATGTAAAGTTTTATTTAAGGGCCTGTCCTCTCTCTGGGGGGGGGGTTCAGGTCAGTGGCTTTAATAGAAGGTCCTCCATCCTCACGCCAGCGCTCTAATGTCCAACATAAACACACTCCAGCTCTGCCACTCATTAAAAAAGCTTCATTTAAAGAGAAGCAGACGAGCTTCAGCTTCTGTCTGAGCTTTAAAGCTGAGAAACTGTGAATCAGTCAGGAACAGGAAGAAGCTGCTGACCATAAACTCACTCAGTAAAAAAAAAACATCTTTCTGCTGCAGAGCCAGTTTCTTATCTCTGCTGCTCCAGTTTCCATCACACGCTGGTTGAGTTTAAAAACTGAAATAGTTTTCAGCAGATTTATATGTTTGGGAGAGTTTTTCTGTCAACTGCAGCTTTAAAGGCCCAGGCAGGAGTTTTTTAATGCTTCTGAAAAAAAAAAGATTTAAAGTCGTGCTGTCAAAATTTAACGCTTTAACTTTGGAGATTCATATTAATTTTATAACGCGTTATAAAAAAATTAACGCAGTTTTCACAGTTTTGTTACTTCCTGTCACTGCTGACCTGTAACCTCTGGGACACATCAGGATTCACTAACGTCCAGGGGTGAAAGAGTTAAATTCTTGCTGGTTCTAAACCTTCAAGTCCATTTCTGCCGGTTAAAAAAAAAAGAATGAAAATGTTGCTTTTTTTGCCCCTATAGTCTGTAAATTTTGAGATAAAACGTCAAAATTGTTTCTTAAAAAGTCAAAATTTGAGCTGGAATATCAGATTGTTTAGATAAAAAGCTGAAATCAGGAGGAAAAAAAGTCAAAATCTCAGGGGAGAAAGTTAAAATATTTGAGACAGGATCAAAATTTGAGTTAGAGTTTAACATTTTTTAGATAGAATATCAGAACTTTGAGATGAAAAGTTGAAATCATGAAAAATTTGAGAGAAAAAGTGAGAAATTGGAGACAAGATATCAAAATTTGAGATAAAAAGCCAAAACAATGAATTAAAAAGTCAAAATTTTGAGATAAGATCCCAGAATTTTTAGATAAAAAGTTGAAATCACCACTGGGTCTTTTAGTGGAACTCAGTCCTGGACAGTACCAGCTTAACTTTCACCTGCTAACGTCACTAAGTTTGTTTGTTGTCATGTTTCAAACAAACGTAACTGTTGATAAATAAACTACAGGGTTACATTAAAGTAAAATGAGCTGATCACACAGAAACACGTGTTACTTTAATCGTACAGATTCACAGAGAAAAGTGTAGTTTGTTAAGTGTAGTTTGTAAAGTGTTGTTTTTAAAGTGTAGTTTGTTAAGTGTAGTTTGTAAAGTGTAGTTTGTAAAGTGTAGTTTGTAAAGTGTAGTTTGTAAAGTGTAGTTTGTAAAGTGTAGTTTGTAAAGTGTAGTTTGTAAAGTGTTGTTTGTGAAGTGTTGTTTGTTAAGTGTAGTTTGTAAAGTGTAGTTTGTAAAGTGTAGTTTGTAAAGTGTAGTTTGTAAAGTGTTGTTTGTGAAGTGTTGTTTGTTAAGTGTAGTTTGTAAAGTGTTGTTTGTAAAGTGTAGTTTGTAAAGTGTGGTTTGTGAAGTGTTGTTTGTGAAGTGTTGTTTGTAAAGTGTTGTTTGTAAAGTGTTGTTTGTAAGTGTTGTTTGTGAAGTGTAGTTTGTAAAGTGTAGTTTGTAAAGTGTTGTTTGTAAAGTGTAGTTTGTAAAGTGTTGTTTGTAAAGTGTTGTTTGTAAAGTGTTGTTTGTGAAGTGTTGTTTGTAAAGTTGCTGCTGCCTCCTCTGATCTCAAA
The DNA here is from genome assembly GCA_008086565.1 of Thalassoma bifasciatum. NCBI lineage: Eukaryota > Metazoa > Chordata > Actinopteri > Labriformes > Labridae > Thalassoma > Thalassoma bifasciatum. The sequence continues at coordinate 14,627 of RPOG01000579.1, read as the reverse complement.
CCTGTTCTTTAAGGCGACAGCATGAAAAGCTGTAATGATCCAGAGCTTCAGACCAAGAACCTGCTCGCTGCCTCACAAAGAGCCAAGTCCCCGCGGTTTCTTAAATCGATGCATATTTTATTTTAGTGCAGACACTGCAGCCGCGGTCGCCGTGGCGGGGCCTGAGATGGTGAGATATGGACATTTTGTGGCCTCCTGTGAACATTTCACAGCATAATTTGCTGCAAACATATAGATCTTGTGGAAGAAAGTCACTGTGTGCAACCTTTGTTCCCGTGGATCCGTCTAATAGAGGCGGCGTTCGCGTCTTTACCCCGAGGACACTTCCTGCTCCTCCACGGCTTCACGGAGCGTCGCTGCACCAGGAGCTGTCTGCTATTCATGTTTACACTCCCAATGATTTAATCCACGTCAATAAAAAGTGATTTCTTTTCTCTCAATCTATTTCCAATCCACTGGGTTCCTGCTCTGCCATCTCTCTCTTTGTGTGATTGGCTGCAGCTAATCCATGTTTGTTAGACTCAGAGAGGACGGACTGTTTCTGTGTGTTTGCAGGATTAAACACAGACACACATCAGGCTTTAAACAGGCAGGAATAACCACAAAGCTCAGATATAATCCATGAATGTAGACGTTAATGTGGCTCAGCCTGTCAGCTCCTCTCTTCTCCGCCTGTAAACACAAAATGACTGAAGAGAGCTAATTTTATCGGTGGCCTCTTTTCACACAGTTGTAGATTAATGACAAACAGCACTTTGGGCTTTTTGTATGTAAATGCAGCATGAATCACTTTTGATTTAATTAGGATGTTAATTTAAGAACACGTCTCATCTGAGGAGCATTTGTGTCACTTTTCCATCAGAACAAACAGAACCGTGAAGAAATGATGAAATAAAGACTCAAAACTTTCAAACTTTCAGGTTTCATTTCACAACCAAAAATCACTGATTCAACTNCCTGGTTCCCCTGGTTCTCCTGGTTCCCCTGGTTCCCCTGGTTCTCCTGGTTCTCCTGGTTCTCCTCCTCCTCTGCTCCCTGTGGTTGCTCCAGATCAGCTGGAAACTGTGGGGCGGCTGTGACTGAGGACTGACCTTGTGCGGGACGATCTTTCAGCGTCATCGAGCGGCGCTGATTATGACAGCTGAGAAATGTTGGGCTGCAGCTCCGAGGATACATCAGCCGCTGAAACTGTCTCATATTGACCTCTTTAAAAGAATGAACTCCCTCTCTCAGCGACTGGGCGGAGATCCTGGGAGTCTAATGGGGGAGAGAGAGAGACCAGGACAGAGAGAGACCAGGAGAGAGAGAGAGAGCAGGAGAGAGAGAGAGAGAGAGCAGGAGAGAGAGAGAGAGAGAGAGAGAGAGAGAGAGAGAGCAGGAGAGAGAGAGAGAGAGAGAGAGAGAGAGCAGGAGAGAGAGAGAGCAGGAGAGAGAGAGAGAGAGCAGGAGAGAGAGAGCAGGAGAGAGAGAGAGCAGAAGAGAGAGAGAGAGCAGGAGAGAGAGAGCAGGAGAGAGAGAGCAGGATCAGCTGGAGTCCTGAGAGTTTATTTTTTAACTGAAGATCAACAGAAACCAAGCGTCAGTATCTGAAGAATGTTTTTCAGAGCTGTGTCTGCTGTAAATGTTGACGCCTGTGTCACTAAAGTCTCTTGTGTTTTCACCAGGACTCTGATAAAAACGTGGACTCGTCTTTATCTCCAGTGTCAGAATTAATGAGTTCATGTGAAACTGNAGCAGGAGAGAGAGAGAGCAGGAGAGAGAGAGAGAGAGCAGGAGAGAGAGAGCAGGAGAGAGAGAGAGCAGAAGAGAGAGAGAGAGCAGGAGAGAGAGAGCAGGAGAGAGAGAGCAGGATCAGCTGGAGTCCTGAGAGTTTATTTTTTAACTGAAGATCAACAGAAACCAAGCGTCAGTATCTGAAGAATGTTTTTCAGAGCTGTGTCTGCTGTAAATGTTGACGCCTGTGTCACTAAAGTCTCTTGTGTTTTCACCAGGACTCTGATAAAAACGTGGACTCGTCTTTATCTCCAGTGTCAGAATTAATGAGTTCATGTGAAACTGAGCAGCTCATTGTTTCTAAACCCAGACTTTCACCAACAGGATGCTGTTTGTTTGTTTGTCTGTGGGCGAAAGTAAGCGATGTGGATATGTGTGAAAGTTATGACTCATTATCTGTACTTATATATTTACACACACATTCCTGGAGTCGTGAAGGCGACACAGGAAGAATTAATTCAGAGGCACAGAAAGAAGAAATCCAAAAGAGCAAAACATTATTAGAAGCTAAGAGACGAATTCAGAGGTTAAAACTCTTCCTGCTGCAAACACGACAAACACAACAAACACAAAAAAACAAGATAAACACGATGAACGTTTCCTGTAAATCCGCACAGACTGATGAGGTACGGTGGCCCATAGGTGTAGAACAGTTTGCAAAAGCCACGAAACAAATAGTAACGCCACAACAGGAATGTAAGCACCACCAAACCGACTGAAATCCTGCAACATGTGAGTAAACATCAAAACACAAATAAAAATGCTACAATGTGAATGTAAACGCCACCAAACCCAACTTAACACCACAACGCAAATGTAAACGCAAAAACACAAATTTAGACGCCAAAACAAGAAAGAAAGTGACACAACAGGAATGTTCAAACCACAACATGAATAAGAAAGACGCCAAAAATGCCACAACACAAGAGGAATATCACCATCAGACATGACCACAATATGATCTTTAATCATAAAAATAATTATAGTGTCAGTGTAGAAATATTAATCCATGAAGGAGAGAACTTTACAAAAGCTTCTGTTGTATAAAGTGGTTTGTTATTATCAGTTTTTGAGGAAACTGCTGAAGTTTAACTTCTGTTGTGGTGATTTTTCTGTTGTGCTGTAGCTTTCACCTGTGGTCTGACCCCTCCAGGCCACCGTAGTTGGTCTGTATCTGGTCCAGGGTCAGTTTTGTGCTTAGTTCCTCGTCAGACTGACAGCAGAAAGTCTCCAGAGTGACAGGAAGAACTAAAAACAGGAATAAACGGCCTCTTTCCTCCACAACATGTTTTTCTGCAGCGTTTGAGGAAGATTCTGTCGCAGCTCTGTGACCCAGGTACAGGTGTGTTTGCAGGTGTGTTTGCAGCTTTGTGTTTCCACTCAGTTTCTTTTTCCTGAGCTTTCTGCTGAACATCCTCCTGTTTTTATCTCTGTGTTTCTGTCCTGACGCTCGGCTGCTTCTCTGACAGCAGCAGCTGAAGTTTCTGTCCTGATGCTCTGCAGACGCTCGACGCTCCACGTGTTGTTTCTGCACTAATAACTTTTATTAAAGAGGACAGAGCAGCGGACGGAGCACAGGGAGCACAGACACAAAACTGACTCTTTACACTGCAAACAAATAAAACACAAGAAGCTCTGAAGCCCAAATGAAAGTTTTCTGGGATTAAAGTTTCCAGACTAAAGTTTGAGGAAGTTAAAGCTTCAGGAGAATTTTCTTCTTCTCTCTGTGACACTGATGAAGTTTCAGCTCAAACAGCTCTGGATGTTTTCAGATGTAAACAAAAAACATCTGATGTCGACAGTTCACTTAGAAACTGGATGTTTTTAATGTTGTTTCATGTTTCTCCATCACTCCTGATGAATAAACAGTTTTATTTTAACTTCAGTTTGAGTGTTGGAAACAACAAGAGCCTGAAATCAGTCAGCAGAAAAAAAGAGAGGAAACAAAGAGAGAGAGACGCCAAGAAGGAAACATATGTTCATCTGAGGAGAAACTGACTCAGACAAAAGAAAAAAGTCTCTTATTTCTGAGATTTACTGGGTTTTATTCTCGTGTTCAGTCCAAGTCTGAACGTTTCTGTTGTGAACAGCTGATTAAAAACGAAGCTGCTGACGTTTCTGTTTCCTCTGTTTTCACTTTAAACTCACATCAAGCTCTTTGTCAACATGCTGAGCTCATAGAGGTTAGAGAATCAGTTTATCACTGATTTTTTAGATCATTCACAACAAAAAGGCACAAATGTAGAGGATGAAGTGTCTGTTTTCAGTGTATCTTCTGTTCTGTTCTCTGATGTTTGTGACAGGAGGAAGTGATGAGAGCCAAGATTTCCAGTCGTGTTTGTTGTTTCTATAAGTTTTTGTATGATTTAATCGTTCATTGAGATGGTTGAATATTTCGTTGGCTGCAGAAACAGCTGCTCTGAGGTTTTACGGCACAGACGGATGAAAACCTGTTTTTCATGAGTTTACAGAGTCAGAGTTTGAGTCTGAATTCACATCAGACTTTGTCCCAAACATCAGCTCATTTCCAACAGTTAAAGGTTTAATATCAGCACAGTGAACCAGGAAACAGCTGAATTTTTCACTCTCATTTTCCAACCTGAGCGTGTGCTGGCAGCGCCGTTGGTTTAACGCCAGTAACCAACTGTTTCAGGCCGTCGGCGCCAACTGCCTCAGAATAATTGAGGCTCCACTGGCATTAAACAATAAACTAACAGCATGAAAACAGGAGCGCTGGGGATGGAGCGTTTCCGTCTGTAGCAGCTCTTCCTCTCCGCCTTCAGCTCCACAAAACAAACACCATCACCAGTTAACGCTGTCACCAGTTAACGCTGTCACCGGTTAACGACGTCACCGGTTAATGCTGTCACTGAATAAAACACCATCACTAGTTAATGCTGTCACCAAGTAAACTCCATGACTGAATGAAACCATGACTAATGGAGCTTTTCCACTCTACAATTCCAGCTCTACTCTACTCGTCTCTACTGGGTTTGGTTCTTTTCCTCTAGCCCGACTACAGACTCACGGTGGGCGTGGATCTTATAACACAGCTGCGCTAAAGTGCTGCGCAGAAGTGCGTGCATGTTCATCTATAACGCCACACAAACATCATTTTGTACCAACATATGTGCCACCGTGGTCTTTAAAGGAAAAAAAAAAAGCTTTAAAAAGATTTCATTAAAGTAATACAGCGGCTCAATGTGGGTCGTCATGACAACGGAGGTAAACAACAGCCTGGTGCTGCTGCACGCGGAGGAAAACGAAGGAGCTGCTTCCTGACATCAACTCTTCCCTGGATCCAGTGAGATCACTTTAATTTTTGATTTTTGGGCCTGGTATAGCAGAGATTTGTTGTTGATCAATCATTCTTCTTTGAACTGGTTTTCCTTTTTGGTTCCCTGTGGATTAATGGACTGATTGGTGCTTAAAGACTCTCGTGGCAGACAGATCGCTCCTGCACCGACCAACTTTGATTTAATTTAAAAGACTCTTTAAAGCCAACTATCTTTGCTGTTAACTTCTTTTTGCTTTAAAAAGGACTTTTAACTTCTTTAGGAATCATNGGTGTCAGACAGTGATGAAGAATTCAGAGAAACAGGTGCAAAGAGAAACTCAGAGAAAGAAGCATAAGCTCCTTTTCTTCCAGAATTATTCACCTCACAGACAGAAATAATAGACGCCTTGTTTAAAGCGGCGGCGTGCGTGACTCATTGTTTTTCCTGCCTTTAGTAAATGGCGAAGGTTTGGCTGACGGCTCTGACAGGTAAAGTACAGCTGCTGTGAACTGACTCTCTGAAATATCCAATGATCTGTGGGGTTGAATTTCCATAACAATCATAAATAAGTGCAGGGACAGATTGGTTGATTATTGTTCTGGCTCTGCAGCGACAGGCAGCGTGTTATTTAGTCTCAGCTTTCTTTAGACTTTAAAGATTACCTTTCAGGAGAAACTCACACCTGACAGCTCCTCTGATCTCTCAAACTTTTCCTGTGGCAGCAGCGTCTTAAGTTCAGGACGAGGTGAACGTTTGGTGAGTTAAACCTTTAGGAGCCGTGAAAACACGACGAAGAGTCAAAGTTTTACTTTAGTCTGTCTCCTTCAAATCCTCACACAAACTCTTGTTTCCTCACAAACAGCAGGAGGTTGAGATCTCTCAGCCTCATTAACCAATCAGAAAACAGGAAATCACTTTGACCCAGGATTTTGTTTTTTTCTTTGCTGAATCATTCCTGAGTGGGATGTTTTTATTTAGGTTACCTTTTCCAGGATAAAGTTTGATCTTAATTTTGCCCAGATGATAAAAGTGGCTGTTTTCAGACGACCACCTTCAACGATACATATCTGATGTGAAGTTTTAACCTTGAGGCTTTGTATCAGCTCTGTATCAGCTCTTAATCTGCTCACTATTGGCTCTGGATTTACTTGGAATAAACTCTTAATCTGTTGTTGTTATTCCTTCAGTACACTGTAGAAATACAAATTTGAAATTATCAGCCTGAAAATGATTCTTTGGTTAGGTGAACAAAGATGTTCCAACAAAATCAAAGTTTTCCTCTGAGCCACTTTTGTGACGTTTGTTTTTAAAGTTGGTCTCATTTTACAAGATAAGTTTGCAAACAAAGGTTTGAGGTTAAAAACGTTGAGTTTGTCATGAACAGTCGTAATGTTGATTTAACAGACTCTGACTTTGTTCTTCTCCTGAAGCTTCTGTTCTCGTTTTCCTCCACATTAAATCCTGAGTGAGTCTAAAAGAAGCAGCTCTTTAATCCCAGTCCAGCATCAGATCGATCCGTGTGGCGAGGACGCCGTCATCAAGACGCGTTAAATCTGATCAGTGAAGCAGGCGAGTGTGTTCACTTACATATTTTACTCTGACTTGTTTGTGGGAAGCGTCGTCCCCGGGCTGCAGGCCCTCAGTGAGCAGCAGCGTTTACAGAAAAGTCTGATAATGAGAAAGAAGAAACTTTAAGTCTCCTCCTTCTGCAGATAAATTAAATGTTTCTGCTTTATCAGAAAAGAATCCTGAGTCTGAGCAGAAAAACACCAGAGATTCATGGAAACAATTCACCACTTGTTTAAAGACAAAACTGGTTTCTCTTCTCACTGCCAGAAAAAAAGATTTAGAAAAGAATTAATGTAGTTTATCAGGCTCAGACGTGTCCAGATGGTCTGAGATCTTTTTCTGTTTGAGTCCAACTCTGACGGTGAATTCATCAGAGACGAAGATTCATCAACAGACTCTGAGTTTATGAGTCTGTTTCTGAGTTTAGTTTTTACCTCCTGATAACTCTGAGTTTAGTTTTTACCTCCAATAACTCTGAGTTTAGTTTTTACCTCCTGATAACTCTGAGTTTAGTTTTTACCTCCAATAACTCTGAGTTTAGTTTTTACCTCCTGATAACTCTGAGTTTAGTTTTTACCTCCTGATAACTCTGAGTTCAGTTTTTACCTCCTGATAACTCTGAGTTTAGTTTTTACCTCCTGATAACTCTGAGTTTAGTTTTTACCTCCTGATAACTCTGAGTTTAGTTTTTACCTCCTGATAACTCTGAGTTTATTTTTTACCTCTTGATAACTCTGAGTTTAGTTTTAACCTCCTGATAACTCTGAGTTTAGTTTTTACCTCCAAGTTTGAGGCTCACGTTGGCGAACACACGTCTGGCTCTTTCTCTCCTCTGATAAAAACAAACATGAGTGTCTGTAGAGGATCGTGTTCATCTTTATTTTTAGTCGTTTGTCCTGGATGTGCTGAAAGAAGTGGACTTGAATGTGTTTTATTTCTCTGTGATTTGAGCGGCTTTGAGTGAGTGTGTTCATTAGCATTTCATCCTGCAGCAGCTCGGCCCCCGGAGGCTCTTAAGGTGCAGCTCCACACACACTCATTATTTGCTGCTTGTCAACAGAGACTTCATTAAAAAACCTAATTAGAGATTTTAATTAGAGTCTTAGGATTATAGTTTTATTTTATCAATATAATAATCAGGAGCACGTACGGCGCTCTGACTCACCTTTGGCCCCGGTCACAGCGTCTCAGACTCCATCAGCAAACAAACCGACGCTCTGAAAACCAGCGACAGGAAGAAACTCAGACTGGAGACACCTGAGTCTGTTTCTGCAGATTAAACACAGAAACATTTAAGTCAAACTAAACTTCAGAGTCAGAGGATTCAGTTTTCAGCTTTTGTTTTTGTCCATTAAAAGTCAAAAAAATAACAACAAATCAGCCAATTAGCAGCAGGTGGAGTTTTCTGACAGAGTAAACTCAGCTTCTGTTATTAAAGCGGCTTCATCCTTTATTAACGTCCATTTATTGGCCTGAATGTGACACGATGACAACGTGTGAAAAGATCAAAACACAAACAGAAAAGTTTGATTTAGAGACAGAAAATCACAGTAAATCCTGTAAAGTTGTTCATGTTTTCTGTAACTTTACTGTGAACATGGAGATTTTAATCCCTGAAAACTGACTCTGATTTAAACCTTTAAAGGAAACACGTTTGTTAAATGAATAAATCAGTTTTATCATGTGATGTATTTAACAGAGATAATGAGAAACTTTCTTGGTGTCATATCTAATTGAATCATAATCATAATCTAATTTAACTCTTTAAATATTCATCTGTGAATCTCTGTTAGTCTGAAAACTCTTCGTTCTGTCGTATGAGTCGATGTTTCTCCTCCACAGACGGATTTTCTTCGCTGAAACAGAAATTTATTTAAAATCTTTTCTTTTCTTTCTTCTCTTTATTCAGAAAGTTGTTGATTTTCTGTGTCAGAATTAAAGGGTTAATGTCCTCTTAACCACGTAGAGCCGACACGGCGCCGACTGATCCACCGCACGCTGTGATAGGAGGGTCTAAAATAATACCCAGAATTCACAGAGAGATCACAGAGAGGCTCAGTTTATCAGCAGACACGACGGCGGCGGCGTCCACTGCTGCTAACACGAGTGTCAGAGCGTCAGCGCCGCTGTAACCACTAATTTCTGCTGCCGTGGCGATGGCAGCGGCGGCGAGTGTGTCGGCCTCTAATGTGATGAAACCAGCCGAGTGCAGAGCGCCGTATCAGCGTGGCGGCGTGCCAGAGATAAGAGTGTGAGGCCAGCTGAGACGCTTGGCCCTCGGCAGAATCTCTGAAGTCAAACACGCCGCAATCCTGCACGGAGACAGAGAGACGGGCAGATAACGCCACCGCCACCGCCAACGCCGCCGCTGCTGCAGGTGTCAGGGAGAAACTGGAAAGTGAAGGAGGAGGAGGGGGAGGCCTGGGGGGGGTGAGGGCCCGGGGGGGCAGGGCTCTGGTCAGTCCAGGTCCCGGGGCTCAGCCCATCACGCCGCTGCAGAAACTGATGAGGTTTTTATCACCTGCAGCGTTTTTTCACCAACGAAGAAAAACAGAACGACTTCACTCTTCTTCTTCTTCTTCTTCTTCTTCTTCTTCTTCTTCTTCTTCTTCTTCTTCTTCGTCTCGTCTTCAGAACTTTTCATTCACCAAGAAGAAAAAACTGTAACAAAAACAAAAAACTGCCCAAAGACAAAATCAGGAATCAGGTTTTTGATTCTCAGAACAAAAACAAAACAAGAAAATTTAGATTTTGAATGTTCGGGAGAAAAAACAGAAAATTACAAACAACAGAATCAAATCTGAGAAAAATCAGTTTCATGTTTCAATACAATAAACTTTTTTCTTTAAAAGTAATTCAGACGTCATTTTTTACTTTAACAAAGACGTTTTTCTGGTGAATCTGGTTCATTTTAAGTCTTTAAAGACATTTTTTACTGAAATATGACAAACACTTGACCTGATTTCAGTTTTTGCAGTGAAACAAGAATCAAAAGTCTGAAGCACAAATAAAATCTGAAACTCTCAAACCAAAACTCAAAAAAACAAAAAAATCCTTAAGATTACAAGTAACTAAAAACAGAAAAAGTCGATAAATTTAAAAACTGAGAATAAATATGACAGAACCATGAGGAGAAAAAACTACGACAGGAAACAGAGACACAAGAATCAGAATAAATTGAATAAAAAGAAATAAAACTGTGGAAAAAAACACCAAAGTGACTGAAGATAATCCTGAAACAGAAAAAAAACCAAAGAGCAGATTCATGTCTGTGTCAGTCTGTGACTTTGGTTAAATGAGGTCGATGAGTAAATGTTAAAGTAAAAACATATAAAACCCTCAGACTCTTGACCGCCCTGCGCTCAGATCTTTCCTCGCCGTGGATTTAACGGCTTCGTGCGTTTGTCAGAGAGATGTAAGAAGCTCGTCTTATTAGAGCAATTAACAGATCTAATCTTTGCTCGGGCGACAGGGGAAAAGCCAGATCTCACACTTTGCAGACAATTCCTCTGACAACACATTAGACACATCATTAAGCACAAGATCTCAGTTAAGCGCCGAGAGGTAAGTCTCTGAGGACGCCACAGACGAGCGCGGCGAGCAGAAGATCGTCCCGGCGTCTGTATTTTTAGCTGCGTCGCCCACAGACACAGGACGACGACACAGGATCCTTAGTTACTTCGAAAAATAACCTCGAAATTAATTTCGACGTCCAAGTGTCTGTGCACTTCCGCAGCGACTTCTATTATTTAGACAAAAAGGACGAGCACAAACCTGCCTCTCAGACTTGGACGTCGTCGAAGGAGACACTTTATGGTTTCGTAACTAATTAGGTAGCCTCGACTAGACTTACAAGAGACTCAGAGCAACGAAGGCTTTGAAATATTCAGCGCAGACTCTTGGAATAACTATTATATGGACCTCTGCTCTCTGAGGGCCACGCCGCAGAAGTGGCTGCATACAAATGAAGCATCAGCAAAGAGCGCCGTGGCGTCCTGATTGAAGCCACACTCGCATAATCATGGTTCAGAGGAAAAACAGCCAGTCACTCATTACAGAGCGGTTTCAGGCACAGCTGATTGCTTAATTAAAAGGTGAAGCAGGTGTAGAGCGGCGAGCGGCGAGCGGCGATCTGAGGACGGACACGACCAATGGAAACACACCGCCATCATCCTGCAGAGGAGANCTTCCTCTGTGAAATACCAAAGCATTGATTAATCCATCGGAGCTGATCTGAATGTTCTCTGAGTCTCGTTGCTTCCCTTTGAAATATTCAGCGCAGACTCTTGGAATAACTATTATATGGACCTCTGCTCTCTGAGGGCCACGCCGCAGAAGTGGCTGCATACAAATGAAGCATCAGCAAAGAGCGCCGTGGCGTCCTGATTGAAGCCACACTCGCATAATCATGGTTCAGAGGAAAAACAGCCAGTCACTCATTACAGAGCGGTTTCAGGCACAGCTGATTGCTTAATTAAAAGGTGAAGCAGGTGTAGAGCGGCGAGCGGCGAGCGGCGATCTGAGGACGGACACGACCAATGGAAACACACCGCCATCATCCTGCAGAGGAGATATATATAAATATATTTACACATTTTTTTTTTTAAGAGAATATAAATGAAAACAAAAACTTTTCTGTCTCTCATGGTTCGTGGTTGGTGAAGACATTTATGAACAATCAACTGTGTTTACTCTTTTTAAATCAACAACAGAAACTTCCAGAATGAGCCTGATGAAAAGTTTCCCTCCCCCAGTTCTTAACAGCGTGTATTTCCCCCTTTAACATCAGTGACAGCTTGAAGTCTTTGTGCTGGTTGTGGATGAGGGTCTTTATTTTCTCAGATGGTAAAACTGACCATTCTTCTTGGCAAAAAGCCTCCAGTTCCTGTAAATTCTTGCTCTGTCTTGCATGAACTGCAGGTTTGAGATCTCCCCAGAGTGGCTCAATGATATTGAGGTCAGGAGACTGAGATGGCCACTCCAGAACCTTCACTTTATTCTGCTGTAGCCAATGGCAGGTCCACTTGTCCTTGTGTTTTGGATCATTGTCATGTGTGAACGTCCAAGTACGTCTCATGTGCAGCTTCTGGGCTGATGAGTGTAAATTTTCCTCCAGTATTTTCTGATAACATGCTGCATTCATCCTTCATTCATCAGTTTGGACCAAGTTTCCTGAGCCTTTGTAGCTCACACATCCCCAAAACATCAGTGATCCACCTCCGTGTTTCACAGTAGGAATGGTGGACCTTTCATCATAGGCCTTGTTGACTCCTCTCCAAATGGNAACTCGTCACCGTCCTGAAGAAGAGGAGCTGATTTTCCTCCTTATCTTCGACTCCTCGTGCACAAACCTCGGCCTCTAATTCAGCACAGCAGAAATAAATCCCCGCAGACTTTCTATTAGAATAAAAGCATGAATTTCTCAGCGTATCCAGAGTGAATCATGTATTGAAGTCGTTTCAAAGGATGTGACAGCCTCAGAAGTTATGAAACCCCCCCAAACCAGATTGCGGTCTACCTCGGGCTGCTGGAGTCGCGTTAGTACTCCGCACACGTCATCCCGGAGCACAACAAGGCTGCAGATCCTGAATGCTTAATTTGCGGCCAGTGGGATGCTTTATCCAGAGACATAAACAAGTGCGGGGCCTATTGCATGCGCCGTCACGTGGGCGGCGCGTGGCCTGAATGGTTAAGCGGCGTGCGCAGCCTCCTTGTTAACCCCCAGAGCCAGATCCCAGCATTCATTCAAGAAGACTCCAGACCTTGAACGGCGAGTTGTGCATAGCAATTGAAATCATAACTCCAAGGATCTGGGCAGGAGCAACGCTGCGAGTTTTTCATTATCTTTGGCTCTGGGCGTCACGGCAACAATGCTGTGTGAATGCAAATGGGCCAGACGCAGAGAGAAAGACACAATTAATGAGAAGTTTCATATCAGCTCCACTTAGAAATCATATCCTGCCTTTACAAACAGCAACTGCTGATGAAAAGCTGCCATTGAGACGTTTATTCCAACACCATCGGGCTCCGAGACGCTAAACACGTCTGCAGAGATTCAACAAAACACAAAATTCAAACCACAAAACACGTTTGTCTGTAAATAAATCCATAAATAAATCCATAAATAAATCTATATGTTTGAAATCCTGCAGCATGAGGCAGAAACAGCAAAGAAAAGACTGAATATTCTTTAAATCAGGACAAACATCTCACACATGTTCACCTTTAACTGAACCAAGACCACACAGGGACCAGGACCAAGACCAAGACCAAGACCAGGACCAAGACTTTAAAGAGTCAAGACCAAGCTGACATCAAGAACATGACCAAGGTTTTTCAGAGTCAAGTCCACGTCAAGACCAAGATTTTAAAGATTCAAGACCAAGATTTCTTAGAGTCGAGTCCATAAAGACCAGGACCAAAACATCCTGACACCAGTTTAAAACTGTAAAAACTAATAAGAGAGAAGGAATAAGAAACATTTTCTTTTCTTTCTCTGATGAAACAGGGTCAGACCAGGACATTAAGACCAAGACTGAAGATTTAGGGCCTCATTCACAAAACGTTCGTACGCACAGATTCGTGCCTAAATCATGCGTACGAATGTTTGACGCACAAACCTGTGATTCATCAAAGTTTTCTTACCTGAATTTCTCCTGACCTGTTAAAAACGTCCTCAGAGCAGAAAATCAGGATCCAGTCTGAAGGAAAAGGCCGGAGCGAAGCTTTCATCAGCGACAGGAACAGAATCAGAGTTTCTTCAAACGAGTCAGGAGTTTTTGTTTCTGGGTCATTCTGTCCCACAAACCAGGACGAGGAGCAGAAGTTTTCAATTACTGAGCGTTTTGTCTTTAAAGCTTCACACAGGAACGTTTCTTCAGTCCAAACACCGCTGAATTATTCAGACGCCGTTCACATGGACTCAGCTTCCTGCATGTGACGGAGATTTTAGACTCGTCTGGAATAAAGTGGTGTTTTTATCGTCTGAGCTGCAGATTTAACATGATGTGACTCTCAGAGCCTGTTCAAAGCGTGTTTAAAGCGTGTTTACAGCGTGTTTAAGGCGTGTTTACAGCGTGTTTAAAGCATGTTCACCAGGTCAAACGCTGCATAAACGGAGCTGCAGAGCGAGAGCGTCACCGTGATGTTTGATCTGAAACGATCCGTTAGGTTTTTAATACAGAGCAAACAGAGAGAGAAACAAGAACAGAACATCAACCCTGAACTTAAAGACAAATAAAAACATCAAACCTGAACTAAAGACAAATAAAAACATCAAACCAACGTCTGCTATTGGTCAGTCAAGCAGGGAGCACTTGTTGTCTATCACAAGCTGTCCTGGGATGAAAACTCAACAGAAAAGGATGGGGTGACTTTAGTCTTGCAGCTAGAACCCTGTTGAAAACAAAGACTTGCAGCTTTGTCAGATTGACATTGAGGAGGAAATGCTCTAAGACTGTGAAGCTGCTGTTATTGATGAGAACGGACACGACAGACAGACAAACAACGGACTTTACAGGAGAAATTTCACCACTTGGAATAATTTGATGAAACTTTTGATATGTTTGAACTCTGGATTCCTCTGGTGGAAAGGAGGGTGAATATTCAGGGTACGGGCGTCAGGATGTGATGACCTCAAACGTGCGGCTGTAATAATCTGAGGTGAATCGGTCTCCTCTGTCTCAGGAAGTTCAGGTCGAGCGTTCGCCGCCCGCTGATGATGGCGGCGAGTGTTGTGTGCTTTGGCTCTGAAACGTTTCCTGTTCGTGTTGCTCAGGATTTCAATCCAATCAAAGCTCGCCCTGGAATTTGGGTAATCAGCACGCCGTCCAGCAGACAGCGAGCGGTTAATCAGCTGCTGTTGGATTTGGCCGGAGCCTAAAGCTGCGAATCTTCCAGGGCACGGAGCCGGACACCGCCGCTCAGAGGAAACATGGCAGCACACCCCGCTGACGCTCGCCCTATCCACGCCGCGCAGATGAGCCCCGTGTTAAATGCAGCAGGTTA
>RPOG01000578.1:262404-294667 GCA_008086565.1 Thalassoma bifasciatum | reverse complement strand
CTCAGACATGTTTCATCAATCCCACATCTGAGGAAACGAATGAGCTGCTGAGTTCACTCTGAGATGCCAGACGACAACAAGGCGCGCCAAGTTTCTCTGTGCCATAACCGATGTTTGGCACAGCTCCACGTGTCAGCACCTGCCAGTATCTCCTCCTCTCATCCTGCAGGTTTTATTTCATCTCATACATCAGGGGAGGATTGTGTGTGTGTGTTTTCATTCAATCAGACAGCTTAGTCTCGGACCATAAATACTACTTAAAACTGTTTAGTTTGCATTTCAGGATGACAGCTGCACGTGATGAAGAGCTATATGTGTCAGCCATGTGCTGCCTCTAAGTATACGCCTGGTTGATATAATTAACATGTAGCTATCTCTCACAGTCAGCTACCGGCTTATTATAATCCACATGTTATTACTATTATTGGTCCAACTTAGTGGAGACAGAGATACTGAGGACTCACAGAGACAAAACCCACAGCCACAGAATCTGGCCTCTACAGACCCCAAACCATGAATAAAGTGCATGGTGCTTGTTTTGATAAAGCAAAAACTTTGAGTTAATGTAATGAATGGGGCATAATAAAATACGATACATTACACTTTTTCATTCTCTAACAGAAGTAATGAATATAGCCCCCTGCTAATTTATTCAAAGCTAATATGAAGCCTTGAATTCTCAGATTTTGATGTGTTTCTTGGCGTTTTGGTCACAGGATTAACTGAGCTAGAGAGAGCCGCCATAGAGAGTAGTGATCCCACGGCTCATTCATTTCCTGGCAAATGAGCCAGTGGACTCTTTAGTTTCTCTCACTGTTAGATTCTTTTTGTGATGCTTTATCTGAGGGGTTCAAGGCAGAAAGAGATGCGCTCAACCACCTCACAGTTGTAAATTAAGGAGGAATGAAATAAATTAGTATGTCACCTGCAGTTAGCACAGTCAGAAATTTGCAAATGTCCGCAAAATTGATGTATAGTGAACATGTGATTATGCAAAGTAGAATCCCATCTTCATCAGTACAAATATTTGCACGTATTACTTGGCTACAAACTAAAGCTGACATAATGTCAAGCCAACAAAATACTGATTTACTTACATCGTAACACCATCCTGTTTTTTTGTTTGTCATTTACATTAAAGTGAACATTTTCATTTCATTTTAGAAAAAGGTGATCAGGATCTCTGTAAGAGTATTTCTGTTAACATCTCTGTCCTCTTTCAGCTATCCAGTTTCTTGGTGGTTTGACGTTGAGGCACCTGTAATGATAAATGCGTCAAACTACTTTGTTGCTGTAGTTTTGAACATTGTTGTTTTCTGTTTGTTGTTATGGCTTAATGGCTTTGTACAGATCGGCAGCCAAGAGATGCTTCACAAGCTCTGCTGCTGGTGCCTGGATTGCAGGACAGGATGTTGCTCCTCTTTTCTCTATCAGTGATGGTTGGAGTCTAGTAGCACTTCAGGCTGCTCTCACATCTTTTGCACAGTCACCCGTGCATTTGAGTTTTGACCAATCAGAATCAAGTCCTTAACATACAGCCTGATCAGTAGTAAGAAAAGGCTTCTAATAGAATTTAACTTCTTAAAAGAGAAACTGGAGTAAGACTTCTTAAACAACCAGACTGTATTACCAACAAGCACCCAAACTTAAAGTTGTGACCTTGTGACCTAAAATTTCACTGATAATCACCTTTAAATATTCTCTAAGAGAGTATAGGTCAAGATACTAGAGGATACCTACAGCATAAATGTGGCAGAACCGAAAAACTCTCCCTTAATAGCTATAACTTTTATCCTCAGAAAAATACAAAATGATGAGTTAAAACAAAGTGCAATGCTAGAATAGTTTTTTGTGAATGGATAAATAAGTTTAAGAGTCAAATAAGCACAGCTATAATGTTTTGTAAAAATGTTAAATTCTATGGTTAGGTTAAACATTTCTGCATGAAGACCATAGAGAGTATAAAATATGAACGTGGTCTTCGCTACATCACCTGTCTGTGCCTGATGCAGAGTAATTAAGTCAATTGTTGGCAGAGGCCATTTGGATATGACCAGGGCTTTGAGTTTCCTTTCTGGCAGCTATAGAGCAGCTATCAGTCATATGAGCTGAGCTGAGCCTCTGATTGGACAAACTTGTGATGATGATATCCTCTGCTGAGTTAGAAAAAAAAATCACTCCCTTTACAGTGTGTGCAGATAGATAAATTGGTGCTTTAGACCCAAGGTCTAAAGCACCAAGGCTATGCATGTTTTTTTTCCCTTTTTTGTTGTTGTTGTTGTTGTTGTTGCTTCCCCGTCTTTCTACATCAAGCCTCAAGGGGATTCTCAATGGACAGCAACTTTAAGCACTTACACATAGGCTTCATTTTTCTAAACCAGATGTTACCCTTTGATAAACACTTATGGAAATTGACTTGTTTCTTGGGCTTGCTTCAAGTGGCCAATTGGGGTATTGTATTTTTCATGCATATTTGCAGTGGCTTAATTTTCCAGACTCTCAGGTTCCTGTTTGGTGTGATTTCAACATACATGCTATACAGTTACTAACATCCCCTAAGTGGCTTAATGTTAAAGCTGACTCTCCTCACAACAAAGATTAGCAGCCTTTGTCTGTTCAAGTTCACTCTTTTGTTGCTGCTCCATTACTCAAAGATGACGCCATATGCCGTTCCTCTCGTGCCTCCTTTGTTCAGGGTGAGGGTTTGCAAAGGTTGCACTTCTGCTGTGGACTTTAGTTAGGCCACAGGAAGAGCTGTTAGGCTGTCACCTCTGCTGATTCTGGCCCTGTCAGCTGCTGGGATTTAGCTAAACACTCATTCAGCAAATGTGAATGAAGCTCTGCCCATACCCACTGTCAGAGCTGCACGCAGATGTAAGAGCAAAGAGCAACATAGATGGGAAAATTATAGAAGTAAATTATAAATGCAAGTAGCCCCCAGAGGTACAAAAAAGATCAAAGGTTTCAGTTAAACTTTAATGCACAATGTCCTTAAGAATGCTGTCTGCCTGCTAATGTGTGACCTTTCCCTGCATACAAAAAAATGTTTTCATGACATTAACAACATGATAAGCTGTCCAATCCTCTATTTTAAAGCACAACCATTACAGCTGAACCAACTCATTTAAAAAAAGAAGAAGAAGAAGAAGAAGAAGAAGAAGAAGAAGAAGAAGAAGAAGAAGAAGAGGTGGTCTGTCAAAGTCCTGCATTTTTAGCAACCACATGGTCATTTTTCTGTTGTCAATTTAACAAGATGATAGATTGAAGCTCTGCAACAGAAAATTCCTCAAGAAACCAAAGTAATACATTATAATGTTTTGTAATATTTGAACCAAAGTACATGAAGCAAATGTATTGAGTTTACCGTCAAAGGAGACCAGAAAAAAGCAGAAAGTGTTTGAGTTCAGACTGCAGGCTGGAACAGTTGATGACCTGTTATAACTCAGTCATTGGTCAAAAGTCTCTGTGTTTTCTTTTTTCAGCTCTGTTGGCTTTAAGAATCATCCCAGCCTCCAGTTTCATCAGAAATGCAGAATCAAAATACACACCTCTAATCTTCTTCAATGTTATTTGGAATCAAACAAGTGTTTTCATAATGAAGAAAATTACCTCTTTTTGTAAATGTATTGGTTCAATGATTTGATTATTCGATTCAGTCGATAAATATTGATGCATTTTATGGCTTAAGTAACTGAACATTGATAATATATTTTGCAATTTTCAATGTTTGCAACGTATTACACCCAGTGGATATTGGACAGAGTGAGTCACCACATGCTGCTAAAGTGCATTTCACGTTTTGCTGTAAAAATTCCAAACAAGTGTTCAGAGACCATAATTTCTGTAATACCACAGCATCACTGATCACTGGATTTCTGCTGTCACCATTGTTCTAACACTGCACCCTGAAACAACGTAATACAAGTGACTCAGAGTGTGGTTTTACTTCACATTATGACACTGTGAAAGCATCCTCTGAGACTGGTGAATGGAGGGCTAACGTGCAGTGTTACCAGCTGTGTTTTGAATGCAGGAAATTCTGAGGATACCCAGTGGACCAGTCATGGGGCTTTAACATCTTTGGTGTTTTGACTTGTAGTTACATTTATTGGGAAGTGAATATCAAGCAACATGTGTGGGCCTCTGTAGCATGATGTATGGCATGGGCTACAGCATATTTTTGACGAAGCCTGTGTCGAAAACATTGTTGACGAGGAGTAGCAATGGCATAAATGTCCCACCTTGAAAAAGGAGTATGTGAGACCCTACTGATTTACTTCAAATGTACAGGAATTATCCCTACAATTGAAGTGAAATCTCTGAGACACATCTCTTCATGGCTTAAGTATGCACAGACTTACTGGTTAGCATCCGGCTTACTGGCCATATAAAGGTGTGTGTGGTTCTTACTCAAGGGGCCGTGACAGTCTTTGCTCTCGCATGTTGGCAGTTTGATCAAACAACCACGACCATGTGGCTCCTTTGTAGCTGAATATAGAGTTGGCCACAGTGAGAGAAAGTTGGATTATGACTTTAACCTTGGTCCTCTGAGTCAAAGGTCTATCTCTCTGCATGTTGAGGCCGCATGGAAACCTGTTCTAGATTGAGTGAACCAGAGAGGACATGCACACCTGGGTCTGTAATAGCTACCTGTGCATAGGTCATGTAAAAGGTGTCTTCTAAAGAAATATTCACGTGTACTGCCCTGTGGGGGTCAGTTCCTGTCCATATAAAACGTGTAACCCATAGAGAGAGCCTCTTCACTCATTAAGGCATGGATAGTCAGACCTGGCTGATATATTTGACTGTAGAAATAAAAAGAGGATGTGACTCTTAATCAGAAAATAAACTCACACACAAACATAACAAGATCAATTTGTAAAAGAAATTGGGTAGTGTACAATTTTATCCCCTATGTCACCAAAATATACACAAAAATGTCGACCCCTCACAAGAGCTGTGAAGTATTTCATCAGAGAATCCAAAACTGAAACACTCCTCATTATAATTAATAGAATGACAAAGATAACAAAAAAAACCCTTACATTGAAACAGAAAAAGATTAAAGAGGCTGTGAGGAGAAGCCATTTAAAGTGGACTGCAGTGACTCCTCTGGCTGGAGGACTTACACAAACTTTTGTGATGAAATGACAGTAGCCAGTTACATTAAGCGCTACTCACAGCCTGGTGCACTGAGACGTATCCGTACTGTTAGATATGCTGGTTATGTCCTGCCAGTGCTCATCTACCAAGCAGGACTAACATAATGTTTCTCTTCATTTTATTTATAGACTCTCAGGTTTGAACAGATCACTGCAGTTTAACTGCTGCATGTGGGTTGGAATGAACATGATCACAAACAGCTTAGCTGTTGTTTTAGCCTTTAGCCTGTGCTCTTTCACTCTCCCTTTGATCTTTCTTCTTCTCTTCTGTCCTTTTTCTGTCAGGCAGCCCAGCTCCAGTTTTCACTATCATTTCTAACTAAATCAGAGAAAACATTTTCAGGAGAGAAAAACACAAATGTCTCCTCTCAGCTAAACTAAACAGCCAGCGTGGTGTTGTCATAGAGACTTTGGCGTACCATAAATCAATCTGGTCTAAATCTGATATGGAAGCTAGGAATTAGCATTAGAAATAACCCATTTTGCACTGATAACCTGATTGCAAATTGGAGATTATGATCAGGCATATATTTAGACATCAGACTAATTCAAGATCACTTAGAAAGTCCTCATCGTCCCTTTAAAAATGATAAAATGACAAAGAGAATCAACAAAACCTTACATTGAAAGAAAAAGTTGGAGTGTTGTTTTAAATGATCAGTGGGATCAACTTCTTATCCAAGTATTCAGGTGTTTTTGCTTTGTAAGTGACTTAATGAGAAATCAACAAATAGGACAGTGTGAACAGATACATTCATTGAGATGATTATTTTCTGTTCTTAATCCACATCTTGTACTGTATGTCTAAAGCTCCATTTCAGACATTACCTGTCTGATTTTAACGTGTGCTGTAGTTAAACATTTAATTTTATATCGTTTATATATCAATTTGTTTATTCATTTTATTAATTTGACGCTTCCATCAGATTTATTTAGATTTTCTCTACAAATCGAGATAGTATTTTGACAAAATCCTTATTTGAGTCTTACTTTTCCATTTTTTTCTTTTCCAAAGCTTTGATTTTTTTTTTTTTTTTTAATTCCCCAAACAAAGAAAGAATAAATCTCTATAAATCTTTCTCGTGCTCTCAATCTCCTTTATTTTCTCGGCTCAGCATGTAGAGAGTCCTGATCCAGCTCCCTGCTGATCTGCTCCGGGTTTTCCCTCCTCCCGTTTTTAAAAACCACCTCTAGTGTGGAGCAGGGAAAACACAGCAGCATCAGGGGCAGCAGATGACCCGGCGCAGCGGCCAGGAGCGCACCACTCCTCCACCACTCCTCTGATTAAAGCAAAGATGGGGGGCAACAACAGCAGCTAAAGCCACCAGAACCGGAACAGGGTCCTGAGGAGGGAAGAAGAGCCTCTTTCTACTCACTTTGGGTCACTTTCCTTGGATTTATCCCGGGTTTACTCCAACATGCCTTTTGCCAAACGGGTCGTGGAGCCTCAGTTACTGTGCAGGTATCCTATCCCGAATGAGGAGGGTCTACTTTATGAGGATCTGGTCTCCATCAGTAATGTGGCTCTATCCCGGACCCTGCGCCAGCTGTCGGACCTGGCCCGGCACGCCTGCTCCATTTTCCAGGAGCTGGAGCTGGAGCTCACGACCACCAACCAGAGGGTCCGGGGGCTGCAGGGCAAGATCAGCGGGCTGCAGCAGACCTGCTCCGAGCTGGACCCCAAACAGGAGGCAGTGCGTGAGTACCCCACTCTCTGTTATCATTATGAACCAGTACTACTGTGAGAGTCATGGAGACAGACAGGGGCTGCGGGTGAGAGTCTCGCGCGCAGCTCTGAAAGAAAACTGCACGAGGAAAACACACGAGGAGGAGGAGGAACCAGCCTCCTTCTCAACTTTTCACCCTCAAGTGCGGGCTGGACTTCAGCTCAGCTCTGAGAATGAGATAAAAATAAAGTCGGGGAAGTTTACCTCCACGAGTTACAGCACGAAGACGTCACATTTACTTTAATAACAGCTGTTAGCAGGGGGGAAAAGTTAGTCACGAGCGCAGTGGAAGAGAAGAAGACACTATAGAGATGTCTGTGTCGTTAATTTAGGTTTTTAGACTTCTCTCAGACACTCTCGCATGAGATACGGTGAAATAAGATGCTGCTGTGCTGTTTCTCGCTGCTGCTGTGCTCATGTGTGTGTGTTCCCACGCTGAGGGGCGTGTGACAGACAGACTCACTGTCCCGAGCTGCCTCTGAGCTCCAACACTTTCATGTCGAGTAGGTTTACAAATTACGAGAGCTCCATGTGATGCAACAGAACAAAACACATAAGAAGAAAGAAGAAAAAGGCTTATGAAAGCACACGCTGCCAGGTTGACAATAACAAACAGGATTAAAGAACTCAGAGTGTAATTTTATTAAGGAGTTTTCAACTTTGTGTTGTCACTTTTTAAAAAGGTGTCTCCTTTAATTCTTACAGAACGATTTCTTTAGCTGTATCTTGGCAAATTTTCTTAAGGTTAAAGCTAAAGTTTCCTCCAGTTCTCATTAAACTCACACTTTGCTCTGTTCCTCTGTTATTTCTGTTGACAACTAAGTGTATTTTAGTCTTTAACCTCCTGAGACCCTGCATCCACATTTGTAGACATTTCATTTCTGCCTCTAAGACCCATAAAACTTCATTTCTTAAAAACTTTGAGTCACTTTCCGGGACACCGCCCACATCTTCTAGTGAGATCACAGCATTACACCCATTCCAGTGAAAACAAGTTGGCAGGAATATCTGCAAAAAACTCTAATAGCTCTACAACTAAAAGGAAAAACTATATCAAAATTTTCTGAATGAAACCAGTGTGTTGTTGTACAATAACACTAATAACTAACTGGTAACTTCCTATAAAACTAATAATCGGTAACTCTCTGTCTAAGGGCCATGTTAAGTTATCATATACTGTTAGGTCTTAAGTTCCTTGTCCCAAAAATCAAGGAGAAATTAGAAAAAAAATGCACAGAAGACAAAAGCATGGGTCTCAAGAGGATATATAGATCATTCAAAGTAAAATCAAGATTTACTTATATGTAGGGTATTAAGAATATATAACCAAAAACAAATGTTTTGCTCAGTGTTTTTTGTTACCAACTTTGTTTTTTCTTCTAGCAAAAGTTGCAGCAGAGTATCGTCTGTTTCTGTTTCTTTAAGTTAGAACATGAGAATAACACAACCCTGAGAATGAGCTGTTAAATATGAACCCCTCCCATCCTCTTGAGACTTGATCTGAGATTTAAAGAGAGAGAAATGCATGGCCTAATACATGGTCACACAGATAAAGAAAGTTATACCACGGTTGAGTAGAAAAGAGGGAAGTCAGGTGGTGTGTGGTTTTTAGTTCACAGCTTATTTAATGTGACAACTTTGTTTTCTTGCTCTTCTGTGGCTGTAATCATGATATCTTTGTGCCTTGGACTGAGAACTACATCTGAAAATGTTGTCATGAGCCTGTTTGTGGTACTTTTTGTCACTTTTCATTCTTTTCTAACACTTTTAGACCAAACAGTTAGTCATCTGTTTGAATATATTGACCTCTCTCTTTTGCTTTAATATGTTGCCCCCCTGAACGAGGCGTTGCCCTCTTCATCTGTTGAACTCAACCTGACCACTATTAAGAATTCATGACCCTGATAACACAGCATGAGGCCATTGCCTGGCCCTTTTTCTCCCTGTGCCCCTCCCCTCGGCTGTCTTCAGAGGGCTGATGTGTTATTGGTGTGTGTTTATGTATAAACCAGCTCCACAGGAAGCAATTTAAGGAGCCCTGTTCACTCCTTTCTGCAGCTCAGACATACTCCGCTGGATTTACTCCACGTTGGTTGAGGTTCAGCAGGTCTGTGCATGCTCTTCAGACTCTGCTTCCACCTCTGAGTGGGTCAGATTGCCTGAAGGCATTTATCAGCATAAAGCAGACCCTGACCCCTCTGATCTGAAACTCTGAGACCTTTGCAGCTTTTGTTTGCTCTTTTGTTTTCTTGCTTACTAGTTTTCTTGGCTCATCACAATCAGCTGATTTCCAGCATGCCTGTAACTTCCCTGAGTCATCTTGCTCATATCTTGATTTTCCAAGTCGAAGGCAGTCTGAGTCAGTTTGAGCCTGATGTAAAGAGGCTCCATCAGTTCACATTTGCAAGATCAAGCTTCTCTCTGAGCTGGGATGCAACGCAGAGCATTAATGCATGATAACAAGTGACACTTTGGAGTTTTTCATAGTTTTCTTCAGACTGCAGCTCTCTGTGTTCAGCCACAGAGCATGTAAATACACTGAGAAGCAATGAGACCAAACTCTGAAAGTCAGCAGTAAAAAGTTAGCTTGGTGTCTGATGTGGTGGAAATTTGTAACCTGTGCATGCTGCAGACAATCTTGTGTGCTCTCTTATCAGATAAACCCCCTCTTTGCCTGGAAAAGCCTAATTACTCTTAATTGTGCTTTTCATTTGAATGGTGTCAGGGGCAGCCTCAAACAACAGACCCCCCCTTAATCTGAATGACAATTAGTGTAAATGGAGCAGATGAATCATGGGGGGGCTCAGTGGGTGGGGTGGTAGGTTTTTATGGTGTGGCTGTGACTCCTCCGTCCTCCAGACGACTGTAGGAAGACACAGCTGCAGACGCCATGTTGGATTCTGCAGAATCAGATGTTGACCCTGAGGTGACGTGGTAGAAGGGTGGCCTCAATTTGACTATTTCAGGGATTCATGGAGTCTCAAGAAGCAGGACATCAGAAGCATGCTGCAAAATCCATGCTTAATGTGACATGCAATGTGCAGACATCTTCTCTGGACTTGTCTTGAGTTTGAGTTAAGTGGTGCGCTTCAGTGTTTGAACCAGCTAAGGGGATGTTTACATGACATTAGTATTAGGGTGAAACGCAGAGCCATCATTGCATATTGGCCTCTCGTTTACTCCGAAGTGGCATTTTAGCCTTGATAAATGGCATTGATAAAACTAAAACTTTTGAAAACAGCCATTTCACTGTTGCCGTGTAAGCAGCAAGCTGGAGTTTTCAGTGGAAATGATGATGTCACGCTCCACTTTGCATGTTTCCTGCACGTAAACCTTCACTGTGCCCTGCACAAACCGAACAACAACAATAGTGGACCACTGTTTCATCAACGTGCTATCGAATCTTCTGATGATCAACTCACCTCTTCTTTGGCATCTAATGTGTTGTTGTGTATACGGCTTCTATAGCTATATCGCCATCTACAGGCCAGACATTCGTACCACGGTGTAAGTCCCTCTGCGTTTCCATGTAAACGCAGAGTATTTATCCCTGCGTTTTTTGAGTTTTTTGGGAGAAACACTGTCATGTAAAGGGACCTGAAATGTCCCTGTTCAATTCTCACATCTTCGTATTCTAACATCTTGCAGAAACTTAAGTCCGGAGACAGAAACTTTTTTCCGGGTCAAGCCTGGTCTAGGTCAAAATGTTGTGTTTGCGTTTACACTTGCTGCTTCAGCCTGAATATGTCAGAAAGTGAATGTGTGCACTCAGCAGTTTTCTATCAGCTTGAAGCATACTGTTCTTATTTGCATTTTTTTGCACAAAATTTTCCTGAAATCAGATCTTCTTCAACACTCTGAGCAGGAAATGGTGGCCATAATACTTCTGTCAGAAAGGCAAATAACTTATTTGTCCAAAGTGAGTGCGCTCTGTAACCTGCCTGGTGCCTTAGTGCAGAAAAAATGTCTTGCTTGTGAGTGAAATAGTGTGAGATTTTGCCATTTGGAATATATCCAACCATATCTGCTTCTCCCCCTTCATCTCTCTCACCTTCTTATGTACATAAACAAACAATCAAACATCTGCTGCATCATGTGTCCTCAAACACTGTAGGCAGTTTCTCTGTGGTGATGTTTTTCATGCAGAATATTTTCAAAGCTTGGCTTAATGCTGACACATTCAGGTCATCTGTTTGCTCCTCTAAAAGTCTCTCTTTCACTTTCACTCTGTCCCATATCCAGCCTTTTATTCTCTATCAACAACACCAGCTGCACAAGAGCTGCACTTAGCACACTAGCAGCTCCATATATAGATACTCGAGTGATGCTTTTACTGTCCGCGATGGACGGATATCTCTATTTATACTGTGGGAGTCAACTCTGGAAATAACTCTAGAGATGCTTTGCAACAAACTTTAAAATGTTTTTGTGAAGGTGAAGTTTTATGCTTGAGAAAACACACACAGGAGAAGCCTGGCATGTATCTCTGCTGTGTTTGGACAGATCTCTTGTGACACCTCATCAAAGTCTGACAACCATCACAGCTCCTCCATGTGCCGAGCAGCACTGTGTTCAAGCACTCTGCTGGGTTTTAAGTTACACCGGCTCCGTTTGGATGGGGGGGGTCGGGTGGGGGGAGTCTAATACTTGTGGCTGAAAGTGGCCTTCTGGCTCTCTGGTCCAGGAGCACATGGCTGGCAGTCCAACACATTCCTCATTTCCTCATTCGGACGGAGCCAGAGCCTGCCTCATGATACCTAAAAAAGAAAAGGCTTCATTTCAGATCCTGTGAGAGACGTTTTAAACACACCAGGAGAGTAACGGGCCACATTCTTGGCAGTGTGTCAGGCTCTCACTGCTCATTACGGATACAATACCAGAATATGCTAAAACCATTGAGCACTATGTTCCAAAATATGCACTATTACATGATACCCTGCAGCTAAAAATAGTTAAGGGGGAATGTGAAACCTGGGTCTTGTTTTGGGCTCTAAACGATGGTTTAATGTAAAAGTTCTGCTGTATCTCTGGAGTTCATTTTACACATGTTCTTAACTTAAAACTTTTCCAACCTAATCCAGACTTTTTTCTTCCAAGCCCCTGTGCAAAATTTCTGCAAGGTGCTCCAATCTGAAGTGAAGTAGTTTAGAGCTGATACAAAAAGGTGTTTGTAGGCGACCTGTGGTAATAGAGCAGACAGAATCAATATCTTATCTCATAGATAAGCGTGTGCAGAAACTACAGACGGATTTTCCATGTTTATATCAAGAAGTAGTTGACTGTGTAGGGAAGTTTTTTTTTTCTATTTGCACACCTGTACCTGTGAAGTGCTGCTGAGTGCATCACACAAACCTATCCACTCCTGTTTCACTCTTACTTCACATTATGTAACATTTGAGCAAAGACAATTTCTCATTCGCAGGCTTTGAGTTTCTTTATGCTCTCCTTAGTGCAGCCTTACCGCTCACTTAAACAAGTCCAGAGTGAGACGAAGCACCGCGTTAAAAACGCCCCGCCGTTTCCATCCTTTCTGCCTCTTGATTTCAATCCAAGAGTTGTTCTCCACTTCAGCTCTGTGACGTTCACGCAGCTCAGCGAGCCTCGTGGCCTGGAATGAAAGTTTCTGCACATTATCAATGCTACTTTAGACTCCACTACTGCAGCTCAAACCATGAAACCACATTAGCGTGCCGTCAGATCCTCCTCTCTGCGTTTCATTGACCCAGTCTGGCTATTACAGCGGCTGTGATTGACTGTACTGAGAGAGGCTGAAACGACAAGTCAATGCTCACTCTACTCCACACGAGGTCTGCTGATGTTAGGAGTCATGTGAGAGCTTCAGACAAGCAGGAGTGATAGTGAGTGGACATCAGTAGTGTTTTTATCAACCCACTTTAAAGTTGACTTTCCAGATCATCAGCTGAAGTAAGTTCTATTCTTTTGTTCTCTAGTTTTGTTTTTTACCTGCATCCTTTAAACCATGGAGGCAACAGTGTGGGAGGCTGTAGATGTCATTAACTGAGTCACCAAATGACCATTCAGGGTTAATCAGTTAAAAGGCTTTTATTGGGGCCAAACGAGTGGGTGGAGTCCTCTACAGGGGAGGTGAGGTGATAAAAACAGAGAAGTAAAGTCATTCAGGTCAGTGTTTCTCGTTTTATTTTGAAAGGGCTGCTAGCTGAGCAGCTGCTAGTTAAATCCTTGTTAAGTTTCAGATTTCGTTGCTTTGATATCAAGTGTTAGCATTCTTTTCATGTAGAGCGACACCACTAGCTGGTCTTATTCTCTGTGGGGCTTTTTTTTTCAGCCTTCTTTCATGTTTCACAAATTCCTTTGCACAGGCAAATGTTTTGCAACAGCAGTTACATCTTAACTTACTTAAACTGAAAAAAAAGTAAATTATTCTCACATCAAAAATCTGTGCTTCTATGACACACTTAAGCAGAAACATGTCAAATGCTTGCTCATTGCTTGTTGTGAATTTTTTTTCTATGTTGTAAGGGACTGTGAGCTGAGCAGACGTTGGTTTGTTTTTGATACCAAGCTTTCCTGATTCATTTAGTGATCCTCATAAAGCTTTTACCGGCGATCATTATTATCTATCCAGGTAACATAAATCAGAGAAGACAAATTAAATATTTCAGAAGTACTGAAAATAAAATGGAAAATAGAGGTAGATCGTGGAGGGCTGGGAGCTGAGCTGCCATCACTTAGGCTCATGTTGTTGTTTTAAAATCAACATTACTTAAACTACAATAATTAAACAACTGGTGACTACATCTTTGTAGGAATGTGACGATTTTGTGTGAAAATTCAAAATTCTGGTGAACAGGAAGTGTTTCAGGGAAAGTAACTATGGAGTAGTCCAGTTTGGTTCAATGCCATTTAGTTAAAAAAAAACCCACATTTCACTGAAGTAGTTGTAGCACTTACAGAATAAGAAACAAACCAACAGAAGATCTTTGTGTCCAACAGAAAAAACTGATCCATTTCAATCCTAATACTTCACTCTTTTTTTTACTCCATTCTGGTGTCTCAAGTATTGGGAATATTTTTAGAAAGCGCTGTGAGCCTCATTCCCTTTCCCTGAAATGAACAAAAACTTCCCACAAAGAAAAGAAAAGTATCAGTAAATCTTGAATCACCTTGAAAGCAGGATCACCTCCCTTTTCCTCTTTTATTATCAGAACTGTGAGCATTTTTCTGCAGGTCCAGACAACCTGCCGGTGATATAGTACCCAGCTAATTATAGAGAAGGTTTCAAAGGCTGCCTCATTTATTCCTGCAACAACCCCCCCCTCCCTTCTTCTTCTTCTCATACCAGACAGACACAGAGAAGTCCCAGACAGCCTTGATGCCTTATCCTACCAGAGCAGAGTCAGATCCACTTCCTCACAGCTTGTGTTCAGCGCTCTGACTCTGCATTTTTTGGTCCAGTTTAAGGAAAAAGTCATGAACTACCTACTCATCCATGTCTGTGTAATTCAATAATGACACATAAACACTGCATGGTCAGTGTGTTATTCTTCATAACAGTGTGGTGTGATATTAAAAGTAAGACCTGTACAGAGTTGAACTCGAGGTTTTCCCTTCGCTGGGCTCCATTAACTTCATGTGTGTCTCAGCACCTCGGCCCTCAGCGGGCAGACCCGCTCTGTGATTGAAGTGGTTTTCTGTTGAGTCGTCTTGTCAAGTCAAGCATTCCTAAAAACCAGTGACCAGGAAACCACAGTGCTCGCTTGCACTTCTGGGACCTTGCACCCCACGCGTGCTCCTTAAATTGGCCCTGGATGGCTGCTGTGATTAGGGGGAGATGGAGGGGAGGAACCCGGAGCTGCAGGGGGGGCAGGGTTGAGTCTGTGTTTGCTGATGAAAGGAGACGTTTTGTTAAAATTAAGGGGAAGCTTTTTCATTGCTTAGTTTGCTCCGGGGAAATGTGTGAGTGATTACACTTTACATTCCTGTGGTGGGACCCTCCATGAGAGCAAGTGCTCCTGAGTGGAGGCGTCCGCACACTCACCTAAAATCCCTGAGCTCATCCTCTTCTGTATATTTTCAGGTGTGAAGGCCAACAAATGTGTTGAGTGTGGTTAGGGCCTCTGTGCTGAAGGTATGTGTGTGAAAGGTTCCTGTTTTTGTAACTTCAGGTTCCTCCAGACAAAGTTAAGCTCTAGTTTGTTGTTGGTGTGAGAGGATTGTTTTTTCTGCTGCAGGAATATTGGACCACTTTATCAGCTATCTCCTCGCACTGAGGTTTGTGTTTGTGTGAGTCTCAAGGTATGCTCAAACCAAAACTGATCATGTCTCTTTTGCACTTTTTAATCTGGTAAAAATCAGTGCAAACATTCTAGAAATTCAGATTTCTGTTTTTTTATGCTTGAGGCAATAATCAGTGTGAGACTGTCACTTATTCATATTCACATCGTGAATCTCCTGATGTTGCACTGACAATGGTTTGAACAAGCATTTCAAGTTGTTTGCATTTGTCATAGGCAACACATTTTCAGTGTGTGGGAATCTGCGTCATCGTGAAGTTAATTTAGTATCTTTTACAAAAACATTCAGTTAAAATGTCAGCAACCTTTTTTATTTCAGGTTAACACAACTGCAGAATACCATAGTAAAACCTCCATGTGTCAAGCAGGGACAAAAGGACAGATGCCTTGAAAGCTGAAGCTGAACACCGTTACTTGGTGTTCAG
Organism: Thalassoma bifasciatum; assembly: GCA_008086565.1. Lineage (NCBI taxonomy): Eukaryota > Metazoa > Chordata > Actinopteri > Labriformes > Labridae > Thalassoma > Thalassoma bifasciatum. The sequence goes on along the minus strand of RPOG01000578.1, from coordinate 279,077 downwards.
CTATGAAATCTTGTGTGCAACATATCTGCAAACTTGTCCAATAAACCAGAGTCACCAAAGCTCAAACTCTTGCAAGTTACAGAAAGAAAACTCATGTTGATCTTGGTCCACACACACACAGTCCCTAAGCTATCATTTAGTTTCCTTCAGTCTTCGCTCTTTAAAGAGTTCTCAGGCACCAAAAGGACGACCCAAGCCTGTCCTGAAAGGAAGATGGGGGTGACCTTAAAAGCCTGCTGACCTCGACCCCTCCTTGTTTTACACTCCCCCTCACAACACAAAAGAGCAAACACAGCCGCCCTCGTCTTGCTTATCACTCCGGCTCTAAAGACTTCACCGGCCAATTAGAGTGGATTTAACGTTTGACATGATCCTGAGCAGCCACAGGTCAGTGGACCGGCACGACTGAGACCTGGACCAGAGGTGATTAGACAATCAGAGTCAACTCAAGGAGGAAAGCTCTTTACTTACTGCGAGGTGGTAATGGAGCTGTGATGAAGCTCTGCTGATGTCACACCTTTGTGTTTTTATTATGAGTTTAAAAGAAACTCATACTTCAGCTCAGTCATATAATGAACTCCAAAAAGTGCTGCTAGCTACTAAACTGTTTTCTAACCTCTCTTCTTTGAAAGGTGATCGATTCTGGTTACTGCAAGTCTGTGTCTAAAGATATCAGGGTTAGGAGGGACAGGAGTTTTTATGTGGATCTGAGTATTTCTAGAAGGGATAGACCAATTATAGGCAGCAATATTGGCCTTTTGACGCATACCAGCATCAGCTTTTTTTGTCAACAGTTGGCCAATGATAGATCATTTTAAAACTGGGTTATTTTGGCTCTCATGCAGGGAGATGTTGCCATAGAGACTTCCAGCTTGATCTGATCAGGAAGCCAAGAAAAAGCATTTAGAAATAACCAACTTTGGTGCTTAGAATCTCATTCGAAGTTATCCATTATGATCAAGCGTACATTTAGAGGTTTGACTTTTTCAAGATCACCAGGAAAAGTTCTCACAGTCCCTTTAATAGAAATAAACTTTAGAGCATTTCAACAAAGTAGTGGAGTAGGATTATTCAGAAGTTTGGTGCCAGTATTATAACTTTTACTGCAAATGAATATCAGCTCCAAACATCAGTTACCAGCCTCATCGACTACTAAAAAATGGTATAGGCCCTAAAAAAATTCATCTCGGTTTATCTCTGATTTCTAGTGTAAGTTGCAGGTTTGTCTCTCTTTTAAGACGAGATTCATCACAAGACTTTCTGATCAACTTCACAAAGGAAGACATTTTCCCTTTAAAACAAGCTAGTTCAGCAGCCCCCTCTATGGCTTAAGTCAGGTGTGTTAAGTCATGTTAAAGCTGATGTTTAAGATGAACAACTTTGATGAGTGTTTTAACAGTTCTTAACCATTTCAAGGTGGAGAAAACGTCTGCAGGTTAAAAGGGAAACACACTCAAGACTCTTGTCGGGGGTTTGCCTGCCGCCATGCAGAGGTTCATATGAGCACTTTTTCTGTCTGGAAAGTGTTTCTGCCTCAGACTTTTAGTGACTCAAACATAGATCCACAGAATATATGAAAATATTTCCTCTTTCTTCAATTTATTTTGCAGTTATTATGACTTTTGGTCTACAGCACTGCTGCTCTCTCTGCCCTGAAGTGTCCTTGTAACAATAAACCATTAGAGTTAGTTTTGCAGAAACACTGGGTGTAATCTCACCTGTGTTTCCTGCAGATTTTCCTGTTCTCTCCCTGAAACATCTGCTGTGTCTGCACCTTCATGCGAGTCTCGTGTTTTTGACGCCGTAGCCAGGACAACCTGATTTTCCTAAAGTCAAAATAAACACGTGACTTCATGTTAAACTTACTCTCCTGCAGCATGGAGTTTACAGCACCACCTCACATTCTTCTCCCTGGAAACCTGCAGAAATATTGACAGCTCAGAGGCTGTAAAACTATTGTCAGCTGCTCTTTGTCTGCTGCTGTTAGCCAGAAGCATTTCAGGCCACCTGCGTAGGTTTCCTTTTGCGCTCTTTAAATGATATGATCTCCCGCCCGGCTTTTGTGCACCACTACGGTCCCTCCTCCCAGACAAGCGCTCGAACAAAGAGAGACTTAAACATTATGCAAGAGAATAATTCCCACAGAAATGTTAAGACGTATCTTGGGATAATGGCAGGAAGAAATGATAAAAAAGTCATATAAAGATCTTATTAACTTTCTTTTATGACTTCAGGAGAAGAGCTGGTGTGTTATCTGAGGGGAGAGATTAGCAGAAACCGAGAGATGAAGATCTGAGACACAGAGTGAGTCACAGACAGTCGTATAAAAAGTGTCTCTTATTAAGAAAATCCTCCCACAGTCTATAAAAGACACAAATGTGGAATCAAACTTTTACCACTGACACTTTTAAAAGTAATCCTTCCCTGAAGCTATGGTGGGGTTGAGACTGAAGCGGTGGGAAATGTGAGTTGAAGATGACCTTGCACTTTAACAGGAAGGAAACACATATGAAGTAGTGTGCCATGCAGGTGTTTAGACTGGGATTTAACAGGAATGTGAACTCCCTTCACCTCTCCTCTGTGTGCGAGCCAGCGGATCAGCTCAGCGGAGTCTTTAGAGCTCAAAGAGTCTTTTCATCAATCATCCCACCATCACAGGAGGGATGCAGAGAGGAAAGCACCTGTGGATACCAGGGTGTGGGATGGTCTTTTTCAGAATGAAGACAACACATCTTTTGGATTTGAATTCACGTTATACGCCTGTCTGGATTTTTGTGTGATTGCTTTGATCAGATTATCTCCCTCAGTAGGAAACACATACAAAAAAATCACAACATGAACTGCTTCTTACTGAATGGGCTTGTTATTGTCTTAGTTTGGTAGCATATGAAACTGCAGTTCTGCTTTTTGGAAACGATTTTGTAATCATTTCTAAAAATGCTGGAGTTTTGAAAGCAAAGGATGTGTCTGATAGTTTGTTTTGTCTATAGTTAAGCAGGGTTGGCTTTAAAGTGCTATCATCTACTGAAGGAGGGGCGCTTCCAAAAAAGTTTGGGGTCCATTAGTGGACCCTAAAAGCACTGGTGTTGATGCAAAACTGACAGTTTGAGCTTGCTCTGGTGGATCATTTGCGCACACAAAGGCAAACCCTTGCACCATGTGACTAAATGCATAAAAAGCACAAGAAAAAACAAAAAAGTGTGACAAATTTGATGTCTTCTCTTTCTTTCTTTGACTGAAAGAAGAGACTGTTTATACTTAATGTGATATCACAATAGGACCAGAACCACTTTCTGCTGTTTTTGTTCTGCACTGGGTAGACAGGGCTGATCTGCCAGGTGCTGGTTGTTTAAGCTCTGGGCTTTTACCACGCAGGTGTGTTGATCCCTGTGCTGCATCGTCTCTCAATTTCTCTGTTTGTTGCTTGTGTTTTCTTGTGACAGTAAAGCCTTTGTTTACTTTTGAGAAAGCGTGTTTTCAATACTTTGTCAGGCCTTACAAGCCGGGTCATGACACAGACGATATGCAAAAGTTACAACTTGTATGCAAATGCCACAACACCCCAGAAATATAGCCACAACTGCCACAAACTTCAATTTAAACAAATTGAAGTTTGCTGCATTTTATCTCCAAATACATATTTATAACTTGAGAGAGGGCCCGCATTTCCCTTCAGCAAATGCAAGATGTTGAAATACTGAGCTCCATTTCAACATTAAGCGCTTTCTCACAGGAAAGGCTTCATGCTGAAATGCTAAGCCACAACCCTCACCCTGGTATCTCCATTGCTCCATTAGAAAAACAAAAACAATGGAAAAACTTTTACTTACTCCCCCTACTTTTGCGGAGACTAGTCAAGTGGAATAAACATCAATGAGGAAGCTGCTAATAATTAAACTAGTTGAACTTCCATTGTTGGGGTTTGGATTTGTGTTGTGGCTTCAGCAAATTGACACCTACCAGCCACCATACTCCCCTCTCTCCTGAGCAGCAACCAGACTATCTCTCCATGGTCTTATCTGCTCCCTGCTGTGTTTGTACGGTCCTGTGGGTCCTCACTTGTCACACAGATTTACACTTTAAGTGCAAGTGGAGGAAGGCACCTGGTATCAGGCTGTTAAAGTGTAAGTGAGCGTGCGCTTCTCTGGACTGGATACAGATGTTTCTGGTGGTCTGCTTATCATCATTTCAACACATTCCCACCAATGAACAGCCTCACTTTGACACAATGATTGTCTTTCTTTACTTATGTCTTCCTTAGACCAGCATATACTATATACGACTTTATAAACATGGTGGTACGTAAACTCTCACTGTGTGAATGAATCATTGCTGAGACATAAACTGCATCAGTTGCACCAAATTTTGCCAAAACAGTCAATAATCCTCCAGCAGTGATGATGCTGTACTGTTTAAGAAAAGACTTCATGTCAGGCGTGCTGTTCCCAGAAACCCTGTTGTGATGCTGAGAATGACCTGAGGCCTCCACACAGGTCAGCGTGAGTAGACAAGCCTCCTCCACCCGAATTATTGTGCAACCAAGCACACGCGAGTTCACCCTCCTGATCTGGCTTTTGTTCCTCCCTCCTTCATACCCCTCCTCCTCTGGGACGTTTCCTCGCCATCCGGATTCATCTTTTATCCTCGCCAGTAAATTTCTGTGCCTGCCCGCTCCCTCAGGCATTTAGTATACTTTGTTCTCCTCCTTCTCCTCTCTGAGCTTCTGGGCGTCTCTCTCTTTCTCTCTCTCTCTCTCTTTTCCTCTCACTCCATCTCTGTATCCCAGTTTCTTATTTTGAGACTCAGCCAGACCCGCTCCCAGCAGCCCCACTGGGGAGAGGCCGTCCTGTTATAGCTGCAGAAAAGTGCTTTGCTATGAAAACGGACGACCTGCTCTATGTTATGGCCTGTGTTTCAGTTATTCATTCACAGGATTAAATATTAAACATTAACTCACCACTAATCAACCCAGAATTAATGGGTAAACATATATGCAGGTTAATATTTTATTGGTTTGTTAATGAGGGGACTTTCATATAAAAAACAGACTGAGCTTTTTGTCCTCGGAGATTGTTGAACCTCACACAGGTGATCAAGTGTCCCCTGGCCTCAGGAGCGTCCCAGGGGAAATTTGATTTCCAAAGAAATCCTTTTGGTTTCTGTTGTGGTCATAATTACCGATCACATGACTCATCAAACTTCCACTGAGTCTTCCTTCACGGTTTTTACTTGGTAATGAAGGAAACAGGAAACGATAGCTCACCACTAACCATTCCCCCAATTCCAAGAAATGGATTGTGCCTCAACCTAAAGAAGGATCCAGTTTCCAGTGTAAAGGTTGGTTTGGTGACTGGGGACCTGCAGGGAACTTCCACTGTCATCTGAGCGCTGGAAGCATGGACTCAATGAGGTGCTGCATTGTTGTGTTTTCACAATGAAGGCCCAGAAAATGCCTCTGAATACACCTGTGTGTGCTTGAACAAACCCTTTAGAGCTGTCTCACTAAAACAAAGGTGTCATTCTTCAGAAAAAACAACCACAAAGAGTGAAGGGGAGTGACTTCAACTCACATCTCAGCTCATTAATAGAATCACACTCAAGTTTCTGACAAGGAGGTGGGAATCACAATATCACCCAAGACAATTCAGTACAATAAGATATGAAACAACGCCATATGAAATGACAGATTGGAAAAACATGATGGGTAATTTCAAAAATATATACAGCAAGTTATGACACAAAACAAGAAACTGCGATACAACACAAAAAGTGAAACAATAAGATATAACATGATGATGATGAACAACACAAGATATAACACAATAGAGCAGCATACCATGTGATATGCATGATATATATTGGTGCATATATCGATATCAGCCGGTATTGGCTTGACAATAAAGTATTGGTTATTGGAAGATATCAGTGTGTTATCACCTGATATATAAATAAATCGAATGCCAGGCAAAAGCACCATGACCCTGGTGTGAAGAAAACATGCATTTCGCAACATGTGAACAGAGGTTGTTTCCTCAATTGGGAAATTGGCTAAATTGTCCCTAGTTGTGGGTATTGTTTTGATTGACTAAAGGAGAGCATTTTGTAATTAAGTTTTTTTTTATTTTGCTGAGAAAATGTATAATATGTAAAAAAAAAATGCATGTACCATCTTACTGTATGCTAATTCCAGTACAGAAGAAAGTTAAAGACCTCTGCAGTTTGGTGTGCATCCTTTCTATAAGGCATGATATGTTGGGACAGAGTGAAGTTTTACATCATACTTTTCAACAAGAACACTTGGAAACAGTAATACAATCAAGCTTCCTTTAAGTCCTGAAACCTCAAGTGGATCCAGACTCAACTGTAAACCCTTTACTGCCTTTTTTGGATAATCTGAGACAAATCATTGGAGATGGATGAGGAAAGCATTGGTGCATAAGAATTTACAAAGACAGGGAATCAATGTAGGGTCCCTCTATACAAAACCACCACTGACTTCTGTTGAGACTGTTTCCCATCATGCTTCTGGTTTATATGTACAAGAAGGAAAAGAATCTACTGAGCTGAAAGAGAAGCTGTTGCTCGACTTTGTCATGAGTGAAGCTGATGTGTTGTTTTCACGTTTCAAGCATTTTCTCTCTCCTTGTTTTGAGCTTTTTTGGTTTGATTAATCTTATCAGAACAGAATCATACTGCAGTTCCTTGTTGTCTGGTTATTTTGCCAAACTGAGTAACCAAACTCTGGTCCATGTTTAGAGTCTGTCCAGTTTGTCTCTCATTTTCTGTGCAGCAGCAAGCACTCCCTTTGGTAGCAGCCGCTAACATTTACATCATTGAACTCCTTTTTTTTGTGAGCCAAAAATGTAAAACATTATTTGGTGTGAGACTAGCATTGGGGGAGCTTGTAAGTCCAGTCAGCTTTTAGTGTGTAATCCCTCACTACATCCACGCTCCCTGAACACTGAACTATTTGGGATGGAAAGACTGGAAGAACTAGAATGAAATAATATTTGGGACAAACCCAGTTTCCCCGATCGTAGCTGCTGTCAGGGTTTTATGATGGTCTGCCCAGTCTGTCCTGGCAAACGCTCTCCACCAGGCAGAAAGCCATCCCAGAGCAACACACTGCCAGAGTTTCATTTTGATTTATACGACGTAAGATTATAAGAAGTTTCATGTTTGCCTTCTGCTAAGAGAACAATGATATCAAGATTTCAAACCCCTGAGTTTAAACTCTCTGCTTTGTTTGCTGAAAAGGACAAACTGATCGTACCAAAAGACCGAGCGCTCAACATGAGCTACATTACGGGACGGGTGGAAAACTGCCTGGAAATCTTTTTTCTCCTCAGTTATTTTGGTAAAGCTCTGAATGCTGTGGGAGAAAGTAAAACCAAGGAATCAACAGTGAATACCAAAGTCTGAACGCAGCCAAGAGGAACAAAGGTGACTTCAAACAGGAGACGGTGTCTGAATAATCTTTTGATGCCACAGCGCAAGGTGTTTGCCAGAGGTCATGTTAGCTGGCACCACTTAGTCATTGTTTCCTCATGAAATACAACCTTGTGGGAAGAGGAGTCTGTTGCTTAACCCATTAATGGTTTCCTACCGTCTCCAGGAGGAGTCTCAAAGGTTTTCTGTTGTTGTTGTTGTAAATGGAACAAAGTGAATAAACCTCGAGAGAATAAATGGAAGATAGTGGAAATGGTCATAAACTTGTGTTTGTGCATTTGGTCTATCAGTGTTAAAGATGATGAGTTTGGATGAAAACTGAAAAATAAAAGTCACTTTTGATTTTTAATAGTGCTTTTCTCTCTGAGTGTTTACAAACTACTTTAATACGCTCATTTTACTTTCTTGTATCCCAGTTGCCATATGTTCTTAAACTATATTTCAAATCATTTTCTGTAAAAGTCTACCCCCTGTGATCACTCAGACTGACATCTATAAATAGTCGTCAAAGAAAACATAACCTGCAGCCTCATTCTTTACATACTTTGAAAACATTTCTGCAGGTTTGAATTTCAAGTTCAAAGCAGGAGTTTTGTTTTGACTCCAGACATGGATGGAAAAATTCACTTTCCTGTTTGAAAGCACCCATGTTTGTTCGCACGTTACTGTTTTCATGAGTTGTATTTTTTTTTTGAGCACATGTACCCCTGTGTCCCTGTTGTGTTTTCATCTGGTTTTCCGCATCAGACTCTGGAGAATAGTTCCTGGAAATAACTTTTTATGACGAGTCTTTTGTGGGAAATGCGAGGGCTGTCAGCCACTGTTGCATCACAGAGCTAATGGAGGGTCAGCCCACTGTGGACTGTTCCCATCAGCGTTTTCTCCCCCTCGGGCTGTGTCTAAAATGGTAGTGGGACATTTGGAGTGAGGGGGGGGAAGTACCTCAGGGTGCTGCTGTGTTGTTACCAGCTGAGAAGCTCCATCTGTTGTCGGTCAGCGCCGTGGAGCCCGCAGCGCTGTGGAAGGTGTCTTTCATTAGAGGCACGGACTTTCATTTTGACTCTCTCCTCCTTCGTGAATACTCAGGGGAACACTTCTAAACTCTAACCAGACTTCAGGGTTTGTTTGTGTGTTCCAGTCCGTCTGTAACTTTTTCCTTGTGTGTGATGCTTTTTCCTTCCAGCTCTGTAATGTTGTTACGTGGCTGAACATCACAAAGTAGTTCCACTCAGTGTCAGACATGACCTTTCTTTAACATTTAATAATAAAACCTATAAACCCTGCCCACCCGCTGATGACGAACAGAGGTAAACCTGTGTTTAAGTGTAATTCTGAGCTGGGCAGGCAGATTATTTTTAGCTTGATGCCTGGATCTGTGTTTGTTACTGTGGCTTGTTTTGGTTCCTCTCAGGAAACTGGATTAGGAGGACAAATTTTCAATGAGTGTGCTGTCAAACTGTGGGAAACTCTGCATGTCTTCTCAGTCTTAGAACATGAAAGATGATCTGTCTCTGATGAGGTACAAGCTTCTCAAACGTTGGAATAAGATAATCACTTTAATCCAAGAGGTTTTTCCTGCTTTTCAAACGTCACACATTTGTTTTCCAAAGCAGGTTGGCACTCAAACTACCTCACATATAGAATCAAAGTTTAAAGGTTATTTGACTGTCTTTTTTTGTAGACAAGGCAACACCAGATGAATATTGTGGAGGGAAGGAAACCGTACAAACCATGGCTCAAAGTGACCGCAAAATGTTAATCCGATTTAGTTTGTGATGAAGGAAGTTGGCTCAACCACACAATGTTTACGTTAGGCAAAGGCAGAACTGGCTCATCTGGTGTCAAAGTAAAACATTTGGTTTAGGGGTGGGGCTACAAAAGCCTTCCTTGAGTGAACAGTTTTCACCTTAGTTAAAAAGATCAATGAGTTAGCTCATTGATCGTGATGATCGTGTACCTGCTCCTTTGTATTTGAAAACAGACAAAAGATGAAGCAAACGCACTCTCCAAATGACTCAAAGTATAACAGAGCAGAGATGGTGAAGAAACACCAAGGATGATAAAACACCTTGTTTGCTCTCTGCTCCTGTCAACTTACTGAGCACATAGTTTTCAGAAATACCTAAGTATTTAAAAGTAAATAAATTTGAAAAAACAAAATGCAGGGAGCGCATGAGGCATGGATGATAGTGTTCTAGTCTGGCTCATATTGGAGTAGTGCGACTGTGAGCTGTACTGACCAGCTGGGGAACAGCACTGTGGGGGAAATGACGGGATGTCATTTCTGTCTCTACATGGTCAAACATTAACAGTTCTTCTCTGTTCTCCGTATGTTCTCTGTACATGGCAGAGTTCTGCCCTGATGCGAACACAGATACACAAAAATGCGCATGCACACACACACACAGACAAGCATACCTAGCATAGTGGACAGAGAGTCAGGAGAAATGGTATCCCAATCAACATAACAACAAGCTAACTAAATGTGTAGTGGAGTTCAAAGTCTCGTGCTTGTCTTTGAAATGTTGTCAAGTGAAAGTCATAAGTTTCCAATGAAATGAATACTCAAGTCAGGTACAGGTACTCAGAATATACTTAAGTACAGTACTTAAGTAAATGTACTCTGTTGCTGTCGACCACAGGCCAAAAATGAGTTGCACATAGACGTTTATTTTTGATTCCACTGACAGTGATAAAAGGCTTGAAAACATGACACTCACAAGCCAAACTCTTGACTTGTAGTGGGATGATATAGGAGTTTTATATGACATTGAAAGAATAGTTAAACCTTTGTTCTGAAGAGTCATATTAGGTTTGTATTACAAAACTCCAGGTTCTGTACAGCCGTAGTCCCATTACGTCACCAGTACAATCACTCTACTGTTGACTTCACGATGAAGCACCAACTTGACCGACCAAATCAAAAGCTTCACCAGCCGGTACATGAAGATAAAGCAGAAGAGAGTCAGATGATCCCCACGGAAGAAACCAACACGCACAGAGAGCCACATGTCTGACTGGAGATCGAGACATGAAAGCACTCGTGCTAATGAAAATGGAAAGCAGGGATTGAAAGGCTGCCATGTTGGGTGAAGGTTTCCTCTTTGTGCAGGCGAGCGGTTTGCCAGCTGGCGGGCTGCTGGGAAGTTTTGTGTGTCTGATTATGCCTCCATTGAGAGACACAAAGGCCAGACCACACTCCACTATCAGACCTCAGTCTCCCAGATACCTGCAGTCAAGGTCAAGGCCCTCAGGCTGGAATACCACCCTGCATCCAATCAGCAGCCTGGATCTGGGTCACAGGACCTGTTTGAATGATGCTGATGGTTAGAAGTCGGTCCATTCTCTTAATGTCTGGACTGTTACCTCGGCAGCCATTTCTCTAAAGGCAGAAATGTCCCTGTTGGCAGGAGCCACTGACGCCTATTGATCTGAATTCTTTCACTACATGTGTCCTTAAAGTGTGCCTCTGTCTCGCTCTCAGCTTTATTGCCCCCTCTGTTTGTTCACTCTCGAACTAAACGCCCCGGTGGCACCAGTTTGTGACAGCAATGCCTCATTCATCAGCTCAATGCTCGTCATAAAGCTGCTAATCCTTCTTGTTAGTTTGTAGAAGGTCGACTCCTATGTGAGGGGAGCTGTGCTGTTCTGCGTTTTGTTTTTAGAGGTGTAGCTCTAAAGGGAGTGTAAAGAGGTGGATCAAAGACTTCATCACTCTGAGAGAAAGGAATAATCTAAAGCATATGCAGCATGTTTAAGGAGATCCAGGTTGCAGGCGGGGAGCCGTGATGCAGGTGTAGATATGCTGTGAAAAATAGCCGCTGTGTTATTGTGGACTCAAAAACATAATAAACTGCATACCGAGGCAGATTATGACGACTTATCAGAAGCAGCAACAGCTCTCTCTTGGTGAGTGTTTGGATTTTTCTTTCCAGTATCAGGTTAACCCTCTATCTAAATGTGGGAACCTGCAGACACTGAGGACCATCTGTGACTCTGCAGATGGTCTTGCTTGTTAAAGTGGGCCATGGCAGGACCCTGTCGTCTGCCCAGAACAGGACAATGGAGATTACCAATGTCTGATCTCTTGGTCTAAACACAGTCTGAGGACTGCGGGACACGGGGAGGGGCTCAGCACCCTCATCCTTGCATTGCACCACTACTGTTTCACCCGCATCCAGGAATTATAAGAAGAGCAAGTGGCATCCTGTTAGTGCCATGAATTTATGGAACACCATTTATTGCCTGTTTGTGAATCTACTTTGGGTTGTCGAGTCTCAATTGTTGCCCTGTAGGTTTTCCTTGTTGGTTTGCCATTTGTCCTTTGGTGGCACTTGCACCGCCTTTTGTTGTGTCTCTTTTACGGCGTCTCTTTGTGACTTTTAGAGAGTGTATTCAAGAAAGTGGTGATCATTTACAGAGGCACAAAGGTTCAGTTTCTCTTTCCCTTTTTGTGCGGTTGGGGTGAGCTTTGCTCTATGGAGCGTACACTCCCACACCCTATTTGGTCTTCCATGTGTCTAAAAAGTTGTTGATGTTGGTGCTCTGCCAAAAAAAAGATCTGTTTGTGTGTGTTTAACCTGCAGGGCTGCGCTGTGGCAGGCTGAGCAGGAGTTACTGTGCGCGGTTAAAGGCACATGAAGGAAGGCATTAACTTTTCTTTAACTTTAAATTGTTCACTAAAACCTACCGAAAGTCTTAACCCTTGTCCGTTTTGCTCTGAAGGCTCCACAGTGAACAAGTGCACCCTGACAGGAGGCTGTGTTTCAGGGATTTAGGTGTTTTCTGATGACATATGTGCATGTGTACATCCGGGTTTACGCTTCGCCTCCTGTTCTTCCTCCCCAGGGGGGCCACAAGTTAAAGGAGCACTGATCCTGATCTTATTAAGGAAGTGTTAGACAGTGAGTGAGAGTGTGAAGCACCAGGCTGAGTCAGGCCCTTGGCTGCAGACTGAAGTGCTCTATATTTGCTTATTTAACAGGGTGGGAGTGAAAAGTTATTAATCTATGAGGTGAATTTGTAGATTAACAGGCTCTTGGTGGATATATACTTCTTTGTAAATGTGTATCTTGGCGTTATTTGGAAGACACAGTCATTGCACAACTATCACCTGACTGGCTCCTCTTCCCACAGCGTTTTGTTTTCATGACCTCTGCCCAGAGAAATACTTCAGAAACCTGAGAAGTTGGGAATGATCTGAAGGTGGAGGTACCCAGGAGTGATTTACCTCTTAGTTTAAAGTCTGCTCATCCGTGAAACATCTTCAAATTTATGACTTCATGTGAGGGAGTGGAGCCATACCAGAAAAAAAAAACAAAATGTGACTTCTGGGCTTGAATGAAAGAAATGAGATCATCCAGGGAAACATTCTTAAATCTGAGGTTTTTTTATTGTAACATTTTTACCGTCATATATTTCACTGAACTCAAATTTAAAACAGAGAAAAGTCGAAGTGAGTTCAAAAAGCTCTTTTTTAAGAGGGACCTGGTCATGACCGGTAACAGCTTAGCTCAGTCAGACGTGAACGTACAGACGCCGAGTCGGGTCTCTAATTTTCATGTTAACCACTCAAGAATGAAACAAGTTGGTAAATATTGATTAACAGATTATTTATTGATCTATTAGGTTTGTTTTGGAAATTAAATAGATGCTGTTGGGCCAGTAGAAAGTTTTTGTGCTATTAGATGAACTTTGAAGTCGCGTTGTGGAGGTGAAAATCCTAAATCTAGTTCTTTAAGGCCAAGTTTAGAAAAAAATGGTATTGATAGGGGAATCAGTAATGAATTGGATTAATAAGCAGGATCATTCAGGGTGTTGGTGTCCATAAAACCTTTTCAATACATATACTCTGGTCACAAACCAGCAACAGCTTAATTCGTCACTGTTCAAGCCAGAGCAGTCCGTCCAACCCAGGATGAAAGTTTCAAATTTAGAGTAATTTATTTGTCTGTCTTGGATGGTCTTGAACCGTTTTTCTCTCCTTTGTCGTTCCTGCTCTGAGTGCTCATCCCCAGAACAAGATCTTTATAATAAAAGCCAAAGAACATGAGGTTTAACTGTAAAATATGGTCTAAGAAACATCTTCAAGATGTTAGGAGTCAGCCACGGGAGCTTTTAAAGCCTTTTGATCAGATCATGTTGCACCACATGAAGCCAAATCAGATCCTGAGCCAAACGGTCGTGACAGAAAAAGAAGGCTTTAATAGAAGAGCCATTAACATCTCATTCACTCCTTCATCTCTGCTCAAACCGTCGATGAGCTGTTATTATGTGTTCAGCTTCAGGCATGATCACACTGCTCCACAGACAACAATACATGTGCAAGAGTCACACACAGGGACACATGCCTCTCCACTGATGTCATGTACACACAGTCAGCCTGCCTGCAAAGACAGCGCCCAGCCTCTTCGCCTCTTCGCCTCTGAAAGGCACCGGGCAGCTGCCTCCTCGTCCTCCATCTGTGAAATGTATATGTTCAACACAGCCTTTGTTGCTCGGTGGGTGATGGCATTGACCCAGGGTCAGGGGTTCGATTCCCACTGTGGCTGCCCATTGTGAAAATATGCACACTCATTGTGTTATAATGCAATTTAATTAGGACCAGGTGTCAAACCAACAGCTTCATTACAGAGGCTGCGAAGTCAGAGAAGTCATCAGCAGAGCAATGTGTGTGTGTGTGTGTGTGTGTGTGTGTGTGTGTGTGTGTGTGTGTCTGAACAGAGGGAGTGTGAGGGGTGTACACTTTGTTTGTTGTTTACACCCCTAAAGGAGGATGCTTGCGTGTATTTTTGGAGATAAAGAAATGCCTCACAGTTGGTTCAGGCAGCCTGTGAAGCTGATTATGCTTATTTGCTCTCTCATAATGTAAACTCTGCACACTCCCTCTGCACTACCTTGCATTCCTGCACCAGCAATAAAAGTCTTTCATCACACTGAAAAAACTGAAAATATGCACATCATATTCTCAACTATTTACTTACTTTCAATGTTTTATTTAGTTTCTGTTTTCTCTTTGCTACAAACTTTGATTTTATGTTTCAAAAAGACAGGTCTCAGACTTTTTTGATTGTTGTACCCTCTGTTAGAAGTTTCTTCCCAGTCAAGCACAAAATACATCAGGTTATTTTTGGTGCATTTTTGCCTTTATCACCAGGACTGCTGAAGAGAGACAGAAAAACAAAGGGAGCAGAGGGAGGGGGAGACGTGCAGCAAAGGGTGGTGGCCAAAAAGCAGCGAGGACTGTAGCCTCTGTATTCAGGGAGCGTACGCTAACTCCTAAACTACAGATCTGATGCTCCTGCAAAATGCTGCTGTGCAGAACAAAAAGTTACAGTATCTCATGAATTTTCCAGTCTCAGATTTACCAAACAACAACTGTGATAAAAATTCTTTCAGACAGATATGCTCATGCAACTATACTTGTGTCTACCTGTAACAAAATAAAAGTCAGGGTATTGTTTCAAACAAGCTAAATGTTTTTTTTCTTATATTGTTTGTATTTAGAAGGTTAAACCTTTTTAAACTGCATTGTCACCTTTAGATTAGTTGATTTTTTATGTCAGTCATTTCATTTGAAATAATGCTAGCAAAAAATAAAGCAGAAAACCTAAACCTCAACTTCACTGTGAGTTATTGCAACATTGAATGATTTACTGCACTGAAACAGGAAACGCATAGGGAACAATGTTTAATATGAAACAATGAATGTTGTTCAAACTTTTTGTGTTTATTAACATTTATTCCCTCTTTTACATAAAATTCTCTCTTATTGGTCATTTTGTTTTACTAAAATTTTAATAAAAACAGAAGGAATTTATTTTTGTACTTCAAATATTGACTGAAGGTATATTCATTTTAAGTTCTGAACAAAAAAAGTTTATTGTCAGTGGAGCACAGACATCCATGATCCAGGGAATGGGCGTGATTTTCAATGACAGTTTTCCTGCTCTCCACGTGCCTTCAGGTTACCATGGGGTGACGTTATACACAAAAACTCAGCTAAGTTTGTTTGCAATCATTGAAAAGAACCAGGTGAAACAGTGTCCAAATCCAATTGATGCTGGAAACATTGTGAAGATGCTGATTTATGGATATTTTCAAGTATAGTCTCTTGATTTTCCCAGAATAGTTTGCATTTAAATACCATTTTAAAAGATAATATCATGTCATTCATAAATAATTTATCCAGGAGTTTTATTTTCTACAAAAATATTCACAGTTTGTTTAAAGAATCTTTATAAAGAGCTCCCACTTGAGGCCTTCAGTTCACCAATGCAGTGATAAACCGGTTTCCGCCTCTGAATGTAACTTTTGGCTCTTGTAGAAACTTTTTGTCTGTATAAACAGAAGTTTGTTGTTCATATGAAGGTTACAGCTGAAAAAACAGTCGGGTCAGGAGTAGGTGCAGCTGAATTAAAATATTAATCCACCAAATCCCCAGGAGGGCTCATTAATGGTTTGGAAAGACCATGTGGAGCGAAACGTTGAAGCTGCTCAGGTTTATCTGAATCATCAGTTTTCCTCTGTAGATGTGTGTGTGGGTGATTTTCTGCTCAGTGTTTCAGTTTCTTCCATCCTGTCACAGGGCAGATAGAAAGTAGAGGTCACCCTCAGGAGACTGGGGGTGTCTGGGTTTGGGTTAGCTGTTGTCATGGCAGCAGTTGTTGCAGTAAAACTTGTGTTTAGTTTACGTGGATGCATTGATTTTCTTGGGTAATTT
Source organism: Thalassoma bifasciatum (assembly GCA_008086565.1). Taxonomy (NCBI): domain Eukaryota; kingdom Metazoa; phylum Chordata; class Actinopteri; order Labriformes; family Labridae; genus Thalassoma; species Thalassoma bifasciatum. Next base: position 262,906 of record RPOG01000578.1, on the reverse strand, counting down.
CTTTGGCTGTTGAAGATAAATTACTTTCTGGCTGTGAAGGTAATGACTTTACAGCAGCTTTTATTGCCTCATTTGTGGTATGTGGAGAAATACTCCCCTTAAAAAATCAAATAAAAATAGTTTTGCAGCTGCAGAATGATCCGCAGAGTCTCAGTAAACATTTCCTGTGTGTTGGCTCACATGTGCTGACGTCTGTTGGTGTCAGTGTCAGTAGAGCAAACAGAACAGGAGTGAGGTTTTCTGACGCCGCAGAGACGGGCTGTTTCAGGATTCAGTGGTGACAGTGCGGATTGTTTGTGGTTGCTGTTGCTCATGTTGACATGGAGGGATTTGTGAGGGAGGGGCGATGACACAAAGAACCTTTTCTTCAGCGCTTCAGAAGAGACAGAACATTGACGATAAGATGTCAAAATGGAAGTCAGGGCCAAGTTCCTGGAATTTCACATAAACCTCTGAAAATGGGAGGAAGCTGCAGCGTTCCTGTAATTTTAAGGCTCAGTTT
>RPOG01000578.1:0-260468 GCA_008086565.1 Thalassoma bifasciatum | reverse complement strand
CAGCGAGGACTGTAGCCTCTGTATTCAGGGAGCGTACGCTAACTCCTAAACTACAGATCTGATGCTCCTGCAAAATGCTGCTGTGCAGAACAAAAAGTTACAGTATCTCATGAATTTTCCAGTCTCAGATTTACCAAACAACAACTGTGATAAAAATTCTTTCAGACAGATATGCTCATGCAACTATACTTGTGTCTACCTGTAACAAAATAAAAGTCAGGGTATTGTTTCAAACAAGCTAAATGTTTTTTTTCTTATATTGTTTGTATTTAGAAGGTTAAACCTTTTAAAACTGCATTGTCACCTTTAGATGAATTGATTTTTTTTATGTCAGTCATTTCATTTGAAATAATGCTCGCAAAAAATAAAGCAGAAAACCTAAACCTCAACTTCACTGTGAGTTATTGCAACATTGAATGATTTACTGCACTGAAACAGGAAAAGCATAGGGAACAATGTTTAATATGAAACAATGAATGTTGTTCAAACTTTTTGTGTTTATTAACATTTATTCCCTCTTTTACATAAAATTCTCTCTTAATGGTTATTTTGTTTTACTAAAATTCTAATAAAAACAGAAGGAATTTATTTTGTACTTCAAATATTGACTAAAGGTATATTCATTTTAATTTCTGAACAAAAAAAGTTTATTGTCAGTGGAGCACAGACATCCATGATCCAGGGAATGGGCGTGATTTTCAATGACAGTTTTCCTGCTCTCCACGTGCCTTCAGGTTACCATGGGGTGACATTATATTATTCACAAAAACTCAGCTAAGTTTGTTTGCAATCATTGAAAGAACCAGGTGAAACAGTGTCCAAATCCAATTGATGCTGGAAACATTGTGAAGATGCTGATTTATGGATATTTTCAAGTATTGTCTCTTGATTTTCCCAGAATAGTTTGCATTTTAATACCATTTTAAAAAATATATCATGTCATTCATAAATAATTTATCCAGGAGTTTTATTTTCTACAAATATATTCACAGTTTGTTTAAAGAATCTTTATGAAGAGCTCCCACTTGAGGCCTTCAGTTCACCAATGCAGTGATAAACCGGTTTCCGCCTCTGAATGTAACTTTTGGCTCTTGTAGAAACTTTTTGTCTGTATAAACAGAAGTTTGTTGTTCATATGAAGGTTACAGCTGAAAAAACAGTCGGGTCAGGAGTAAGTGCAGCTGAATTAAAATATTAATCCACCAAATCCCCAGGAGGGCTCATTAATGGTTTGGAAAGACCATGTGGAGCGAAACGTTGAAGCTGCTCAGGTTTATCTGAATCATCAGTTTTCCTCTGTAGATGTGTGTGTGGGTGATTTTCTGCTCAGTGTTTCAGTTTCTTCCATCCTGTCACAGGGCAGATAGAAAGTAGAGGTCACCCTCAGGAGACTGGAGGTGTCTGGGTTTGGGTTAGCTGTTGTCATGGCAGCAGTTGTTGCAGTAAAACTTGTGTTTAGTTTACGTGGATGCATTGATTTTCTTGGGTCATTTCTTTGGCTGTTGAAGATAAATTACTTTCTGGCTGTGAAGGTAATGACTTTACAGCAGCTTTTATTGCCTCATTTGTGGTATGTGGAGAAATACTCCCCTTAAAAAATCAAATAAAAATAGTTTTGCAGCTGCAGAATGATCCGCAGAGTCTCAGTAAACATTTCCTGTGTGTTGGCTCACATGTGCTGACGTCTGTTGGTGTCAGTGTCAGTAGAGCAAACAGAACAGGAGTGAGGTTTTCTGACGCCGCAGAGACGGGCTGTTTCAGGATTCAGTGGTGACAGTGCGGATTGTTTGTGGTTGCTGTTGCTCATGTTGACATGGAGGGATTTGTGAGGGAGGGGCGATGACACAAAGAACCTTTTCTTCAGCGCTTCAGAAGAGACAGAACATTGACGATAAGATGTCAAAATGGAAGTCAGGGCCAAGTTCCTGGAATTTCACATAAACCTCTGAAAATGGGAGGAAGCTGCAGCGTTCCTGTAATTTTAAGGCTCAGTTTTGAAAGAATCAGGTTGGGTTGAGCTTCTGGGGAACAGATGAGTCACTGAGATGAATTTGCATATTTGCCTGACGCACCGGATTACCCCCAATATTTATTTAATCTATTTTTATGACGCTGGGAATTCATCAAGATAAGTAGCTTTAGACCTGCTTGGACACTTTTTTTAAGTTCATGCATCCAGGGCATTATTTTTTCTTCTTATCTCTTCCTTTTGTCCCTCATAGCTCCAACAGGTTCCAAACCCTGACTCTCCAAAACAAGCAGCTTTAAAAAGAATTACAGCCTTGATCATTACTGTGCACTTTAAGCTTATCACTCTGATGTTTTATTGGAGGAGGATGATTTAGTCTGAAGACTGTGAAATCTACTTTGGATAACTATAAGTGCTGATGAACACATCAAACAAAATTCGTCTGCATGAGAATCAGTTGTCAAGGTCTATCCAGTGTCTCAGGCGTTGGCCTCTTTAAAGCCCCTGTGAGGCCGTTTCTGATGACTCATGCTAAAGTGATGGTTTCAACCAAGGGAAAGGGATATATGTAATATACTCAATATATCTCGAGATGTATGAAATGACTATATTGCGACCATCAAGTATAAATTGTTGGTTAAGTGTTTTAATTCGTCAGTCTCTTCCAAGTTTTGCTTCTTTCACTATCTGCAGGTGCTCCTCTCGCAGCAAGCGGCACACTCCGCAGCCCATCCAGAAAACTTTTGTGTAATTATCTATTTTTGTGTAAGGAGAGTAGGGGGAAAAGGCACTTGCATACCTCATTCATTGTATTTACATTTACACAAAGATTTAGAAGAGAAATTGGAATATTAAGAAATATCATGTTTCACAAAATGGCCAAAATATATCAAGATATCAGTTTATCTGATGCCTGAAAAATGACTTAATGTAAATAGTCATCATATTCATAATTTCAAGGCCAGTAAGTCTGTTTTATAACCAACAAGAAACTTCACATGGGAGTTTTAAGCTACCTCATACACATAAAGTCACTTCATTCAGGTACACTCTCGTCATAGTTTTGAACCATTTATTGCCAAATGGAATACAGTTATTATTGGCGTTACAGCTCTAGTTTCAGAGTACTCCCTGGGTTAGCCAAGCAGCCTGCTTAGGCTTTCCAGAGAGTGCAAAGCAGATCCCCCCCTGGGGAACAAGACACACACTTTATACATGAATATTATACATGAATATTATACATGCATACAGACTTAACAGGAGGAGGCTGGGGTGGAGGAGGTAACTTTGAGACGCAGCAGTGTGGTGCGTAGCAGTCGCAGGAATAGTTGTGAATGTAGACATGTTTAAATACACCGCCTTGTTGGTCGACGGCGAGCTGTGATTGGTTAAGTAGAGAGGTGTGACTCGAACGTTGGCCTGTCAGCTGGTATCAGCTGGGCGTATGACTTCCGTGTCCTGCATGAACTAACGCGAGCTTCATTTATTTGCTTCTCCTGTAACAGAGATATCTAGTAACACTACTGATGAACATAATCAAGTTCATGGCATAACTTCATAAAATAAAACTGGACATTTTTTTTTTACAATTTTAGATATTTAAAGTTTTTCATTTTTGTTTGTTCTTTTTCCTTCTTTTTTTGTCCCACACACTCTCAGCTGCTCGAATTTGGTGAAACTTATACTGATGATCTGTTTTCAATCTGCTTTATGATAAACGCCACACCAGAAGTTAAATTTTTACAAACTTGATCAACTTTTCTGAAATTCTTATGAGCAGTTTTGCTAAATTAGCATATTTGTCATTGATTATCTGACTGCTTTATTTGTAAAGACAAATCAGGGCCCGCTGAATTATTAACTGACTTAACCACCTTGATATTTATTCATGCTAAAGCTGGTCCCTCATAATGGCCTGGTGCGTATGCTGTTTTATTTTAAGACTCGTGGCCTGTGAACCGCTGCTGTATCTGTGGAGTTTGGAGCGAGAGACGACACATGGCTTGTGTTGGTCACAGTCATCAGTGTAAGTCCAGATAATTTAGAGAGAGGAGTCAAAGGAGAATAACCTCACGGGCCTGACATTCCCAGAGTCCTCTGGGTGAGAGAAATATCAGGGTGACGGACGAAACGTTCCTCTGAGCACAGATGTGACCTGTCCATCTGGACTCTTACTTTCTGTGAGGTCACAGAGCTGAGAGAAACAGAGGAAACTGAAGGTGTGAGTCGGTCTTTTTGCTCGTGTTTCTTGTCAGAAATCACACCACAGCTACACAGGCTTCACACCAAACACAGTGACAGCCCAAACCACATCCATTGAGGCTCATTTCCCTTCATAAACAAACTGTGGAGGGCCTCCAGAGCAACCTGTCTACACCAACATCACTCGAAGTCCCTTAATGCACTTCAAGTTCAGCACAAACACGTCACTGCAGGGCTGGTTTGAGGCCTAAAGGGTGAGGTGACATGAGGTAAACCGAAGCAAAACCAGAAGAGTGTTTTCTTAACATGTCTGCTCAGAGTTTTACCAACGAGCTTAGAGAGAAAAAAGGAAGCATGTGGTCGATAAGAAAACTCTGTGATAACAAAAACACAGTGTCGGTCCTCTGTATCAGATATTACCCAAACATCTCCTCAGCTCAGGTTGGATCCTGCCTTCAGCGCTCAGGCAGAACAGTCACGGTACATTTGATGAGCTCAATGAGAGTCAAACCTGTTTAACATCTGACAGCAGCTCTGACCTGCAGTGATAGACTTATCAGCAAATGAAGTGATATTTCATCTTGTCAAAGCTAATTTTGTCCAGTCCAACACATCTATGTTAGACAATTTGTGTAAAACAACATTTGAAACACAAAGCTCATATCATGACAGAGAGGCTGTGGGTGGTTTTATTAAAAAATGTATTAAAAGACAGACCTGTACCTGACCTCAGACAGATCTCTGTGTAATCTGGGACACGGTCGCCCCCTAATCTCCGGGTTAAAGGGGATCCTGTGTGAGGTGACACACTTCTGTCTCTGTGAAGTTGGGTGTCACTGCTGCTGACCCTCACTGGGACAAAGGCGGAGCATGTGGAGAAGCCTGCTTTCTCCTCATTAATATTCACTGACAGCTGGTGTGATGCGGCCTGATGTCGCTGACCCAAACATGCAGCCTTTTAATCACATATGTTTTCATTAAAACACAATCTGACAACTAACAGCTGAGAAGCGGCCTGCACACACAATGATTTCTTTATTGATATACGCTCCCTGAGAATGTAATGGCTGATTGCTACAACTCTCCTGTCTGTACTGGTTATTCAAACACCACTTAGCAAAGGTTAGCTCAGCATTAAGACTTGGTATAATAGGAAACACGGAGTCTGGCTCTGTCTGAAGAAACAAAACACACCTACAAAGCCCTGTTAAGCTCAGCTAATAAAACTGACTGATGGATAACCTCAATGTGATGAACAAACACTGTTTGGCTCAGAGGAAGTCTGAGGAATAATCCTTAAAACCTGTCTGGGAAGTTAACATAATCCTCTTGGAGTCAGCTCAGTGATTAGAAGTCATCACTTTTTCCAGAATTACAAGTCAGTTAAACTTATTGTTATAAATAATTTTATAACTGTAAGTCAAAACTTTAGTGCAGCTTCTCTCCACTGGTGGAGGCTTTAGCTCCAGTGAATGGATACTGAAGGCTTACGATGCTAACTGTACTCACCCACACAGCCTTAGAGGTGTGTTGATCCCTGTGTAGTCGGCTAAAAAGCTGTGCGATGTGTTGACTTAATTGCTTTATTTCTAGCTGGTTAGTCAAAATTTAGATTTTTACTTACAGGGAAATTGTATGGTGTATGTAGGTTATTTAAATCTAGAAGCACTGCATTTTTTAATTTGAGTATTGCAATATTAGTATTTTCAGCCCACTGATAAAACATTTGGACTTTAGGATGTTAGAAGAACAAGGACTGAAATACTTTGCAGCTCACAGAGCCCAGATTTTGTGAGTTGTCTCTTTAAGAGATAAGATTGTAAGTCAGGTATGATGATTATAGACTCATGATTATTAATTGCTGAAAATATTAAAAAAAAAATTCACTGAATTAAAAAAAGATATCAGACTGATAGGGTGGCCTGTTTTTTGTGATTAAATAAAACATCTTACTTATTCTAATGTCACAAAGATAAAGTCTGATTGAGAGCTGGAGATTTGTTTGACTTCACCCTCAGGTTGAGTGTTTTAATGAGAGCATATTTAGAGCAAGTCTCTAGTGGCCATTCTGGGAACTGCAATTTTTGGCACCTCTTCTTTTAATAGAGCGGTTTACTGCAGGAGCTACTCTGTCCCTCTACATTTAGTTGAAGTGCTTTGACAAGCTTGTTTTTGCTAGATTAATTTATGTTAAGTGGAACTAAGTGTCCTCATTTATTGTATTCTAAATTCAGGCATGAGTGTTTGCATAGTTCTCATCTCAAAAGTCTGAATAGAAAGGTGTTCATTTCTCATCTAGAGCCAGCTGTATGACCTGACATTGGTAGAGAAATTATACCCAGTTATCATGGGGCGTCTTCATAACTTGATACTTCACAGTCCTCTTGTTTCTGATCAGAGAGTCTGTGGAGCCACAGTGAAGTCTTGGAGCCACAGATTTGGTTTTTAATGTTACATTTCCATCATCGTCTGCCAGCGCAGTACAAACCTCAGCTATCTGTGATGTCACTCTACCTTCGCTACAACTCTGATGTGATTTCCATCGTGGAAATCACTGTCAGACCATGGAGGACCAAATCACCCTGCATGTTTCCCCCGCCCTCCCTCTCCCTCTCTCTCTCTCACTCTGAGCGTCTCCGTTCATCTGGGTTCACCCCGCTGAGATCTCACGCCCAGTGGAGCCGGACTAATCATAGTCACTTCCCAGGATCATTCCCACACACTGTGAGACATTCACTCTCAAGACATGGGACTGTCTCTACTTACTCACGTCATAGAAGTGGGAGAAAGACACATTTCTTCAGTTAAGGTCTTTGATTGAGTTTCAATGACAGGAAAACTTTTGTCCTTTTGCAGTTTCCCTCCCTCAGTTACTGGACCCCGCCCTTTTTGGTTCACATAAAACAGACTGAGAGTTTTACATCTTCTCCTTTTAAACCCAGATATGGTTGTTTAAGACTTTATTTTTTGGGGGAAATACGATTGATGTCCAGTTTTTAAATCTTTACAGATGTTGAAATGTGGGTGAGATCACACACAATGCAAAAATACTGACAGATTTAACGGTTTTACTCTCACAGTGTGTGGCGAGTAATGTTATGACCTACACAGCGCACATGAGCAGATACTATTACCAACAGATTACCATGTGGTTTTAGTGATGGGGCACAGCTTTAAGTTCATGAGCATGTTCTGACCTTGCATTAACCATCTTCAGGATCTTCAGTGAACAGTTCTCACTCTTGTTCTTCAGATGCAAATGAACACTATCATCCAGATTTGATGTTAGTGCGATGCTTTGGTCTCAGAGTAAAAAAAGATTACGATCAAATAGATGATTGTCCAGCTCAGTGTTTGTAGAATTCATCCCAGGTACATTTAGTGATTGTAGTTTGGGTTCATCTCCTCTCGCTGTCAGGTGGATCGTGGTATGTTTTATGGGACATGTTATGTAAACACTCACGCTGTCGCTCCAGTTCAACAAGTTATTCCTCCGTTTCTGACGTTCATCCAGCTTTATGTTTCACATCCATGACTGAATTTGTTGAACTTCCTTCTTCAGTCAGTTTGCTTTTTGACTCATTTAGAGTTAAAGTCCTGGCTGTTCTCAGGGTTTCCTCACACAACAAGACGTGTGGTTGCCAATGGTTATCATGTTTAATAATCATGTGTAAAAACTGATTCAGTCCTGATCATTTTTCAAGCCAATCTGGAAGTAAAACCACCTTGAATGAATTCACACTACAGGACCAGTTGGGCTTTAGAGCATCACAAACCCCTTACCTTGACGACTTAAGTTGGATCAAGAAGAATCAGGCCCAAAATTTGTCCAATTAACTAATCAATTGCGCTCTTTAACACAGGTGTTGATCTTTTGGGCTTTCGACTTTGTGTTACCATTGACTTTGGTTGTAAGTATTTATGTGAAACATTTAAAAGATACTCTGCAGTGACCAACTTATGACTCATTACCGTAATTTCTGGACTATTGGGCACACCTAGATATGAGCTGTACCCACTAAATTTAAAAAGAAGACAATAAATTACATATATGGGCGGCACTTGTCCATGAACCGCATCATGTATCATGGTAGTTTTACATGGGAAGATTTTTCAAGCTTATTTTTACCCAAGTGTTTTTTTTTTTTCCGAACAGTGCCGTAACAAGCCTGGTCATGCAGCAGCTCTGATTTGAGTATGGGCATTACACTTTAATTGTGACCAGGACAACAACAACAGTGAGAACAGTGACAACAGTAACAATAGAGGTCACTGTTTTGTGGTGTTTTCTGGTGGTGTCATGAAACATTGTGGTGCAAAGGCAGCCTAAATGTTTTGGCTGCATCAAGCTCGTTAGCCCCAAAAAATCCATAAATTAGCCACATCATTGTCTAAGCCACACGGGGTCGAAGTGTGCGAAAAAAGTAGTGGCCCTATAGTCCGGAAATTACGGTACCTTTGCAGACCTCTAAGAATGAAAGTGACTGAGGGACCTGTGTGAATTTTAGTCTATATCTCATTGTGTCTCCTCTTTAAAGAACCACAGGAACATTACCGTGTGTGTGTGTGTGAGTGTGTGTGTGTGTTAGGGTTTTTCTTTTAGCTCTAAAAGCATTGTTGGCTTTCCTCTGCTCTCGCATTCCTGCAGCTCTCTTGAGCAGCCTCCTGACCACACAAGAAGGAGAACACAGACCAGAAAAAGAAAGACAGAGAAGGGGGAGTTTGCCTGTTATCAAACATTTGCTGTTTGAGCAGTCATTCGTGTGTTTGCACGTTGGCAGAGTGAAAATTTGTGACATCAGGAAGGGGAATAATGAACGTCTGTCAATCCTCTGACAGTCTGAAGTTGAGGGATTAGAGTTTAATTTACAGTTATTGTTGAGAGGACTTAATGACACAAACAGTCTGATGAGTCTTTTCACGCGATCAGAGCTCATTTAAAGAGGGGGCTCTGTGGTCACGCATAACTGAGTGACGGCTGCTGAGTCTGGGGTCTTTCACATGTGGAGAAAGGACATCTCTAACCCCCCCTCATCTGTCCCCACCCCCACACTCACACCATATACACATTTCTCCTTCTGCTCCTCCCAACTGAAGTCTAATCCCGGGGTTTGGAGGAGCCTTTCCTAAGTCACCCCGTTCCCTCAGAGCCGGCAGCGTCTGCCGAGTCTTTCTGGAGTTTCACATGCAATGGAAAACTTTTGGCCACTTGGTTTTAGTTTGCACACATGAAACTTTGTTGTTACATTCAGAAAAGAGTAATTTAAATGTAACAGGACCGTGCAAATACAAGCAAAGACAAGTTATTTCTTAAATGATGCAAATAGTTTGAATAGTAAACTGTGATTACAAAATGAGTGCTGGCAAGGAAAGAGCACACATAGTTGGCTTAGTGAGGGGCTGCAACTAACAGTTACTCTGTTATAACCAGAGAAGACTTGGACCTAAAAGTAACAGAAAATTGTTCTTTAGAGTTTCACAGGCCAGCAGAGCTTCTCGAGTGCTGTGTTTTGTTAAACCCATAGTTAAGATCCAATTTACAAAAGCTAAAACCATAAAAACTTTCACATTAACCATTTTCATATGTGGAGCTCCATTCACACACATCACTCAATGCACCAAGTTTACCTGCTGCAAGAATGGTGGTCTCAGGAAAAAATATCTGGAAACAAAGTACAGTAGAGTTTTGTGCTGTTGCACTAACTGTAAACGGATTCACATGTTGAGGAATTAGTAGAAAGAACATGTTGGTGAGTAGGAATGAGTTTGTGCCCACGCTCTTGCTCTTTCATACCTGTTTCATTCACACATGCTACCAACCCAAAAATTTTGGCTAATCTTCAAAAGTTTTATGCATGCGCCAAATGCTTCCAATGTGCTGGTATTCTCTTCACTTACCAGCTTTTTAAACATTTCCAACACAGAAAAGACTTTGGAGTTTGCGTTATTTCAACATTACACTCATCAACCAGTGTATGCACCGCAACGGAGAAAGCTATTATCACATAATGAGGCACAAGTAAAGTACTTAAGGTGCCAGTTTGAATGTGCTGACACCTTTATAGAGGTCCTGCTGCACTGAAAAAGTCCTGATGTTACTCTCCCAGGAAAGATCCTGCTCACTTAGGGTGCAGTCACAATGGCCATCTATACTGTGCCATACTCAAATATGATTAGCCCCCACGCAGTGCCGGCCCCCCACCGACCAGTACAGCCCGGGGTCTCACTATGCGGTGCGGTCTCAACAGAGTCTGCACAAAAGAGAACACAGAGCATGGCTACTACTTTTTTTTAAAGCTTTTATCTTTTTTGGGGCTTTTGCATGCCAGGAGTGGACAGGGCAGTGGGTAGAGTGGGAAACAGGTCAAGAGTGGGTAATGACATACGGGAAACAGGCCATTGGCTGGACTTGAACCCAGGCCACACACTCAAGGGCAAACTTCATGGGATGTGTCTGACACCAAGAGGTAATCTGTGCCCTGATGACTTGGACTCTAATTGCTTTTTGGCTCATGTTAAGGTGTTTTGGTCTGACACAGCCCTTGATCACCCAGCCATTGTTTGAAATGATTTTTGAGAGGGGATGATACGTCATGGATTCTACATCATGTCCTCATTGCGTCATTGCGTTTGCGTGTTTGTGCCATGCTAAAGCACTTCTCTCTGAAGCGTACCAGAGCCCAGGAAATATCTCATGGAATCTAAAGTTAGTCATTTCATCAGGCTGTGCCCACAAAGGACACCATCATTACACCTTTCAAAGCACACCTGCCTTTAACAGAAGAAGAAGAAGAAGAAAACAAATAGCTATGAATAAGCTTGTAGGGCTCCAGGCTGTCTCATTTACAAACTGTCTGAAATTTCAGAAAGCTCCAGAACACATGTATCAGATATTAATGTGACTCATTGTCAAACTTTGAATCACCTGAGCATGCATAATTCATCAATGTTGTTTTAGATATCTCAAAAAGTGCAGCTCCAGCAATTCTGCAAATCCCCAATAGAGAAACTGATACTTTGAAAACTCAGAGTTTAAAACTGACTTGGCAGTTTCACCTGTTTTTCCAAGGATCAGGATGAATTATTCTGAAGCATCTGAAATGCATTTGAGTGGATAGTTTAGGCTTGTGAAGCTGTGTCCATCATCATGATATAGAGGTTTGGTTCATCACTTTGTTTATTGATGTTTGCATTTGATCAAGTCTACGCTTCAGAGGGTGCACTGCAAAAACTGAAATGGAAGCAAGTTTTTTGTCTTATTTTTTGTCAGAATTGTCTTTTATGTCTTTGTATGTCCCACATTCAACTGACAAGTTCAGAAATTGGTCTTGTTTCAAGATATTTAAAGACAAAAGTGATACTTGAATTGCTTGACATGAGTAAAGAAATATCTGCCAACGGGGTAAGAAAAAGTCACTCATCAGTTTTCTTAAAATTAAAATAACGTCTTGATACAAGAAACTTTTTTGTTACCCACTGACAGATTTTTTTTCCTTGTTACAAGCAATTTGGACTTCATTTTTGCCCCAGAATAACTTGAAACAAGACATTTTCAGGCTTTCAGACAATTTCAGTTCTTTGCAATGTGCAGCATGAATAAAAGGTTGTGGAACCTAATTCAGAGAATCTAGGAAAAACCTGTAAAGTGATCCATCAGGATGAGTTAAAACACCAGATTTAAGGGAGAATAAATACTCAGTGACATCCAAGCACACGTTAGCAATCTGATGGAGCTGTGAGGTCAGTGAAAATTACAGCTGTCTGTTAAAAGACGCTCATTTTAAAGTGAAGGTGGGAGTAATTGTACCCAGATTGTCCGAGCTGCTACTTTACAGGACCTTCCTTTAGTTTAGTCTGAGAGGTTTCTTCAGCAGAGGAGTTACAGGAGGCTTCAGGAGCGACAGGGAGGGAAGGAAACTCAGGAGTGGACTTCACAGGAAGTGGAGTGGGGGAAATCCTCAGAGTGGTGTTGCCAGGCAAGATGAGCTGAAGCTGTATTTATACTGAACCAATGTTTGAGCGGAGGGAGGTAAACTGATGATGATGCTTCAGAGCGAGATAAGAAAGAAGCCCCGCTGGGAAAAGAACGTAAGAAAAAAATGAGGATTCTGGTTGTTTTTATTTGTGATATTTCCTCTTTATTTCTCTTTAGTGTTTTTATTTGATAAAGATGAATTTGAGAGAGTTAATTTTGGTGTTTTGGTGGTGAAAGTGCTCGAGTGACACGCCACTAAGGAGCCTGTTTACTTTACAAATTATGCCCCTAAATGGGGAAGGGCAATGAAAGGAGGAGACAATGAAATCTTCTTGCTTGGTTGGCTTCAGTATTGAGGTCGGCTCAGTTTTGAGCTGCTCCCCCCCAACACACACACATACACACACACAAACACACACACACGGCAGAACACACACACACGGTAACAATGCAACACAACCCCATTGGCTGGCTGACCACGCACTTCTGGCCAATAGCAGCAGGCGAGGAGATGATACTGTATTTGAGCCCCAGAGAGTCATTACCCATTCAGAGGGTGTTTTATTTGAACTCCAGGAAAGCTGCAGCCTTTCAGGGAACAACTGAAAATCTGCACACGTGGAGCGGCTGCTTGGTTCAGATGGTTTCAGATACAAGCACTGATAGAAGTCGTTAAATCAGCCCTGTTTGTGAAGAAATACAGATTAAAATGTGTAAAAAGAAGGACTACCCTACAAGAAAACTGACCAACTGAGCTTAAAAACTCAAATAAATGTTCAAAATGTTTATATAGAGTGACCATATTCTAAAAGCCAAAATGAGTCCCCCCTCCACCCTCTAGTAGAGAATACTCATAGTAACTCAAGGACAACAAAGTAGCTTCAAACCCCCAAACATATATTTAGACTTACACTTCTTTTTCTGTTTTAAGTTTTTTACATTTTCTGATGTTAACATAAATAATGTGTTGAAACTCGTTTTGGCCAGTTAAAAATATAAAATTGAAAAATTGGCTGAGTTGAAATTTTTTTTTTTTAAATGTGCAATAAAGAGTCAAAATTTTAACTTTTTTTCTCATAATTCCGTCTAGTTAGCTCAAATTTCATTTTTTTCTCTCATAATTTTGCCTATTTATCCAAAGACTTTGACTTTTTTTCTTGTAATTTTGACTTTTATCTTGAAATTTTAACTGTAAGCCTCAAAATTTTTCATTTTTAACTCAATATTTCACTTTTTTCCTCATAACTGACTTTTTGGCTCGAAGTATTGTTTTTATCTCAACATTTTTTTAACGATCTCAGGATTTTTACTTGGATCCCTCAAAAAATGTACTTTTGATTACAATACTTTGATTTTTCATTGCAAAATTCTGACTTTTTTTTCTCAGAATTTTGACTTTCATCTCTAAGTTTTGACTTTTTATCTCAAAATTTTGACCTCTTGTCTTGTCGCAGGTTGGTGCATCAGAATAATGGTCTGTAGAACAAGCTGAGAAAAACCAGACATTTTGTAGAGTTTTATGAAATCTCCCTGGACAATATGTTACCACTACTACTGTTATACATAACTTTTGATATCAGTTAAACCTGCTTCAAGTGCAGGAAACTGTATCAGAGCGTGTTTCTCCCACAGGCGATCAATCATCTGATAAGACACTTTCATCCTGATCGTATTGATAACCTGCTGACATGACGCTGTCAGATGAGAAGAAGAACTGAGTGTTGTTGTGATGTTTGAACACAGCTTCACATCCGGGCTGATGTCATGTGACTCTTTTACTCTAACTCTCTCTTACATAACGTGAGCAGAGCAGAGCAGAGTGAGGCCCCTGAGTGACTTCATGGTGTTTTGGCAGAGCGAGTCCTCTTCTGAGGTGTTTTCTGGGAAAGTTTCATGGTTGTTTGAAACACGAGTGCTGCTGAGAAAAGCCTGAACAAGCTTGTTCTGAAAACGTGTCCTATTAAACGAACATAACCCTGATCTGTTTTCTTTAGTAACCTCATAGCCCTGAAGTGTTCATGAAACGTTCGTGTAATCCTTTACAACCCGGAGCAGAGCGAGGTGCAGAGTTTAAAAACAGAGAGCGGTTAACTTTTTAAAGGAGGGGTTGAAAAGGCCTGAGTCTGTGAGAAAGACATATGAAGGTGATTAAAAACTGGCTAGTGTGATGTTCTGCCCTCCTGAGAAACAGACAAATGTTGAAAAGTTTCTGGAAGTACATCTTATGACAAAGATCAGTGTGACATCTGTTTCACTGAAAAACTGAAATATGGAAAAGGACAGACAAACAGATTGAAATAACTCTTAGCTTGAACAAGTGCTGAATTTTCTGACAAGTTAAGCAGGTCTTTCTTTTGGGATTTTTAGCCTCATCAAAAAAGATGTGAAAGAAGCACAAACTTTTGTTTCACTACAGACAGAAGCTCCTCCGCTCTCTTTGAGACACTTTACTGAGTGGATGAGCCTCAGCTGCCTCAGCTTGTTAATTTGTTTGTGTTATTAAGTTGTGTAAGACCTAAACTAAGCCTTTCACAATCCAAAGCCGTGCGATAATAAACTTAACTTACTGACAGAGCCGTGGAGATAAACAAATACTGGTCTCTGTGAAATCACAGTTTTTCCACAATGGAGTCTGATTGTTTTGAAGAGAGACACATAAATGCTGTTTTTGTCTTTGTGGAGGCATCATTCTCTTTCTCAGAGTCTGTCTCTGTAGTGATATGGGTGTTTTTAGAGCAACAATCTGAGCTTTTCACTGACAGAAACAAGCACAGTAAGTGAATATACTTTGACATTTGCTGCCTGATTTGCACCTGGTGACAGAATCTGAAGCGGAAACTTTCAAACAATCTGGCTTTATTATTACCAGAAATCCCTAGAGCTGTATGCAGAGTTTTTATCTTATCATACACTTTCAAAGAATAGAACAAAGAGGAATGTACTTTTAGCTGCCAGTCATGCTTGAATATGAATTGGAAGACACCCTGAGGCCAAACACTCGCTCTTGATAGCATCTTTCCTGGGTCTGACAGCAAGTATGAGGTCCAGGTGAGTGTTTTTATTGAATATTCTGAATGCACAGGTAAACCCATGTTAAACCCCTGCAGGTAGTGTTCACTGAAACCTGAGCAGACCTCCTGGGAAATCTCAGTGTAAACATACCATCGCTTCAACAGCAGAGCAGAGAGGATTGCATCATTACTACAGCTGCCCACAGGCCGGCATATAGAGTTTCCTTCCTTCCCATCATGGAGTGGATCTATAAGACCCACTTTCACACATATTCTTCACTGCTCTGTGTGTCTCTGTCACTCAAACACAAACCCATTCACGGAGCAGCTTGATTCTAGTGTGGAAAATATCAACGGAAGCAGAACTTTAATAACTTTAATGACCACTTTCCAATGTGGTCGTCACCCGGTCTTAAACAGCTCTGAGCTGGGACTCTTCAGTGTCAGAAGCACTTTGAGAGTTGTGTTACAGTGAGCTCTGATAGTTTGAATGCATCTGTCATACTTGGGAATATTATTGTCGTTTACCACGCAGAGGAACTAGGTAGATTTCTGTCTTGTCAGCTAAATAACTGTTGTTTTGCAGATACATATTCATCCAGAACAACAGCTTACAGAGTTTCAAAATGAACCTTTAGAGTTTGTTAGTCACAGTATCTCTGTATTGGCTTAATCCTGTAGAGTCTAGTGCAGCCAGTGCTACAGTTTCTATTGTCGGTAGATTTGAAACCAGACAAGACAGATTGATAATTCTTTTTGCATGTAAAATTTGGGGAGTTACACTTCAATGATGAGTTTGCAGGAATCCAGTACAGAGGATCAATAACAAAAACACTATGATTCAGACCACGGTTGTTCCCATCGCTTCCTATCACAAACACAGGTCATCACTATTCTTTATATTAACATTTTTTTAGGGATACAGCATTTTGGCTTCTTCTTTTTAAGATCACTTTTAGTTTTTAGCAATTTATTTAGTTTGTCTGGACATAAGTCTGTTTTATTAAAGCTTTGGACATTAGAGTTGTATGAATGTATAGCATGAGAAATAGACTGATATAGTTTCTTGAGGGCCTATAGAAGTACAGATTCTTGGTAGTCAAGGAGGTCATAAATAGATATTAAAAGTTTTTTGCAAAAAATAGCACTACAATACGCATAAGTGTAAAGATATGCTCTAGCAGACTTTTTGTGGTAGGTCATAAAAGGTTAATAACTGTTTCTTCTTCACATTTTCTTGTCAGTCAGAGCACAACAGAAAGGGTGCTAGGAGCTGATTTGTTTATAGCTCAATCAGATGTATGTAGCTTGTCATTAGATCAGGATTGCACAAAAATTTCACAGGATTTACCCTACAGTGACTGAGTTCGTAAATCAATGATAAATGACTTTTCATGCCAAAAGATCACCATCTCTGAGCGTATTTGAAGGTTTTGGAGGCAGTGAGCTGAGCTGTGACTAACTTAACCATACTAATTCTTTAAATCAGTTAACTAAAAGAAAGTTTGAGTGTCCTGAAACAGTTTCACTGATTGTTCCTGTGCAGGCTCAGTGTTTCAGTTCAGCAACTGAAAAGCAAATGAAGAGGACTCTGGCTTGTTTTGATACATGGATCTGTTTTAGAAATACACAATACAACAGGACGCCCTGATGGTTGGATTGAGTCTGTGTCTGGTGGCTGCACTGTCTCAATGTTGTTTTTGCTCCAGTATCAACTGGAAGAGTCTGTGATCAAAGAGATCAATGGGGAGGGGAGGTCAGATCTTTGTTTCTCTGACCGGACATGGAGCAGAGAGGATAAAACAGAAACCATCTGGGGAAAAGCAAACATGCACACTGATCAACCTGACACACACCCAGTCCAAGGGCAAACTCTGCTCATCCCGCTCACTGAGAGGGAGCATGTGCTGCTTTGAGGCCTGCGTTGTTGTTTGGAAAAATGCTTTCAGAGTTCAACATCCTGACGTCGAAAGCAAGTTTGACTCACAGTTGAGACATGGCCTCCCCTCTGCCAGGGTTTGCCCTCTTTCTCGGGCTCGTTCTGTGGTTAGCCTGCTGCTGAGCGCTGCATCCTCAACCCGCTCTGGGTTACATCCAGAGCCAAGGAATTCATTAAAACACAGCATGAATCTTTACGAGAATGCAGCTGTTTGTCAACAAGCTGCTGTGTGGTTGTGAGATGTAAATTTACAGTGGCCTAAGTGGTGGTTTCTGTTAATGTGAGCACAGCACACAAAGACGCCACACATTCAGCCAGGAGGAGTCAGAGAGGTCGGACCAGTGTGTCGACTTTTTCTGGGCACAAAGATAATGCAGAGCAGAGCTTAAGAAGTTGGAGAAAGTAATGAAGAAATTCCTCTCTGCCTGCTGATCCCTGCAGTTCTCCGCCTTTTGTAGAAGTCCCCTCCCCCCTCAGCGCCCCCTGTGCTGACTTTATCCTAATGCCCGTGTTATGGGAAGGGACGGGCAGGCAGTCCTCCTGGGAGTGTCCTCTGAGCCCTGGATCATGAGAGGGGAGCTCTGAGTGGACCCGGCACTTTTCTATATAAGGGGAAAAATAAAAAAAACTTGGATCAGAGTGAGAGGGAGAGAGATGAAGAGAGCCAGAGCCAGTGATCAGCAGATGAAAGAAAAATGAAACATAAACAGAAGACCTGACGCCCACCTTTGATGTGCACATCCTCAGATCCTCTCAACCCCTCGGCCCCGCTCTGCACGAAGGATCATTACTGTAAGACCCTTTCCCAATAAGGGCACCTCTCATTATTCTGACCTATTCACACAGTTAAAGTTTTTAATTTTTTTTTTTGACTCCAGGTTAATGCCTTACTGTGTTGGGGGGCTTAATCAAAGAAAAAAATCACAGCATTTTGTCTTTCTTCAGATGGGTTGAGTAGGATTTAAATACTATACTGCTGCTCAAATCAGTATTCTTACACAAAAAACATCTCATGACCCCATCTTTCCTGGATTCAATGTACCTCAGACATGGTTAGAGAAAGGTGAAGAGGGGAAATGATTAGGAGATTCTGCAAAACTGTAAAATGATGCAGCACATGTGTGGATTGCTAGATGTTTTTGACATGTTGGTGTGTTGGTCACAATCGTGTGTCTTATAGAGTGACTTTGTCCCTGAATGAGCAAAACACACACATTGTGATACACACATCTATAGTGTTGTTAGTAGTTGGATACTTCCACAATGGCACAAAAGTGATAAAGCTGTACCAGCAGCTAGCCTGGTACCCTCGCCACCTTAGCCATTTTAAGTATTAGACAGCAAACTAGTTCAACAATATGAATTTGGTGTTTTATTGGTGTTTTTATGAATGTCGCAATCATTAAACCTACTGTAGATGCACTTAAAAGATGATACATTGACTTGAATTAAGTTTATTGTCAACTCGTTCTGTCTAAATACAGGATGGGCCATAAGTTTCCATACGTAGGAAATATTTTTTTTTTCTTTTGAACAACCGTTTTTATCTATTTAATATGCTCTATATTATTATCATTGGGTCTTGATGGGTAGCTATAAAATCATTAAAAAGCCTCCTCAGTGTTTTAAATTAAGAGGATATTTGGCTTAGACATAAACATGCCCGTACAGCTGAACTGTGAAGAGCCTCCATCATTTACACAGTTTTAGCCTCTTTCAACTCTTTGTTTTGGTCTCATAAAAGCAACTTTACCCTCAGCTGAGTCTCTCTGCTTTATCAGCTTAATGTCCAGTTGTTGTTGACAAAAATAGAGGTTAAAGAGGGCACCAGTATAGCTCAGTCTTTAGAGGAGCTAAAGGCTGAGGATACAGAGGTATTAGTCCTTAATGCATTGGCTGCTGCTTTGACCTCTGGCTTTGACCTTTTGATGCGTTTCTGCCCCTCTTTCTTTTACCCACATTCCCAGGCTTTCCTGTCCTAGAGGGTGTAAAGAATTATCTGTAAGCTGTTTAAAGGAAGCTCTGAGCAGGTTTGGACTTTTATTTCTGAACACTATGCTCACATGATCTGTAATAATTGATAATAAGTCAAATGAGTTTTAAGGTTGTTCTGCTGCGCTGCAGGGTCTGAAAAACTAGCTCATGGTGTTACTCAAATGTAACCTACACACTATAATCAGGGTGTTTATGGGAGGTTAATGAGGCAGAGAGAGAGAGAGAGGCTGATGAGGGACTTTCCAGCCAAACTGACGGGTTTATAAATGTACGCTGAACTTTTTGTGATCACGCAAAGAGACGTTCTCCCCAACGAGACGACAAGCCGTGTCAACCGAACTCACACTCGTAACGATGAGGATAAACTTGTCAAGCAGGAGAACATCTTACTCCTCATGAAACGTTACCTCTCTGGGAATCTCCACCTCTGGAAACTCTACACTCTCTCTGTATAGAAGACAAAGCAGCTGCTCAGATCGGGTTCAGTGCTGCAGGAGGATTAAGATCTCAGGCTTCCGGCTGACTTCGGATATTCAGGCGGGCAGGACGGCTGACGCGCCGGGGGCTGTTGGAGGGATACCCAGTTGTTTGTGACAGACTGGAATGGCAGCGTCACTCTCTGACTCTGCAGCCTCAGCAGCTCTGAGAGGAGGCCTGCAGCCGAAACCTGAACTCACAGCAGAGGAACAGGGGCTTCTGCTCTCATATGATTTAATGGCAGTCAGAGTAGAATTTATACCTGCCTGTAATACACAAGAGAGGTATTTACCTGAGCTAGTTTTGGCTGCTGGCCCATCATTTATTCCCTGCAGGGCAGAAATAATCACATCAATCATCCTGTTACTCCTGTATGAACTTACAGTCAGCTGTTAATCAATGTCTCAAACTGGTACCTGCACACATAGACATGTCATTGTACTCTCATTATATGTCCCTATATATTTGTCAGAGCACAGTGAGGAGATAGAAAAATGAATACATGTCAGCCATAAGCAGTAACCGAGTGAGTCATGGATATCAGTGTAAAAACAATAAATAAAACAGCAGGTCAGATTGAGGCTCACCTCCATGCAGACTCAACCGGACGCAGCGTCCTCCTCTTTTATTCGCTGTGAGCTGTTTGTTCAGCTGCACAGCAGATCCTCCTCTTCTTTCAGGAGCACTGAAGTTAAGTTTCACCATTACACCGACTCCTCTCAGGGGTCCGGGCACTCAGAGCAGCTACACACAGCAAACAGATGTTGTATTTTTCAGCCCTGATTTGCTGGTTGGGGTTGAGACCTCTGGAGCAATGTGAAGTAGATTTAAGGGCTTGTGTGTTTTTATTACTTGGCTGCAGCTCCCACAGGTGCTTTAGGGAAACGTGCTTGTTATGATTTCGACACAACTCTTCCTGAGATTGAGGTTTTTTTCTGTTTTGGTTGTGTTTTTGGTTAAGCTGGGAGTAAAATGACAGGAAATATAGTGAAGGGAGACTTCAGAGTCAGTGATAACAGCTCGGTCTCACTCAGGGTCATTTGTTATCTTCAGCACACACACACTCTTCTCACAGCTTGGGTTCAGCTTGAATTTCTTTTCTGTTGCAGGAAAAAGTAAATGTGCAGCTCCAGATTCATGCTGACTCTGCAGAGCTGAGCTGATGTGGAGGTGAACCTTGTTTTTAGAGTAAAGTTTAAATTTGTTCTCACAAAATTTAGCCTCCGTTTGGCCTGTTTTGTGGTCTGTGTCTGACTCCATCTGCTGAGGAAATCCATCTGTTGGAGTTTGGCCTCCATTAGAAGCAGCTTGTCTGGTGCAGATAACTTTTTCCCATTCACCTCAGCTGTGCCGGTGGTCCCATGTGTGCAGCCACCCAAAGTGACTAGAGAGCACACGCCCCAAACACCGAGCAGTGAAGGGAAACCTCTGACATTAAAATAAACGAAGACCCGAGCGTTTACTCCAGGGTTATGTAAGCTTTGAACGATTGGTTAAAACATGCTGCACTGTGGTTTTTTAAGCAGGGGACTTTCTTTGTGAGGTGGTTGGTAACATTGTAAATGACTTCAGTGTAATTTGACCCTCAGAGCCGAGTGAATGATGCGTGATCTTTAATCTCCTCTGGTGACGCTGTCAGGTGAGCGGCTGGAGGTTTTATAAAGTGCTTTTAAATTGCATTTTCCTGTTCTTTCATGTTTGGTTTGGTTTGGTAAGCAGCATGTTATTTTTTATGTCACTCAACTTGACTTTTATACTGATCCAGAAGTGTTTTCATCCACATTAATCTGTCAGGCTTTTTGTCCTCAAAGAACAAACGTTGGAGCTGAAATACTGCAGGGTGTTTTGTTCCTGGTGTTTTGTACATGGTTGTATGATATTTTCTAAAGTAGCATTTTCTGGCATGTGGGTTTGGGGTTTTTTAGACAAGGGCCATGTCAACATGTAGCCTTGTATCAGGGAAACTGCATATATTTTTATTATATTTTTATTCTTTATATATTTTATAGGTATGTCTTCCTGACAAAACCACAATTTTACATTATGAAAAACGATCTTTTCTGAAAACTCAGGCTAGAGGGAATTTTGGAAAACTCCAATTTTACAGTTTTGTGTATTCGCCCGTAACCAGAGTTTTTGTATCCCAAACATCATAGCTTGCAACAAAAAAAGCCTTCAGCCTCACATATATGCAATTTTATGGCAGACATTAATGCTCATGATGTGTTAGTTCTAATGCAAAAGTGTCTGTGTTTAGGTAAGACGTAAACAGTAGAAGTGACACCATGAACAACCAAATCACACAGATCATATTAAATCAATCCACATTCGTCACTTTCTCCTTCTGCGAATTAACTCTCCGGCTTGTTAGTGGGCATAGATGTGAGAACAGCAGAAAAGTGGAGAGACGTCCTGCAATCCAGACAAAGTCACTTCACCGTAAGAGGTTATGATTGTAACTTTTTGCATAACTTCCCCAGGAGAAAAAAAGAAAACCTTATCAACCCTGAAGAGGAACCAAACTTCTTCACATCACTCTTATCTCTACATGTGAGCTCTCTGGAGTGTTTCTCTTTGACACGACTCAGGCCTCTCACCCTGCACGTGTCTGCAGCCGCGCTCTGAATGTAGCTCTGTCCTGGGGGAGTTTGCTGAGATAAATAAAGAGAGGTCCTGGGCAGGGGCTTAGAAAAGAAAGTAGGCCTGACTCCTGCTGCCCCTGGAGGCCTCTCCTGTGTAAGTGCTTCATGAATGGCCGGCCTGAGGACTGGATGCCAATAAGCATTGAAATCATTTTGGTCTGTCTCTGCCCATTATGCCAAGAGACACAGAGCCTGTCGGGCTCAAAGAACAAGTATTCTTTTATCTGTGAGGCTGAGGAGCAGGGATGCCCTCTGGAGTGCGTATTAGTCAACCCGTTGTCATTTTGTCTTTAATCTGTTCCTGACATTTCTGAGGAGCTGTGTCTCTGTACTCCACTGTACCCACCACTAAATTGCAGTAGCAGCAGTTTGTAATGATGGGTCCTCTTGTTATGTCATGATGTAAAATTAGTGGGTGCAGCAGGCAGCCAATGACATGGCATCCGTGACACACTCGGTTGGGTATGTGGTGACAGTTTTACGCAAGTCAGAGCCCGCAGGAAAGTAGGCCAATCTTTTCTCTCTACGACTGACATGGAGGACGTCTCCAACCAGTGAAAAACTACAGTTTCTCCGAGCGTTGCTGATGTTGAAGAATGAGTTTCTGACTGATTAGAGCGGCCGGTGATTGGAGAAGTCTGATTGAAACACAAACACAGGAAAAAGAGAATCAATCTTGTTTATTCCCAAAATCCAACACAAGGGTTTCTTTCTTCCTCTGAGCTCAACTTGAAGATTTATGACTCAAATTCATGGCTGTATTGAGGAAACACTGCACTCCTGATTTAAGAGGAGGGTAGTCAGAGGCAGACTCCTCAGATCTGTATCCATTCAGTGGGTATAAAGAAAATCTGCCACAGTGGATTTAGACTTTGTAATTGCATTACTATTAAAGCTAACTGCAGCTTCATGACCTGGTTGTAAACAGTCTCATACAGGTCTGCCTTTAACGTGAACCCTGTAGCCTGTGATGTGCTGTCTGTAACAGCTTAACTCAAGCAAAAAGTCTGCAGCGTCACAAACTCTTCAGCTCCTTTTTCACATATGGTGGGCAGGGACTTGAGTCTTGGGAGGATATCACATCAAAAGCATGCTGGGAAAACCACAGTGTAATACTGAGAGCACAAACAACATGATGACAGAATTTGCAGTTCTATCCATGCTACATGAAAACAGACAGATGTGCAGACGCTGTTACTACTCGTCTTAAAATTGACTCCATATATGTTTTTATTCATCCTGTTTCACGTAGCTCTTTGGAGTCACATGACATGAATGTTTAAAATGATTGTAAGCAATTGAGTGACAGTTATTTCAGAGGCAATAACTCTTCTGTAGATAAGAAAACAAAAACATGTCACAATTGCGCATCATTGATCCACCAACAGGGGATCAAAAAGTCAACGTTAACAATTTCAAATTGATGTACAGAGTGTGTCCAACACTAGCAGTGCCAGCCTTCAGTCCTACTTAAAGGTTAATATTAATATTTATTGAAAATAAGGCCTTGAAAGTACCTTTTCATGAAAACATTGTTGCACATTTAGCAAAGAAAGAAGTTTTTTGTGCGTGTCAGAAACTGATGGGTAATTCATTAACATCAAAACAATGCAAACTAGCAGTTTTTACTCAAAAAAGCTGCCATGCTTGCATCTTTCTCCAGTTAAGTCGTTTGTTTAAGAAAAAAGTTTTGTCAGGTTTTTATCCACAGTCATATCATTGCAGAAACTGTGAGAACACCAGTGATTGCTCTCTTTTTTTCCTCTTAAAACCAGAAGTTCTTGTCTCTTGTGAGTGGAGTTATAGCTCTTCACAACATGGGAAAATAAAAACAGTTCCACTCAAGTTTTCATGCTCTCTAGAGATTCATCTGCGCTGAAAAAGTTCAGTTTTAAAATGAAAACAAGATGTTTTTCTGATACTCTGCTGCAAATCAACTAATAATATGTTTACTTTCTTTCTTTTCCATGTTCGCCTTGACTTCCTGCTTATGATCAATAGGTAAGTACCAGTTGAATTTATATTTCAGCTACATCTGGAACCAATCTGTGTCCCTGAATTTAAATACTTGTATTTTTTGGTAGTCAGTTTCCTCAGAGTTGTTCAGACAAACATGTGCAGAGCACTCAGGTTCACTGCCAGGTTACACTTTCTGCAGTTGAAGTATGATGAGCTGTGAGGGGGGAAACTCTTTGCATATCTCCGTGCATATGTACCCATTTCCATGGAGACACTGTGTTTTTTAGATAATACACAGAACAGCGTCTTTTTTGTGATTTGCTGGTGGAGCAGTCAGCGTGGGGGTGACGGCCCTGCAGTGACTCTACACTCAGGCTTATTGATGCTTTCTGCACCGCTGTGCTAACGAGAGAACACACACCTCTCTATTCACTGACTCACTGGTTCACACACACACAGAATCACACACACACAGACGCACACACACACACACACTGGCAGTCACACAGCAGGTCCCCACTTTAGCAGATCCATCTCCCACTGTTTAGGTTTGAATATTTGTTGTTCTGAGTCAGAGGCTAACAATAGAAAGGTGCATGTGGAGCACTCACAGAGGGACCGTGAGGAACAAGGAGGAGGGTAGCACTGATACAGACGCTGTTTCTTTACTTGTTGTGTGGCTTTATCAGAAACACAATTTAAATATTTGCAATAATAACCAACAAAATATTCAATCCTAAGGCTGGTTGCTCTTTCTGCTGTGCCCCAAAAGTTGTGTATTATTTAAGAAAAATACACAAATTGCTTTACTGTACTGATAGCGATACTGGAATGACAGAATGATAAACTTAATACTTGATAAACTTAGTCAAACAATCCCTTCAGGTTTTTGAAAGAGCTCTTTCCGTCTTGTTAACAAACAAACCTTGAGGCTGAGAGCTGAGCTGTTGTTAGCTTGTTGGTATTTGCTTGATTTTTTTAAAGCTACCATTCCTCAAGTTCTCTTGTCTTAAAAAAAGGGTGTTGTTGTGGCCCATTAGTTAAGTCTCATGTCCGAAGGTGAATATAGCTCTTGAGGAGAATTCAAGACCAACATGCACCCTCTTCTGCATGATATTCCCCACTTAACACGTGTTTTAGCCTTTCACTTGTGTTTTAGCCTCAAGCCCATGCTCTTTCACTCTCTTATTAAGCTTTCTTCTGCCCTTCTATTCTTTTTCTGCCAAACAGTCCAGCACCACTACTATCACTAAATAAATCATAGAAATTGTTTTCATGAGAGAAAAACACTGATATCTCTTCTCACGGCTAAATTTATTGTCAGCCAGCAGAGTGTTGTCATAGAGACCTCAGTGTGCCATAAATCAATCTGGTCCAATTCGACCTGTAGAGTCCCGGTTGGGAAGCTAAGATTTAGCATTCAGAAAAACCTATTTTAGCACTGATAATCTCATTTTAAACTGTGGATTATAATCAGGCATAAATCTAGATATGAGACTTTTGAAGATCACTTAGAAAGTCCTCACGGTCTCTTTAAGGCAGTCGAAACACTAATTGAAACAGTGCCATGTCATCATACTTCCCTGTTGAGTTTTGTAAGTTGTGACTGAATTCTTATTTTTGTCAGATCATTAAGTTCAAAGTGACGTGAATGAAAACTCAAAGATAGGAGTCAGCTGGAAGTGTTTTGTTACTGGCTAGCTGCTAGTGCGCAACTTAAAGGTCAAAGAATCAGACTGGTGTGGCTCTTGTGCTTCAAATAGGAAAGAATAATCTAAGTTTAATACCTTACAACCAAATCCTGAGTCAGTGATCGCTCTTATTCTGTCCATTGAAAATGCCAACCCCAACATCTCATGGGGAGTTCTTTTGGAAGATATTTTTAGGGTGTAGTGCTGAAAGCCACCAGGAGCCTGTGTATGGTTTGATCCTCTCTATTGTCTCCACTCAAAGAGCTGCTGGGTTTGCTCTCTGCGTATCCATCCGTCCTGCCAGCTCTGGGTTTGTGTTAAAGCAGCCAGGCCTTCAGTCCATTCTGTCTGAGCTCAATCCCATCAGGCAGAGATGTGTGAGAGATCGCCAAAGCTCAGCTCGGTTCAGCTCAGCCTGGTGCCACTCCCTCATAATGACTTTCCCACAGACTCACACAGGTCGCTGCCCAGTGAAGCTGACCTCAGTCCGACCATATGTGAAGTTAAAGAAAGGTTTCCATTGCAGTCGTCCGGCGAAAATCCTGCTCTGGTTGTATCTTTCCAAACCACACCTTCCCCCGTGTCTGCGTTTTTGGGTTTCCTTTTTCCCCTGGTTGTGTTTCTCTCCCTCCACAGTCTGTCCGTTCTGCTTATTGTGCTCCATGTGAGCGCTGACTGATGCCAGTAAACCAGAGAAACCAGAGTCTGAGCTCACACAGCCCAGTGTTTACACAGGAAACTGTGAGCAGAAAACCTTCGGTGATTAAGCTGCTCAGACTCTTATATAACAGTCTGAATATTCTGCTGCACCTTCAGGTCTCACTGCTTTTGTTTGGAAGTGTGAGGTTTCTGTCTGCTGTGCACACACACCTGCACTCTCACACTCACTTTACGTGTGCGGTTCTGTTTCCGTAACCTCTGGAGCTCTGTTTGTGACCCGAGACTGGCATGCCATACATACTGTTGGCCTCTGACCCCTCAGCCTGTCACACACTGAATAACAAGTTGATGGATGAGCGGCTGGACTAAAGCTGAACGTGCTTCTGTTGTCGGGTTTTGTTTATGATGGCACGCAGTGTGTGGTGGATGTGACTCAAAGTGTTGTTACTGAGTTGTTTGGGCCCACTGACTCTAAAGCTGTTACAACACATGCTTGGTCAGTCCGTTTTTATGTGTTTGTACAAACGGGCCTCTTTCTGTCCTTTACTCCGCCTCTGTTTCAGCACAGACATATTTTCTTTTTGATTTCTGCCGTTACCACTGTGTAAAAAAATATAATATAAAAAACATGCTTCAGATGCAGATGATGTCTCCTGTGGGATATTCTGCAGTGATTTAGGCACTGATAATGTTTTTTTTTCATAAAACCCTTAAAATTGATAGAGAGACATTGTTACAAACACTGTTACCTTCTAAAGGTAACTTGTAGATCATGAGCAGCTGAGACATAGTTTGAGTCCAGTTGGATTTGAATTTTTGGTTTGAAGATTGGACATGGAGTTGCCTACAGGATTTCTTTCTTGTTGTTATTATTATTATTATTATTTTTTAATCTGAGTGTCATGGGTCTCTGGGTAGCTTCAATGTCTGCTCCTGTCCCTGGTTTTTCAACATTGCACTTGTTCGGGTGATTTTCACCAGGTGTCAGTGACAAAGGGGTTAACTATTTTGTTATCATGACTTATTACTGAAAAATATTGACCTCTCATAACCTTCACTGGACAACTCTCCCATGTCTAAGACATGGGTAAACCAAAGAAAAAGTTGCCAGCTCAAATAGTTTATTTTTTGATTTAGGATTTCTTCATTCATTGTGGCCAGCTCTAAATAGACCTCTTGTTTTCGATCATGTGTACTCATGCACAATGACAGCTGCTGCACATTCCTCACAATTGACTTGTGCATCAGCATGTCCCAAAACCCAGCACTGCACACTCAAAACAGGGGGGGGGGTTGTACTGATTCGTCATCACAGCAGGAAGGACAACAATGACTGAATGTTTTGAAGAAAAGCTGATAGACCGAGTCTACAATTATCCTCATCTGCACAACGTGTCATCACCACCGCACAACAACAAACGTGCCTGTCAAAATAGACAGAACGGAGATGGAAACAAGTCCTGGGCTGTTATGTCTGAGAACGGTGGAAGATGTTGGAAAATGTGAGCGGGGAGGTGCTGATGGTCTTAAGTTGACAGGAAGGTTTGACAGCAGGAACGTCTCCAGCTGTGAGGGTCATTTTTAGATTCTGCTTGTGAAAGACACAGCCTCCTGCATGCATTTAAACATTGATGCATAGAAAAAAAAGACAGAGATGTACTGATAAGAATCAAGATGAATTGGGTTAATCTAGGCTAATTTCACATTTTTCAGAAGCAGTTTTCTTTTTTTTTTTTAAAAAGAATTCATTATCAAACTCAAAGTATTAGAAAACTTTTCTCTTGAAGGAAAATCAGCTCTCTTCTTTCTTTTTAGTGCTTGAACCCTGATTCTTTAGGTCCCTCAGATATGATATCATTATTGAAACATAGAAACATTCAATTTATCTACATTTCCCATCACATATGATGTCAAACTATTTCTGTTTCAGTTTGCCTTTAATACAGTCAGCCCAAATCTACATTCATGATGGAAAAAAGACATGAATGGGGATACACCTCCATGTGTTTCAGTACCACGTCACGTAATCGTTTTGAAATTATGTAACATCTCCAACAGGGAGCCAGCATGATACAGTCCCTTTGAGATGAGTGACGTGCAGGAACAAAAGCTCCATGAAGCGTGTGGCTCTGGCAGAGAAACATGCTGATGAAAGTTTAATCCCCCTCAACTTCATCTCTTGTTTTTCTTGGCTTTGTCTCTCTCAAAAAAGGTAAAACCCAGGGCCGCTTTTCCTGTCTGACCACACAGAAAACTCTTTAGTTTCATCTTTTTAAATGCAGGAATATTCCCGTAAGCTCTCGGCTCATGTTGACTGAGCTCATATTCCAGTTCGGTTTCTCTCCTGGTTTGCACTTCTCTTACTTGCAGGACACAGAGCACAGACAGAACAAAAGCAAGAGGTCAAAGGTCATTTGTTTTTAATTCGTCAGACTAATAGGCCAGGTGTACCTGCAGGGTAAGAAGTCCGCAGAGCTTTCTGGGTAGGGATCAGCCCAGACACACCCCTTCCTCCTGTGCTGAGGCTGGGCGGAGTGTGTATGAGCACTTCAAAGGTCTAACGAAAGCAGGGACTCAAGCCAAGCTCAGCGGGAGGGCCATTACAGCCCAATAGGAGTCAGCTGTGACCTCAAAGACCGTAAAATGATGTGATATGTGGAGGGAGTGCTGCACGCCTTTGCAGCCAATCAGGGGGGCAGAGCTGTAAAACCAACGCCTCG
Source organism: Thalassoma bifasciatum (assembly GCA_008086565.1). NCBI lineage: Eukaryota > Metazoa > Chordata > Actinopteri > Labriformes > Labridae > Thalassoma > Thalassoma bifasciatum. The sequence continues at coordinate 231,228 of RPOG01000578.1, read as the reverse complement.
CTGAGTTACAGGGTGGAGGTATTTCAAGTGTACCTATGAGGATTGGCCTCGTGCTTTTTTTTTTTTTATTACAGTTTTATTCGGTTGTGTTTCTCCTGAAGGCTCTGTAATAAAGAGCGGCTCCTTTGTTATCATATCTATGTCACATTTTACATTTGATGACCTGATAAGTACAAAAATCATGGCTGTGGTTCCTGCAAAGACTGCAATATAATCAGTCCTTGATTTGTTTAATGTTTATGAAAGCAATTTCCAGTGCTGATGAGGAAAACTCTTTTTGTTTGAAGCATCCTCCAACCAAGTTACCAGGGGTCACATGCCAGTTTTCCCGTTCGCGTTGGTCTCAAGCTCAGATAAATGAGAAGGGTTGTGTCGGGAAGAGTATCTAACATGAAAACTGTGCCAAATAGCAATGAGAAGCTTAATAATTAGAAACAGGTGTCCTGCTGTTATGACCCTAAAAGAGAAAAGCCAAAAGAAAAAGAAGAACCTGAAGTATTACATATTATATAACTTTCTCAGTTCAAAACCGCCAAACTCCATTTACAAAGGCTTTAGTGGGACCTTGCATCACAGAGGAGTTTCTGGTCCTCTGCAGTCTCCATTTTGGAGGTTTTTTTTATTGCTGTGTCCCACAAATATTGTGTTGTATCAGAACTAAGCATCATAAAAACTTCAGTTACACTAATAACACACAAATTTAAACAGTGGTAAACAAGCAACTCCTTTATTCTGCAGGCTGAAAGGATTGGTTTAAGTATTGAAGTACACCCCATTGACCCTGTTGTTTATGAAGCATTTTGCACCTGTACAAGCGCTGCGTTTGGTTACAACACTTGAACCTGTACAGCGTCACATGTGGGACCCATCTATTTTACAGCAGCTACGGCAACTCTCTAGGAACATATACATTAAGCAAAAAAGCACAAAAATACAGAGCCCTCCGTTACACCTGCAACATGTCAGTCAAAAAAGTGATGTCTGGAAGTACCTTGATAAAAACAGTGAGGTTAATGTGCAGTGAATGATAAGTGGTGTTAAAATTGCATACAGTAGAAAAACTAGTTTGATGCTTAACAACAAGGGCTTAAAGCACATGGAGAAAATAGCTGAGACAAAACAGGCAGCCACACATCACGTCATTCACCAGCCCTGTTAGCACACATCAAACCACCACCACAGAGAACAACAGCTATGAGAGTGGAAAAGATGTTTCCAAAGTCCATAATTACAGACCCGTATTATTTGTTTGTGTTTTGCATTCTTGTTTTGTTTATGGTCAAAAAGAAATTAGGTATTTAGGCAATAAGGTATTCAGAGTAATTGAGCACAGAGATTTCTGCAAACTACATACCTACTTTCAATGAAGGCTGAAAGCTCTGAAATTTGTACCAATGCAGGTCCTTCATTCAGACCCTTAAAATAATGATTTGAGCCTGTCATTGGCAAAACCAGGAACTATGAACAGTGAAAACATTGTTACAGGTATCTTTGTGTCATCTGCATATCATGATAACTTATTTTGTCATCTGATCCATTGGATACATGTGTTGTGTCTCTGAACAGAAAACTTACAGACGCTTGCAAAAGGCACAGACTGAATTTTTACAACATTTACTAATAGGGGTGTGCAGCCTGAGTATTTGGGGGTTCAATGTTTAATGCCTTGCTCGTGGGCACCTCAGCAGCGTCTATGTGAACTTGCTCCTCGACATGCTTTGGTGACCTCCAGGTCCCTACAGACTGAGCTTCTGCTGATCAGTAATTAGGTCAGTAATTATGAGAAGTGTCTTGTAAGTTTTCTAAAGACCATGTTTTGGCTCATTGACAACAGACAGCTCTGTTAATGACACATTCAGACCTAAACTGAGTTGTTTTTTCTTAGCTCTGTTAATGGCACAGAGGTCAGCATTGTTGTTTTTTCTTTTTCAAACTCAACTAATATTGGATTTGTCTCGATGGAGCGGAGGGTTAAGTGGAGTGACTGAGTGTCCATTGAGCTGCTGATTTACTCCAGTGTTTACTGAAGTGAGCTGACCTCCTGCTCTGTGTGCAGACCTCATAATGAGGTGTCTGCAGGTCAGGAGGTAAAAGGCTGCTGAATGCAGACCCTGGCCCGCACTGACCCCGCTGAGTATGCATGTAAAGAGAGCCTTGTGAAACACTGGGAGCTCGTTCAGTGTTTGTCATGTGTCACTCTTTCTTTTGATGACTCAGCGTGTGTGACGGAGACTGAACCAGAGGTCAGGCTGTGAGAGTGGACGTGGTTTCAGCACACAGGGGGAGAGAGGGCAGTGGGTTTGGTCAGGGTGGAGCTGCTGACAGTCAGCAAGTAGATTTCATCATTGTTTTCCACTCAAGCTTACGAATGTGAGTTAGAATGTAATTACTATCAACTTTGAGTGACACAGGAAACTCCCCCCTGTCCTCTTTGAGCTATAAAATATGACAAATGATTGATGGTGTGATTGCACTGTGTAACTGAAAGAAAGATTCATCCCTCCCTCAATGTGATCCTGACTGCTGTAAACAGTCTGTAGAATAAAAGAGTCCACAATGATTTACACTCCAGCTCCTGTGAGGAGTTTTCTCTGGTTATAAAACAGACTGAAACCAAAACTGGTTCATATTTATGATCTCAGAAGCAACAACACTGATTATTTCTACATTATGAATTTTCAATGTTTATCATTCTGGTCAATGTCATTTAAAATTTACAGTGCAGGAGAAAATTACAAGGGGAACAACATCAGAAACGTGATGAGTCATTTAAAGATGAGTTATTGTGTGTTTTTCAGGCTTTATTCTGTCCCACTGCTTTATAGGATTTACAGTTTTAATATAAGAAATCCATGTTATACTTTCAGTGCTGTTTTGAAAAAACATTATTTGGGTCTCTGTCTGAAACAGGGGCGGATCTATGGGTGGGCCTGAGTGGTCACATTGATAGCGGGCCCACCCAGTCACCCAGTGTAATCGGGGGCATCATGCATAGCACTGTGCAAATTGTGACAGATACGGTATAGGCGATTGTGTATACATCACAAATTTTTGCCTTAATGATTTTTTTAAATGGAATCACTCGAATAATTCAAGGAGCCATTTCAGTTCTACTTGAGATACATCAATATAAACATTAAATTTGTGTTTGTGGCCACTCTTGAAGGGACTTTAAATGACCGTCTGATAGAAAAAAGATCAGTGGGAAGCTTAAAGGGAGAGTGATTGAGCACGACCTTAAGGCTAAAATATGAACTTAAGGCTAAACATGAGCTAACAGCTAAAACACATGCAGCAGTTATTCTGCAGTGATTTATGTTTGCTCTGCAGTGAACTACACTACAAACTGAGTTCACAGTTTGCCTGTTTGCTCAGCGCTTTGTATCCACTAAAAAAGTTACCTTGAACAAAGAAAAGAGGCATTAAGGAGATCTGCTCTCAGTTCATTTTTCAAAATTCTTTGTTGTTTCTTTTCCCGTTCAACAAACCCCCTTCTCAGACCTTAGACCATGCATGCTTGGATGTTGTCCAGAATATATTGAGTTAGCATTTTCAAAACATCTTTGATGACCCTAAGAAACAGTTTTGTTTTTGTTTGTTTTTTTTACTTTCATTAACTAAACACCCAAAGCAAACAAAGCAGATGAGTCTATGACGACAGTAATTGTTATTTTGAGATGTAAATATCTGTGCTCATTTTTGCCCACTATAAATTAGTAAGCTTTGTTTTTTTTGTGACCAGTATTTATCCGTCTCTGCATGACCTTTTTCATATATTTTTTTTAAATTGCTACACAGCGACTATGACACATTTAGCTTCTAACATGTTGTGCATGTAAAACCAGATCACCCTTTTGCACTTATGTCACACACAAACATGTCTTCTGCTCAGTGACATGCCACTGTGACACTGAGGTCCCTTACAGTGTGTTATAACAAAATTGCTGCACATTCACTATTCAATAAAACACACCACACGCTCTCATGAACGGCTCATTTGCAGTAAAAAAAATTATGAAGGAAATGTTTCCGAGCATGTCAGACATTTTAACCGGCACTTAACACAAACTTTATTAAACTTCCAGGATCTGCTCTCTTCCTTTCTCTCCCTCTCTCTCTGGTATCGTGTCTGCCTGCTGTATGAAACATTCTGGAGGTTTCAAAATGGAAAGTATTTCAAAGCCACCGCAGCCCGCTGTGTAACTTTGTAGTTGGTAATGAGAAGCAGCTGAGAGAGCAGGCCTCAGTGCACTCACACCGCTCGTCTTCTGCATCTTCAGGAGGATTTCAGCCTCCCCTGTGCAGCAGCATATTTCAGATATCATTCAAAATAATTCAGAGTCAGAGTTGTTTCAGCACCATGTGTGTGTTTAGGAGAGAGATAAACACTGGAAATTTTATAGCTCTGTTGGGAATCCCAGCACATGAAGGAAGCTTTGAGGTTCAAGATGTGAGGGATTAGATTTTTCTCCTGCTGCTGAAATGTAAATTTGGGTTCCCTGAGCTCTGAGTAATGTGTTTTTATTTTCATTTGTTTGGATTCAGAGGCTGTGCTGAAGGGCTCAAGTTTACAGGGGCCCTGAGAGGTAAATGGGAAAAAAGTTGAATTGTATCTTTATAATCTTCATACTTTTCTCCTGTGTTTGGAGGTGTAACAAAATGACTTTAGTCTAAATAATCTTTCATATTTCTCTGAAAGAAGAGGGCGTATCCTGGATAGCTGAAGACACTTATTCATGTCATTTTAAGTTTTAAACAAGTTAATTTTAAACAAGTTATTAAAGGAGTTTGGCAGGTGAGAACTAAAAGTTGGAGCAAAAGAGTTGAAGTGTGTTTTTGAAAGAAAAGGTCCCCATCTGTTCTCTGTGTTGCATCAGTCACGTCAGGAACAGATGACTCAACCAGAGAACAAAAAGTCCTGAAATGTTTTGTGGATTAAAACATGTGCACTCTTCAATTTCTGGACTTTGGTACATTTTCACTCCCCATAAAGCCCTACTGTTTAAAGAAAGTGAATACAGGTTGATCACTGTGTCTAAATGCAAATCTATCATTTCAAATAAAAAGTAAAGCAGAAATTTTCAATATCTTTGCTTGAGTTTTTCATGAAAACAAGAAAAAAAAAGATTTGATAAGTTAAAAAAAAAGTGTTGATGTTTCTTTTGGTCAAATTTCAACTTCTTCATGCACTAAAACACATTTTTGAACCAAAGAAAGAGAAACCAACAAACATTGTGAGCTAACTTTTTGAAAAAAAAAAACACACCTTTAGCAGCTTTCCTATTTTCAAGTGCATGAATGAATTGAAACACATGCTGAGAGAAAATATGAATGTTGGTTCCTGTTAGTTAAATGCAGGACTGGTGCACTTCAGCCTCTAGTGGACAGAGCGAGAATTACAACAACAAACAGTGTTTACTAAATTAGTGTACAAAACTGTCCTGAACTGAAACAGAGCAACTTTTTATTACCATCTTCGATTTTTCACAAATGAAAACAAACAGTTTAAGATGAGATTGAAAGAAAAGTTTAATACTCACCTGACAAATACTTCTCAACCATTTTACCCTAAAATTAGGGGTCTGAGTAATATTTATGCCTGCAAAAGCACAGAAGAGCAACATTAAAATGATGAAATAGTGAGCACATATACTAAAATAGATCTTACTTTCAGGATGTTTTTTGTTTTGTCCCCTCAGGGCCCCCATAGAGTACAAAGCCAATCTCAGTGTTTATTACCAGCTAATCTTTTGCATCTCTTATAATGGAAACTGTGATATCAGATGGGTTTCTCCCTCTTCATCCTCATTTCCGCCCTCACCGTACCTCCAGGCTCTCAGACGTTTCTGCGGTTTCGGGCTCTGGTCCAGAAAAATCTGAGCTTAAAGAAAAGTCTCCTGAAGCTTGGCTTGCTTCAGCAGCAGACCAGCTTTTCATGTGTGGGCTTGTTTCCCTGCCAGCTCGTGCTGAATCCGCGACAGAAAAAAAAGGCTACGTTTGGAGTTCTGCGGATTGCACACCTGCATTACTTTTTCTGCAGTGCTGATGTCATCCTCTCTGGTTATAGAGATAAACATGAATTGAAAGGAAAATTTACGAGCCTATAAATAGACTTAGCTGCATTTCATCTCTGGGTAATGAAACACTCAGTGTTGAGGGACACTTAAATCACTTCAGGAAACAGAGCAGAGGTTTGATTATAGCTCAGCAGCATCAGGCTGAAACAAAGGCTCGTTTAACCCCCTGCAGCCCCCCCTGGTCCCCAGCATCACATTCCTCCCGGAGGTCACGGGGCCCACCTGCTCCCCCACATCAAAGCTCCAGGTGGGGTGTGTTTGGAGAGGTGTGCTGGGATAAATATGCAGCTTAGAGATAGAGAGAAAGAAGAAGTCAAAGGTAAAGCACTTGGATTGCTTATTTCAGTTCAATCTAGTCTGTAATCTGGATTTGCAGGTTCAGAAAATCTCATTTACTAGAGGGAAAAGTTTTCTGTCCAAGTAAAAGTTATGCTGACAAAGAGGGTGTAGGCATACAAGACATTTGTGTTAGTGCAAAAACAGGAGAATGGTGACTTCTTTCAGAAAAACTTAACTTCCTGGGACCCAAGCTTCTGTCTGCTGTGCATTTCTAATCTCTCTTTGGGAGAAGTAAATTGTTTATTATATTAGCATAGTTTCTTTACTAATTTTCAAAGAAGTCCAGCTTCACGTCTTGCCTTTCATTTCCTCTTCTGACATGTACCCAGACATGACAACTTCTAGTCTGAAAGTATGGGGAAATGTTAAAATCTGTTGTCTGTTTAGTGTCCACTTGAGGCTGGGAATCGCAAACACATCAAGCCAAAAAAAAAAAACCATTTTCAGAGCAGAAATAAACATATTTAGAGATGGTACAAAATCTGTTTCTTGTCTGAATCACTAATTTTGCACTGTGCAGTATTTTTACTGACTTGGCAGTTTTGAAGATACTAAACTCATGAGCTTGTCCAATTAGAGGCTCAGCTCAGCTCACGTGATTGATGGGTGCCCAATAACTGTGAGTTTAAACCTCTGCTTCAGAAAAACAGACCTGTGACGTTGCAGAGACTACGTCCATCTATTAAACAGTAATTAGTTAAAATGAGACAAACTAATTTGTTCTGAATCAAGTGTTGCAGTGTAGTCAGGGTCATGGAAGATCGAAATCAATCCTAGAAGTCATCTCTCTCCAGTCTATCACTGAGCAGAAGGACAAACAAATAACCTGTCACAGTCACACCTGTGGGAAAATAGAGGGTTAGAACAAACGTGTCTTTAGACAGTTGGTGGGTGAACCTGTTCATGCACAGAAAAGATCCACCAAGAGCCTGCCAGGTCATCGAAACCCACAACAAGAGCGACATCGCAACTGTGCAGCCCAAGCGAAAAAAAAAAAGTAAATAACTTCAGTTTTACTTCTGTTTGAGAATTAAATAAAGATGTGCAAAAAGTAGGGCACTGAGTTTTACTGTCATGGTTGCACCAAGGGACACTGTTGGGGCTCATGTTTGTCTCTGAATCCGCAGAATTCAGAGACAAATCCACAGAATCAGACTGAAACAGCCGAAGATTAAAGAGTCGCTTGAAGATTTACACTTTTCTGACTTCTCACCTCATCACTCTCACGAGCAATCAATCAATCAACTTTTATTCATAAAGCACCTTTCACACAAATAGAATATAGTTGAAAGTGCTTCACAGTGACTGAATAAAAATTCATTAAATTTATACAAAACATAGACAAATAAAATAAAATAAAGGCAGTAATGCATTTCAAAGAAAGATTTTACAATAAAAACTAATGCACACCACTAAAAGATATTTATTAAGGCAGTTACAACATCAAAAAAGTTAGCTAAGATATTAAATAGAAATAAGATTGTAAATAGTTCAAATAGATAACATGAAATAAATAAAGAAAGGGTAAGAATGAGAGTTGAAGATAAATGATTATAAGCACTATCTCCCTCTGTCATCACCATCATCATCATCAGACTGTAAATGAAAAATCCTCATTCTTCCTTTTTAAAGGTCAGTGTAGCACGAGGAACTCTTGACACATTATTTAAAGGAAAGATCAGCATAACTTTGCCTCCTAAGTCTGGACACATTGTCAAAATCCTATGAAACACTTTGATATTTCATTACAAAATTAACAAAAGAAGCCTTTTGTTATTTTAGGGAGGAACATAGAGTGTTTGCCTCTTTTCTCTGTTGAATATGAATGAATGCTGCTCTATTCCTGATTAAAAAGCCTCAATCTACATGAAGGCAGCAGCTTGAGGAGATAAAACCCTTGCATGCCAGTGATGCCACAGTATTTTTTTCCAGTAATAACCAAAAAAAATATGATTTGAGCAAAGACAACCCCCAGTGACTTGCTTCAACATGCTGTAATTATCATTTCAACAGCTCTGATTTGAAACAAAGTTGTTGCAGTTGTCGTACTCCAGCTTTTCTTCCTGCAGACCCTCTCAGCAGGTCTGCAGCTTTAACCTTTCACTGTAAATAAATGTAAACAGTCTCCACCTGCTGCAGTGGGTCAGTGGCAGCGAGATCACCATCAGCTGGGAGGATGTGGGCTCAGAGCGGATTACCAGAGAGATGGTATTATTCTGCGCCGGCTGGCATCAGGACTCAGCTCTTTGTGTCAGATCTCAGAGGGTACTTTCTCCAGCAGAGGAGCAGCAGCATTGGACCGTTTGTTTTTCTACTTTACCTGCAATGAAAGCTGAAGAAATGTTGCTTTAGATCTCTGGCAATAGAAAGGATGTGGATTCTTCTCTTTGCAACTTAGCGTGCATCTGTTTGCATGGTATTTGTTTGCAGAGTCAGGTGAGCATTTGGACTTAAGTACATTCAAGTCTCATGCTGTCGTGCAGTTCTGTTGTTTGTGATGCTTTTATGATGTATAGCACCAAACTAGATTGGAAACATGTCCTAAAATATTGTGGTGCATCCTGAAACGCCTCACAGTAATTATTGAACACTGTTGTATTGAAGCCACAGATGGGAGTATGTGCTCTCTCCTTTGCATCCTTTTGGCGTTCCTCTGCAGCCTGCGTGCTCCTGCGTCGTGTTGTTTCAGCGGTTCAGCTTTACACTGCTGCTCTCCTGTAGAAGCAGACCATAAACAGATTAGTGGTCAACCAAGCAGGAGCAATGGCAGGACCATCTGCACCCAGAGCTGGGTGGGAGAGGGGGACACGAGAGGGGAGGAGGAGGAGGAGGAGGAGAGGGAGCAGATGTTGCAGTGGAGCTGTAGGTCAGTGTGGCAGCAGAGCGGCCGAGGACGCTGCTGCGAGGACATGAGGGACACAGGGTGACAGAGGGACAGATTTGTTTCATGTGCAAACCACACAGAGCAGTCATGGCGTTAGGATGCTGCTTTGCACTCTCATCATCAGGTAGTGTATCATTTACTCTGGTTTTATTTGAGCTTCATGTAACCTCATGTTCCTTTCTGCTCTGCATGCACAACCTCTGATCTCAAACCACAAACGTGTCTGCACTTTTTTGGAGCGCTGTCACAAAATCTAACCATTGAAGGTTTTGTGTCTTGGCCTGCATGGAAGCATTTGCTGAGTTGTCTGTCTTGGTTAGATTGAAGAGTTTTAAAGAGTGTGAAGAGGATTATTTTGACGTCCTGTTATTTCTGCATTTTCAGTCAAGCAGATTTCAGTTCTGTGCATATTTAGCACAAAAACATCTGACTGTGTTCCCTCTACCTGAAAAGAAACTTCAGAGTTTTGCACCATCTTTGCAATAACTCCCTGTAAAAGACATGTTCCACAAATTCATTTCCAATCATTTTGGGGTTTGAATGAACTAGGGCTGAATGATTTGCAAAAATAATCTAATTGCGATTGTTTTCCCATATATTACAATTGTGATTTATTGTGTGATTATTTCAAGGTTCCCTATCCTCCCTGAGGATTAAGGAGGTTCTATTTTTCTATGGTTCTTGTCTTGAATAAGAAAAACATGAGGGGGAAAAGTAGGATTTTTTTGAATGGAAAAAGACACAAAGAAGCTCTGTTATCATATACAGATCCAGCTCAAGAAAATAGAATAGCATGAAAAAGTTCAATATTTTTGGTCACTCATTTCAGAAAGTGAAACCCAGGTATTTTATAGACTTGTTACACGTTGAGTGTTTAATTTTATGCCTTCTTCTCTTGAAATGTTGATGATTGTGGCTTTTGGATAACAAAAACGCAAAATTCAGTGTCTCAGCAAATTGGAATGCTACATGAGATCAATAAAAATATATTTTTAACAGATTCCCAGCCTCTTAAAAGTGTTGCTGCTATATTACCGTTTTCCAAATTTTCACCCAAATTTCGCCCTGTTTCACCCATTTTTGCCACCTTATATTTACTTTTATTGCTACTTATTGCTATTTTTGCCACTTTTCACTTCTTAGATTGTTGCTCTTGCAAAAGTAGGTTTCAACAATTTGTCTCTTTGGTTGAGCATGGTTGAGTAACACTGATTTATGGCATAAAAAAATCCACTGCAAAAAAAAAACATCAGGTATTGTTACACAGGTTGAGGAAATATTGCACTGTTTGCGATTTGGACATTGAAGCAGGCCTTATTGTGATTTGATCTGATTTGATATTGATTGCCCAGCCCTAAAACGAACTGTTCCTGTAGATCGCTTCAGCCGGCCATGGCAGCATTTTCTAAGCTGGATGCAACATGAAACTTCTTGGATGAATCTTTGTCTTCCTGTAAGATAAAATATCAGGGGCCTTGGGAACAGCGTTGCACAGCAGTTTGTTTTTACAACAAATATCTCACTCTTAAAACAAAATCCCTCTCTCTCTCTCGGATTTCATGCTGTAATATCTGAGCCTGTAGGGAGCAAAAACGAAGATGTTTTAACCCTTTTGGCCTGAAGGGTTGAGCTCTTTAAAAGCTCATGTACTGCTGCAATCTACTGGAAGTTTTTAGTAATTGTTCGTCTCTCAGACAAATATGATAAACCAGGTTTAAAAAATACCAGTTATCTCTAACCACCTGGACGTGTCTCTAGTTGAACAAACTTCCTCTCACAGAGCAGACTCAGCTCACTCTTTTCTCATAGTCTTCCTGTTCTGTGAACTTCTTCTTATCAAAGTGTGACCTAACGATGGACATCTGTGTTTTTCAAGGCCGCTGGCAAATTGTAGGTGTGTGAGTGTGGGTGTGAGGGGTTTGGCTCCTGTCTGGGCCAATGCAGAGTAAATTACAAGGCAGAGGCAGTCTGAGGATTCAGGCTTTCATTTTACCCCCCCACCCCCACCTCTGGCCTGCAGGCCTGTTGGCAGAGCTGATCCCTGTGAGCGAGGTTATTGAGAGATGATCCCTCTGTTGATGAAGAGGGGGAAGAGGAGATATTGATAGGCATCTTCAGGGTTTGGGTCAGACTGTACAGCGTTTGATTCACATCATGTGGGGAGTTCACGTGGACTGAAATGTACTGAGAAGAATTTCAAGAGCCAGTGTAGAGCTGCAGCCTACAGGTGGATGTGCCATTTTTTGGTCTCATTTAATATTCTAATTTTTTGAGACACTGAATTTTGAGTTTTCATTTATCATTAATCATAATCATTGACATTTCAAGAAAAAAACACTCTATGCATAATAATTCCATTTACCATCTGGATGTCACTTTTTATTGGAGTTTTTTTATTTTGTTTTGTGTTCACTTGTTGCTGTTTTGTTTTGTTTCGTTGTGTTTTTCCAAGAATTCAACTTCCCCCCATCTGCATGTCTGTCTTATTCAAAACGAAAACAATATGAAAATATTGTTCCCTTTTATATAGCGATTTATATCAACAACACATAAGATGGGGAAGCTGAAAGTGACGTCACACATAAATTGCGATTTCAATATAGGGAAAAGTAATTGTAATCAGATAACTTTTGCAAATCTTTAAGCCTTATATGAAAATATGTGCCGCAACAAAAAGTGAGGTGTTGCTTCAATGCTCTCAACTTGTTTTCAGTTAAGGAGTCTCTCTGTTTGTGGCTAAAATTTTAACCTGGTGATTAAATCCTAAAAAAAGGAGCCAGTCAAGCAGTTTGAACAAAATCAGAAGGGTGTGATTTGGATATGATTTAAACATTAAGAGAGTATGTGTTTGGATACTTTAAAGTCAAGCCAACTGAAAACATGTGAGTTTTCAGTATAAGTGGGTTTTACCATGAAAAATTTGGCCTGTGCAGACTGATGTAAGAATTCAGGGTGGCACTGACCTTAGAGAAAGGAAACAGGAGCTAACTCTTTGTACTGAACAGCCAAATCCAATTCAGCTGACAGATTTTTGGTTGGGTTCAGCTTTGGACGAATGTTTCTTTTGTAAAACTTCAGAAAAGAGAAGTTTCAGAGCTGGCAGGGGAAACGGAGAGAGAAAGACCGTGTTTTTCTTCTCACCTGAGGCCATGTGGTCAGAGTGCTGACGATCACTCAGCCTGGATGTGACAGAAAGAGAAAGCTGCTGCGAGGTCAGTGAGATGACTGAGGGCTGATGTGTTTTCTTTGGCTTTATTTGAGGTAACAGCTGACCACAGATGGACTACATGAAAACCTTTTTACAGGCCCCTCACTCAGGCTTTGTTGTACACGCTCATCCTCAGTGAACCAAGAGTCACAGATTTCACTGAGCACTGTGAAAGGAAGTACTGACGTGTTTTTAAGCCGGGCCCAGACAAAAACAGGCCGAGGCAGCGCGGCCAGTATGTGTCCTAGTTGCTGTTATTGTTGTCAGATGGGTTTTGAGTTTGCTGGGTGTCACTGCAGGGCCAGCAGTTCAGCTCACAGCAGGGAGGGAGAGGCCGACAAACACTGACACAGGGCTCATATCCTACAGCGCACAACACAACATGGTTACTCAATTATCTCACCACAGATCACAGCAGACATCCTAATGTACTTAGCTGTTCCAGAGCTGAGATATTGCTGGTTTGTGTTGCAAGGTTTATTGCTACACACATATAAATGTGACACAAATCAAAGGAAACACCCAAAGTCAACAGAATCTGGAGCTGAGTGAAATGGTTTGAGTCAATACGGCTAATTAAAGGAGTGGTTTAATGTTTTAATAAATAGTAACAGCCGTCCTGTTGGTGAATAAATCAGAATATTGGAAGCACAAAGTGATACCTCTTAGCTCTTTGCAGGTTTTCTCCTGAATATGTACAGTTTTCATAACAAAAATGTGTCATCCTGTTGATTCTTAGCAATGGACTGCACCATTAATCAAGAATCTTTATCATTATAGATATTAGAAGAGGTTATATCTACAGGCTGGTGTTTGTCTGACACCTACCACAGCTAAAAAAAAAAGGAAAGATGAAAAGAAAGAATAAAAATTCTGAACCATAAGTATTTTCCAGCCAGTTGCAATGCCAGAGCTTCAGTGACAACATAACCCAATAACAAGTAGAAAACTATAGACACAAATGTTGTTCCCTAGCTGTGAACAAAGCAAACTTTTTTTTTCTTTAACTTAAGTCCAAATCCAAAAAAGCTTTAGTTCCTCAATTGGCCACTTGAGTTTGTCAATAAAAGTGACTCAATCTCCACTGAGTCTCATGTTAAATCTCCCATTTTGCATCAGAAACACAACCTGGTAAAAGTAATGCTTTCAGTCTCTACAAAGATTGTTGTTTTCTATGTAAATGCATTATTTAATGAACCATAAAATATTTCATGCTGAAGTTTGCTGGGTCACCCTGTGTAATATTCTTGCTTGTTTTTCTACAGCAGCACTCAATAGCAGGTATCAGTATGTACTTCACTTGTAGCCTGATTGTTGTTGCATTAGCATGCTCTTATTCAAACTTGTGTGTCTTGTCACCATGATCCCAACTTTTTCAGTGCCAATCTCATGGAAATAAAACAATTGTGCACATGCAAATCAGTGATATCAAAGTAGATAGATTTGCTTCTTGGATCCTACACAACCAGGGGTATCAACTTGTGTACAGTCTTTCTGCAAATATCCACTGAACAAAGCAAACTAATCCTGTGTTTTTTCTTGACATAATGACTTCTGTTAGGTTTTTGTTTTTAAAGAGTGCATAAAGATGACAAAAGCACCACACAAACCAAAATATCATGACCTGAAGACAAACTCTCTCATCTCAAAAGAAATGAAGAAGAGCGGTGCTGCTCCTCTTAATCAAATCTCTGTGCTGATCCCACCTCAGGCTGCTCCAGCTGAGTTCAGACAGAGCACAGAGTTTGTTTTCAGGTCATCAGGGTCACCTCAGAGGGCTTTCATTTCACTCTGGGGTGTTTTATGGAAAGCACCAACTCATCTTTGAGTGACAGATAAACAAACTGCCCCTCTCAGGGGTTTTATGCATGGCACCATGTTTGTGGAGCAGGCCTTGTCAGAGAAGTCACACAACAGTGGAGCTGCAGGGATAAAACACTTTCAGTTTGATGTGCTGTAAGATGAGTTGCGTACTATCCTCCTGACCTTCAGTGGCTGTGATCTAAAGATGAACTGTGTCTCTTTTGAGTGAACAGACTAGAGTTAACCTCTGTTTGGATTTGGAGCAGCATGACTTGGAGCGTGTTTAACCACAGCTGCTCGCTGGCAGACAGACACAAAGAGCAGACAGTTTGTTTAAGAAAAGCTTTCAGGTCAAGGGCGTGTGGCAGACAGGTGAGGAGAGACAGATGTGTTTATCTGCTGAAGAAATACTCGCTGTGTTAATCCTCTTGTTGGATTTTCCTTCAGATGTGAAACATGGTGTCTCACAGCTGGGCCTCACTGATTCCTATTGTCTTACTCAACTGTGAACTTCTGTTTGCTTATTCATTCATTATAAGAGCCAAAAGACTGATGATTTCTGTGCTCTAATTCTCAGGTGTTTTATATACCACTACAAATGACCCACCACTGTAAATATACACTACCTGGCTAAAAAAATAAAAATAACCACCAATTGGATTTAACCGAGAAAATAGGTACAAGCCTCCTGTTGGATAATTACTGCATGGGTGATGGAGAAATACACATCCTGTGGTCATGAAAAAGATTTTAGTCTGTTTAGGAAGGGTCAAATTAGTGGCATACATCAAGCAGAAAAAACGTCTAAAAAGATAGAAGAAACTACTAAAATTGGGCTAAGAACTGTCCAACACATTATTAAAAACTGGAAGTGTGGTCGGAAAATAATCCTGAATGATTGTGACTGGTGATCACTGAAATGTTTGGCCTCACCAAATCAAGGAAAAAGAACACTACAACTCAGGAGTATGTTTTATAGTGAAAGAAACAGCATTTCCATAGACACAATGCAAAGGGAACTCAAGGGATTGGGATTTCACAGCTGTGTAGCTTTAAGAAAACCACCAATCAGTGAGGCTAACTGGGGAGAAAAGGCTTCAGTTTGCAAGGGAGCATAAAGATTGGACTCTGGAGGAGTAGAAGAAGGTCATGTGGTCTGATGGGTTCAGATTTACCCTGTTCCAGAGTGACGGGTGCATCAGGGTAAGAAGAGAGGCAGGTGAAGTGATGCACCCATAATGCCTAGTGCCTACTGTACAAGCCTGTGGGGCAGTGTTATGATCTGGGGTTGCTGCAGTTGCTCAGGTTCAGCAACATTATATTCCCAAAGAATGAGGTCAGCTGACTACCTGAATATACTGAATGACCAGGTTATTCCACCAGTGTTTTTTTTTTTTTTTCCTAATGGCACGGGCACATGCCAAGATGACAATGCGAGGGTTCATAGGGCTCAAATTTTGAAAGAGTGGTTCAGGGAGCATGAGACATCATTTTCACATGTGAATTGTCCACCACAGAGTCCAGACCTTAACTCCATTGAGAATCTTTGGGATGTTCTGGAGAAAACTTTGCACAGTGGTCAGACTTTCCCATTAACAATACAAGATCTAAGAGAAAAATTAATGCAACACTGGATGGAAATAAATCTTGTGACATTGCAGAAGCTACAGTGAGTGTGTGCTGTAACCAAAGCTAAAGGCGGTGCAACCAAATATTGGTGTGGGACTTTTTTTTTTTTGGTGGTGACTTTTTTGACCAGGCAGTGTATCTCTAACTTTGATTGAAAAAATTGTGATAATCCTAAAAGTGAACAGCTCCTCTTAAATTCAAACTTCCCCCTCTCTAACTGCTGCATGTGTGCTGTGTAATGTGAGGAGATCTGAGCTCTACCTCTCTGTAACCTGAGGAGGTGTAGGGGGGGGCTGTACTGGGATTAGTCCAGGTCCTGCTCAGTGTTAAGAGGATGACAGTCACAGCCTCAGGTTTCATTAGAATCTATTGTTTAACTGCTGGAAATAGCTTCAGCAAACAGATTATCATCCTGCTAAATACGATGGTCCTGCTTCCCCGTCTCAGGCAGCGGCTCAAGAATGAGACTCAGATCCCCCCGCTCTGCCCTCATGGCACCACGTTGTCTCTGAAATGGAAAGCTCATTAGTTACATTTGTCTGAGAGTGTGGATTTCACCTTAATGATCCTAACCAGCGTGTCACCACAAAAATGCCAGAGTGGAAATTTAAAGGCCTGGGTACCAAAGCTCTGCAGGCTGTAATGCAGTTTTCCATGACGTTTGTAGGAGCGCACAGATCTCAGCAGACAATCCAGTGACATGTCCTACACCTCATTTAGTCATATTTGTTAAAAGTGGAAGGGGTGCAATTAGAGTTTAGTTCTGGATTAATTAATACATTGTTTGTACCACACATTTGTGAATTTACTACAATAAAGGATCTAAAAGGATTCAGCATCAGCAGACAAACAATTGTCATTTGTACTTAATAAGTTTTTCATTGATTGTCATAGCAGTTGGCAATTTTCCTGCTATCAACTGATGGTTTCAGTTTTCAACAGTACTGCAGTGGTATCTAGGGGGGGGTCTGTGATAGTCTTTGTAGCCATATGGAAATAAAGTCACTGCATTGAAATGATGCAATAGGAGAAAATGATGGTTAAAAACAAAGTTAAAAGACATTTTTGTGGTAAACAGTGGTCAATTACAGGTTGTGAGTGTACAAAAATATTGGTATACTGTATCAATTGTTTCTGTTTTCTGTTGCTCAGCTGGTCTCCCCAGTCCTCACCTGTTGGTCTGTCCCTGTCTTTCACAGCGGTCTCTAACCTGGACGTGGAGAGTAAGCTGACAGCACATTACCAAGCTCCGTGGCACCAACAGAGGAACGTTTTCCACCACTCCACCAGGCCAGCATGTGTGGACGAGCTCCACAGACAAGCCAGCTACAGCCTGTGGGCCCTGCACAGAGGTGAGACCTCCACTTCATCCCTCCAAAGACTTAATGTGGCCAAACACACACAATTAGAGCTTTTTTTAATCTCTTTTATTCATCCTTCCAGTGTAATTTGACAGCTTGTCAGAGAGTGCTGTCATCTGGAGTTGAGGTTGAGAGTTGAAAATCTCCTCTGGGAACTTCTCTGCTGCTTGTTGTGCACTGCCATCTAGTGTACATGATTTGTAATTGCATATTAATTTGAAAAGTGCTACAAAATTAGATTATATAACCTGAAAATGTGAGCACAGGAATGGACACATGAATAAAAAAAATTTGGAGCAGTTTTATACAGCTGTGATCGATCACATATTTTGTGTTAAACTGTTTTAATTTGTGGTTTTATCAGATTATTAGTTTTGTGGGTTGTAATAATTTTCCCTAAAAGCAACAAAAAGCAGTAGTTTCTACAATAAATGACCATATGTAAAATCAAACTGGCATCTTGCTGTTCTAGTTCACAAATCATCAAAAAATATTATTTGTCAAAAAATGTTTAGTCATCATACTTTGAACTTTTTTTTACATATAGGGAATAATATATATCATTAAAAACAATCCTCTCTGCAGTTTCACTAACTGTGAAACACAGACCAGCTTCAGAGTCATGCAGCAAAGTGAAAATAAACTACATTTTACACAGAAAACAGAGTAACTTCAGAAACACGCACTTGACGGTTTACACAAAAGATCAGTGAATTTTATGTGAAATAACTTTAGTCTCATTTTAGTGCCTGGAAATGATGAAACTTCCACTGCTGTTAATAAGAGAAGAGAATAATCAGTAACTCTGTTGGAGTGTTTGGTCTGATGGTTGTGTATGTGATGTGTTTGTGTGGAGGTCACACACAGATCATGCAGCTTGTGCCGTTTGAGTCCAGTGTTAACAATGACTCTTGTTGTAGATCATCAGAGGAGACGATCGGGCAGCAGAGAGCGGAGAGTCACCATCTCAGCGTTGCCCCCGATGCCCATGTACCCTTCCCCCCTCATCACACCCAGGCAAGAAAAGAGCAGCATCAATCTGTCAACGGTGAGACCACAAACCTTATCCCCTGTTTGTTCTTTGAAAAATGACTTTTAGACTGTAAAAGGTGAGGGGGCACTCAGTTATGTCATGATGAAAACACAAACATTTGACTTCAAGAAATGATAAAATGAAAAATATATTAAGTTAAGACAAGGGATTTGATTTAAATGGCAAATTTGAAAAAACAAAGGTTTGCAAGGTGCTTTGGTGGAGAAGTAAAAATCCAAATTTTCTGATATGAAAGTAAAAAATTTTGACTTTTTATCTCAAACTTTCTACTTTTTTAAATTTTAACCTTTATCCCTGAATATTGACACTTGACACATTTTCCCACTTCTGACTTTTTAATCTCGTAACTTTGACTTTTTATCTCAGAATTTTCTCTCTTCATCAAAATATTTTAATTTTCTGTCTCAAACTTTTGACTTAATATGGGCAAAAAAAGAAAAAATTCAACACCAGTCACGACCATGAGGAAAAGAGGTGTACCACTGTAAATCTTTGTTCACCTGTAAAAGTGTATTTCCACTTTAGCATTTTCTCTCTGAGAGGCTTAATTACAGGAACTTACAATTCCTATGTAAGTGTAATGAGGTTCTTTTATGTGTGACAGACCTGTATGTTTGGTACTCTATGGGACAAATGTTGCACAAATCACTCATAAGTTGAAACATTTCCCGCCCCACCACCATGTTTTGTCTTATTTGTTTGAGTTTAAGTTGAATACTCCCACATTCATCCCTGTCATTTATTGTTTTATTGTCCTGTTTTGTTTTTTGTCCTATATTTTAGTTCGAATCCACCCGCTCCTCCTCCCCCACCGAATGTTGTCGCTTCTCTCCCTGGAGCAGAAAGGTAGTGGTCCCCTCCTCCCTCCTCCTCCCTTCTCCCTCCTCCTTCCTGACTCCTGTGTGCTCCTCCCTCCTAACACCTTACTTCACAGCTCCTTTCCAGTGTGGTTTCTCCCAATGATGACTCTCTTTAAATGCATGCCTCTTTCTGCTGCTGCTGCTGGCACCGGTCGCACTGGTCTGGATCGAGTTTTTGGTGAAACCGCTGAAGCATTCCTGCATTTTGATCTTCAGACAGTTGCTCATCACGCGTAGGGTCGAGCCTCAACTGTGCAGTATGTGAGGAATGTGTGTGTGAGAGCTTCAGTCACAGCCTCCCTGCAGCCGGGATTTCTCTAATGACAGGGCTGACTTTTAGAGCTCGCGTCTGTGATTACCCATGATCCCTCTGTGCTGTGGTTTCCCTGCTGCACCCATCCTGGAAAGAGCTGACAGCCTCATGTTTCTCTGTTTTCTCACCAAATAAATCTCCTCGATGCCCGTCGTGAGAAAGAAACAAGCCCGTGGATAAACACCAAACACTCCTCACTCCTCCTTTTCCCTGTCCACTCGTCTCACTCATCTTCCCCCTCAGACACTTAAAGTGCCTTTCTGTCCTTAAAACAAATCAGCTGTAAATGCTCCCCTTTTGATTTCTCCTCCTCGAGTAGTTGGGAGAAGTTTCCAAGGAAACCGGTTTCTTTTGTGGCCGAGGTTTTGTCCGGGTCTCATTGGTCTGCTGGGAACAGAGAGGACAAAAGCTGTGGTTTTTAAATGGGGGGTGGGTGGGAGGCTGTCGGTCTGTGGAGGTGGGAACCAGTTCAGCCTGAGAATCACTCCCAGTTTCATATGATGTGTCCCTCTGAAGGAATCTCAAGGTAAGAGGCTAAATTCATTACACACGGAGGTATAAGAAACAGTGGATCTGCTGTGTGGAGTCTGAGGAGGCCTGTGGAAAAAGGAGCAGGAGTTTTGTCGGACTCAGAGGAGGACTGAGCTCTGATTGATACAGAAGCTGCCGTTCAGACGCAGGAATGCTGCCGTGAAGTATTTCCTCTCATATATTTCCGGAGACTCGTTATTATGCAGGAGAGTCACTTTGAGTGCTGCAGATACTCCAAGGATGAGGGGAGAGTTTCCAAACCGGTGTGCAGCAACTCAAAAGGACTGTTTACCAAGTTTGTCACATTTTTGTGCCGTGCTGACGCTGCTGAGTGAAGCAGGGTTTGTATTTATGTCGACATGTGCTGCTCACTTTGTGCCAGACTTTTCACTGGCAGGACATTTTTGCAAGCTTGGAAACAGTTTTGGGTTCAGAAGGAGGAACTTTTCATCCCGTTTGATGATATTTCCTGCCTTTAAGTCCTTCAAATCCTTCTCATCTTGCATGAAACTAACAGAATAGATTCTCTGAGTGTGCTCTCGTTCTCTAAAGCATGCTTTTTACTCTCATCACTTGTTGGATTCTCAGCTCTAGGAAGTGGATGTGTATTGATTTGCCTCTTGCTCTGACAGTAAGCAGTCTTTGCTGCAGTTTAATAAGACTTTAATCTCTTCATGAAGCCCTCAGCTATTCCCTAGATAAACACTTTACAATAAAATAATGTAATCCGACTTTAATCCCACTCCTCCTCCTCTTCCCTCAGCTGAGTTTGTTCATTTCTAACTCTGACACACCATGTTTTCTCACCAGCTTACCTTAACAACCTAACCATGCAAATATCCATCTGTTGCAGGCTGCGCCCCCTGACCCCGACACTGACGGGGTGGCTCTAGGTCACCGGTCTAAGTTTCCCATCCTTAACATCCCCTCCACCCTGGACAAGCAGACTAACTGGTCTAAAGCTCTGCCGCTGCCAACCCCTGAGGAGAGAATGAAAAGCAGCTCACAAGTCATCAACTCATGTGTCATCCCCATTAATGTGACCGGTAAATGACAAACTTCATGTTCTACCTCTGAATCTGTTTGTCCTCACAGGACAGAGACGTCTCTGAAACTTCTTTTTAAGGAAATGTTACAACTCTTTGTTCTCTGCTATGCTAACATGCTCAGCTCCACTTGTTCTGAAAGGAAAGTTTGACATTTTGGGACATACAGTCATTTTTCTCTTACGCACAGTCAGAAATATGGCTCTGTACTTCTCTTACTTCAATGTTTGTTTTATCCCCACAGCTGGGGACGAAATTAGTCTGACTAATGAATACCAGAAGAAAAGAGAGAGCTATCACAGCAGAAAACTGCTGTTCCCTGAATGTCCGCTTGAGACAGACTTTTAAAGCTAATGACCTCATTAGAGCCAATATTGAAGAAAAATCCCTGTCTGGTATGAAATGTGGCTTTAGTCTTTTTTCAGTTCAACTTAAATTTTTCATGACTCATCTGTTTTCATGGTATGAGAGCTAGAAGTTATGAGTGATTAGGCATTATTATGGGCTCAGAACTAAAGCAAATTAAATCTCTTCCTGCTGCTAAATCTCAGTTAAGGTCAACGCAAACATACTTCAACAGACACAGATTCACTTGACTTGCACATTCAAGGGAAATTAACCCTATAATTTGTTGCAGAAAACTGTTTTTTTACATTTCAGTAAAGACATGAACGGTGAAATCCTCATGCTGCCCTGAATGGGGGCCAATGTTTGCCAGTTAAAAAAAATAAAAACGAAAACTTGACTTTACTTTTGTCTTTTTATAGTTGAAATTTTGTGATAAAAGGTGAAAATTTTGAGATAAAAAGTCAGAATTGTGAAATAGAAAGTTAAATTTTGAGATGATTAAGTAAAAAGTATGAGAAAGAAGTCAAAATTATATGTTAAAAAGTCATAGTTTGGGGCTAAAAAGCCAAAAGAATGAGATGGAAAGTTAAATTTAGAGATTAAAAGTAGAAAATTTGAGATAAAAACTCAAAATTTTGAGATAACAGAGTCAAAGTTGTGGAGAAAAAAGTTACAATTTTGGGATTAAAGCTGAAAATTTGTGATCATTTTTTTGGAAATTTTACTCCTGATCCTTTTGATTTAACTTTTTTCCTTTTGACTTAAATTTTGGCAAAAATTAATCTAAACAATTCCAGATTTTCATTTGTAACTCATGGTAAAGGACTTTTATAGCATTGACATCACATCAAGACACAGTTTTAAAAAAACTTTATTACAAAATTAGTCAGGATAAGACAAGAAATAACAGATGCATAAACTGAGAGAAATTCTGGTGCCAGGTTGATCTAAATTGTGAGCGACTGATTTTGTGGAAGATCCTGACAAAATGTCACTTCTCCTAAAGATCTGATTTTATTGCAAGTTGCTTTTTGATCTTTTATTGTATTGAAGCTTTGAATCTCAAATCGCATATCATAATGACATTATCTGGTGCGTATTTGTAGTGCGTGAATCTTGAAGTGTAAAACAAAGAGACTGAACATTTGAGGATCAAACAGTCAACTGAAGCTCCTACTGTCTTTATGCTAAGAGTGAAGAGACCATTGGTTAATGTAAGAAGCAAAGCCTTGAGAACTTGTTTCCCAAACTTTTATTTTAAGACTTTCTGTGGTTGAAGTGACTCAAAATAAGCTTCACACACTGCTCCCTTCATTAAGACTATAAAACTATTGTATACTTGAGAAACTAAAAGTCCTATTTTACAAGAAGTTTGAAAATCCTGCTGTTAAATTTGATCCATCATAATCATCAAAGGCTTCAGTGTCCCTAAAAGGAATCACTCTCAATGTGCAAGTCATGCTTTGTGCGGCGTGAACTGTCCTTCTCATGCTTCAGCTCATTGCTTTGTGCATGTGATTTGGATGCGAGCCGCTGTGACACGAATGCTAATTACTTCTGTCCAAAGTGTTGAAAAGGCCGACATGATGTTGTTTACTCCTGTCTGGCTCTAACGAGGAGTTTAACGCCAACACCGGCTGAGTCAGAGACAGTTTAGGGAGGAAAAATGTACATTGTAAGCACAGTCCAGGGATTGCTATGGTGCTGAAAGGCCTGACCTGCTATCACATGATAGTCATAACATATGGAGGGGGGGGCAGGAAACAAGCAGGAAACAACACACTGAGTCAGAAGAAGAGTGTTTGATAAGTTTTTAAAACCATCATGTTGTTTGCTGTTTTTCCTTTTGGTAGGTTTTGTTTCCGGGTCAAACAATGCTAACCCTCTGCTTTTCATAATCTGGTATCTTAGATAATACAGCAAGTATTAAATAACTCCACAGTTTTAATCCTAGTTTGTATAACCATCTGTCCTGTCCTGACTGCTGTTTTTTAAATATAGTACAACTGTGTGTGTGTGTGTCAGAGGTTTCTCTTTATTGTATTAGACAGACAGTGAGAGAGTTAAAGAAGGAATCACTGCCGCTGCCTCTGAACAAAGATTCCTCACATGTCCCCTCTCTGTTTCAGGAATCGGCTTTGACAGAGACGCTAGTGTGCGCTGCTCGCTTGTCCACTCGCAGTCCGTGCTGCAGAGGAGAAGGAAGCTGAGGAGACGGAGGACGGTCGCTGGAGTTCCCAGACAGGTGCAGCAAGATTTAGGTATGTAGTTCCTTAATTATGACCTCACGTCTTTTACATTTTTCAGTGTTTAGTCTGTGGAGCCAGTAACAAGAGAGTGTCCAGTGAATTAGGTGTTAAAAACTTATCCAGACCATTCAACTGCAGAGGGAAAATGTAAAATATGTCAGCGAGAAGAATAAAGACATCACGGGTGAAAGGAGGCATATTTTTAGCGTCAGTTTGTTCTGTTCTAGAGATATTTTGGGGTGTTTTAAGCTTTTATAACAAGAGAAGAGTAGAGGATGAAAGGAAATGAGAGGAGAGAGAGATGAGGAATCAGATGAGGACAAAAGTTCTGAGCTGGGTGGTATAAGGTCCTAAAATCCCAGATAAAGAGAAAAAAAGCTTTACAGCAACAACTAATTAAGATTATCAGAGCAAACAACTATTTCAGTCATCGTTTTATTACTCTACAAGTTTGTCATGCAAAAATGTCGTTTTTAGTTGAAGGATGTTCTGCATCTCAGTGGGCTGTAATGATACTAAATTAGGTAACTTTGAGACACAGGAAAACTGAAAGTATTATACCCCTGTGGCAGAGGGCAATAAAAAACAGACTATTTTCACTGTTGTCTAATGTATTCTTTCAAATCACAGCATACAAAATCAGCTTGAACATTATACATAAAAATAAATGAATGAGTAAGAAAAATATAATAAAAATTTAAGAATGTGTTTTCTTATAGCACCTCTTGTTACAATGACCGAGATACTTGTCCCATTTTGAAAAAACGTCCACAAACCAAAACGTGTGACAGCAGGAAAAAATCTGAATGGTAGAGAAAGTTAAAAACAGTGAAGGTTTAAAACAAGCAGGGTTTCGCTCTAATGCACTCATACTGAAACAGCTTGAGGATGTGCCATACACCTATGTAGCTAGGGATTGTTTTGCTTCGTAATCCAATGATATGGATTACTTAGGCCTGAAGCAGACACTGATTTTTTCAAATCATCCTTAGGCGATGACCGATAAAGGCCACCGATTTTCTTGGGCTGATATTTGGGGCCGATCCTGCTTTTGCTCCTCCAATTTGCATCATAAAAATGAAACAATGATAAAAAATTTTACAGGTCTCAATTTTAAAAAAAGGACATTTATTGAACCATGTTTAACACTAAACGTGACAGAAAAGAGATGTAGAATAAGTTGTAAACAGTAGGAACAACTTTATCTTTCTAAACTTTATCAAACACTTTTTAGTATAGCTTTGAAGTTGCTTCACTCTGCAGTCTGCAAGAAGGGGAGGAGCAAGGCCTGGTCTGCACGTGAACTGTAGTGTCTCCTAGCAACACAGAGCTGTTTATTGGTACCTTTCTGTAATCATTAATATTACGGGTCGGGTCAAACCAACTGCATATCAGGATGCAGATACAAGTGAAAAATGCAAAATTAACCTAATTTAGCAGCCAGCTGATGTATCTGTCTTTTCTTAGTTTTGGTGTTATCTGAGTTGAAAACTTGCAGAATCTCTCTCAATATTGCTGTTTTTCTCCAAAGTGTCTGCACAATCAAGCATCTCCTCAGTTTTTATATCCATACATCATAGTTTGTCTCTTTCTCTTTCTCCCCTCAGACTCTGATGACTCTCCTGGTTCCAGAGAGCGCACAGTGATCGTCCACACCAGCCCTGACATCACTCCTTCCCGTGACGAGCTGTCCAGCCACCTCAGCACCAGAGACTCCGGCTGTCAGACCGAAGACTTTCTGATCTCAGGAGCACCGTCTCGTAGGAGGATCAGGGCCCAGAGAGGACAGGGGGTCTCTCTGTCCCTGTCCCACTCTGCAGGAAACATCACCTGTCTGCCGGACGGTGCCGACGCCATGTTCACCTCCTCTTTGGGCACACGATTGCGCTCCCGAAGTCTGCCCCGAGACGGGAACCGGGTGATGGATAACGGGCATCGGGACAGTGAGGATGAAGGGGAGCTGTCCCCGTTTGACGCCGAGGACTTCCTGCCGGGACGCGGAGAGCTGATCCTGAAAGACGAAGAGGAGAGCACGGACGAGCAGACTATGACTGAACACACGCTGGCCCTGAAGTACAAGCAGCTGACGGAGAGTCCGGAGCGCGGCTGGATGGAGAGGAGCAGGTCGCAGCTGCCCAGGAAAACAGACATGGGCAGCTGTGAGATCTCCTCCAGCTCGGACACCTTCAGCAGTCCCGTCCACTCCGTCTCCGCAGCCGGGGTGATGCTGGGAGGTCAGATGGACCACAAAGACGACCATCAGTCCTCAAGTGGGAACTGGAGCGGGAGCAGCTCCACCTGCCCCTCACAGACCTCAGAGACCATCCCCCCCGCCGCCTCACCTCCCCTGACAGGCTCCTCCCACTGTGACTCTGAGCTCTCTCTAAACGCCGCCAACCACAACAACGAAGAGCACACCAGCTTCATGCTGGACCACTACCCAGGTCTGCGCACCCAGAGGGCCGGCTCCTTCTCCTCCACAGCCATGGACATCTTAGAGGAGGCAGGGGGGAGCACGGCCACTGAAGGCGAGTGGGGTTACTCCCTTCCAGACCCACCGCACCCACAGGACTTCAGCCCTGAGCCAAGCAGAGAAACAGAGAGCAGCTTGGGATGTCCCAGCTACACCAGCATGGCCACATGTGAGAGCAGCTACTCGGACAAACCCCCGTCAGAGAAAGCAGACACAGTCTCACACTACTCTGTGGACACTGAAGGATACTACACATCCATGCACTTTGACTGTGGGCTGAAAGGCAGCAGGAGCTTCACTTACAACTATGCAGCCGCGGTCTCTGACTGCAACCTGTCAGACATGACTCTGGGCAGACGCTGCCTCTCATTACGGAAACCAAAGGCCAAGCCGTGTCCGCCCAAGAGGAGCTCGTCCTTGAGGAAATTATGCAGTGAGGGGAACATCCCTGACAAAAAGGAACCAAAGATTTCATGCGGGCAGCAGCCGCCTCTGACCTCCAAGGAGAGGAACCTGCAGCTGCTCCTGTCCGCCTCTCCAGGCCGTCTGGAAAATTCTTCACTCCTCAAGGAGTCTCTTGTGGTCTGGGGTGTCGAGGGCTCAGCTGATCTGCCAGACTTGGGCGTGTTCAGCTCCACAGATGCACATTCGTTCAAAGATGATGGAGTGGTACAGTCAGACTATGCAGATCTGTGGCTCCTTAACGATCTGAAATCCAGTGACCCTTACAGATCTCTGTCAAACTCCAGCACAGCCACAGGTACGACAGTCATCGAGTGCATCAAGTCGCAGGAGAGCTCTGAATCCCAGACCTCCCAGTCCGGCTCCAGAGCCACCACCCCGTCTCTCCCATCGGTGGAGGGAGACTTCAAGCTGACATCTCCGGAGAAGCTGGCAGGCCTGGCCAGCCCCTCCAGTGGATACTCCAGTCAGTCAGAGACCCCCACCTCCTCTTTCCCCTCTGCCTTCTTCCCTGGACCGCTCTCCCCCTCCAGTGGGAAGAGGAAGCCCAAAGTTCCCGAGAGGAAGTCCTCACTTTCCACGCTGTCACTACAGTCCTCCAAGAAAGACCTGGAGCTGCCCATCATCCCACCCACCCACCTCGACTTAAGTGCCCTTCCTGGTGACACTCACACAAAACCGCTTCAGATCCTTCACCAAAACAAACACAGATCGTCTCTGACAGAGAAACCTGTGGCGCTGCAGAGCTCTGAGGTTTTCAACGCTCATTCCATGTCCATCACCCCCTCAGTGCTGAGCTCCGTGCAGCTCCGATCCATCAGCAGGGAACATGAAGGAACTCACGAGGACAAAACCAGAGTGAAATGTCCCACTGTGAACTCAACAAACACACTTTCTTGTAGCAAATCCATCCAGCTGAAAAGTCCCCTGTTGAACCACCAACATCCCACGCCATCAAAGGGCTTATGTGAATCTGTCTTTACCTCAAACGAAGAGCTTGAAAATGGAGAAGCAGCATGTCAGAGCGAGACGAAAGTGGAGTGTAAGGCTTCTTTTGAAAGTCAGACAGTTTTCAGACTGCAAGCGGAGCGATCAGCAGACATCTCAGAGAGAATGAGCGGCCATGACGCAGAAACATGCAGGGAGACAGAGGAAACGCAAGTTAGCAGCTGCCAGACTGAGCTAAGAACTGAAGAAGAAGAAGGAGAGGAAGAAGAAGAGTTGAGTGAGGTGGATCCAGGTCCTGATCTCTCTGTGCAGCACAGTTCAACCAACAGTCTGGATAAAGTGCCTGAGACTGAGAGCCAATCAGAGATGCTGCTGGAGAGTTCAGTCAGTGATGAGAGCAGCTCGGCGCTGGAGTTTGAGTCCTCAGGTGTTTCAGCAGAAAGTGCCTCTCCGGACGAGAAGGAGGAGTCCAGAGCAGAGTGTGAGGAGCTCTGCAGGAAAGGTAACGTGTCATATATTACTTTTTATTATTTGCATCAAAGGTGGTTTGCTGGTTTAAAAGCAGCTGAACATCCTGATCCTCTTCAAAACTTTACCCGAACAGCAACAAGCACTTCAAGTTAAGACAGAATAAGTGTAAACAGTTGCCCTCTTTCACTGAAGCTGTATACACAAGTGAATAAATAAAACCTCCTGAAATGTTCGGGTCGAGCTGCATGAGCTAACACATAAAGCTGAAATTTCAAACCTGACTTCTCTCAGAATTTTTTCTCCAATCTCTTCAACTGGTGCAAACCCCGAAAAGTGAATGGGATGAATAGAAAAATCTGAGGTGGAGGAACAACAGTCATAAAAAACTCTCATCACAGCAATGATGTAAACATGACACGGATAAAGCTATCACATTGTTGTCATTTACTGACTTACCTAACCCCTGATCACCAACTTCCTCGTCTGATCAGACAGATTTCATGCTGTGAATCTGGAAAATATATCAGAGGCAAAGCTCCTGAAAACTTGGCTTGAGGCTTGAGAGGCTGCTTAGTACTTGCTGTCCTCTCTCTCTGCTCTGGTGTTTCTGGCAGTTCACCACCATCTTTCCCCACTGCTCTGCCTCCTGAAAACTCCTCCTCTTCCTGGCACTGCTCTACCAAAGCTCCTGTGCCAGCAGAGTAACCACAAACACTTCCCTCTAACTACCAGCTTCCACTCCAGACACAAAGAAAACTCAGCTGAGCCAGTTAGTTCACTCCAGCAAAGAAAAGAACTAACCAATCCTGAAAGTTCAAACATGGAAATAATTTACCCTCAATCAAGTTTCAACAAAGTAGCATCATTAAGTAATAAAGTCATACAACAGTGATTTTTAAAGCATCAGTGAGGACTTTTACCCAAAACGGAATCAGAAAAATATGACTTTTTTCTGTAACGGTTAATCTTTGAATAATTGTAACTGTGTTTGAAATAAAACCAGCATCAGGATGTTCACTGTTGACTTCTCTCTGTTCACAGACTCTTCACCCAGTGATACTTCAGCGTCACCTCCAGGTGATGAGTCCAAACCAGAGGATGACAATGTGTTTCTCTCACCAACAAAGACCAGGACCACTGAGGATCTGTTCGCTATGATTCACAGGTAAGAAGCTTCAACAAAGACCTTGTCTTTATGTTTGCAGAGTCTTCACGTTAGAGCTCAGAAATGTGTTTATAGCTTTACTTACTTTACTTCACCTTATTACTGTTCTCTACTCAGATGAGGTAGTTTCATAAATGCTTCAGTAGACTGCTTCAGATGTAGTGTTCAGTCTCAAGCACAAAAAAAATTGAGGTCACATGATTATATAGATAAAATTATAAATCAAGATCAGTAAATGCTTTGCTCTGCTGATAAAATCACTGTTTTTGTTTCCGCAAAGGGACTGTTGTTGCTGACAAAGTTAAGCAGTAAGAAGAGAGATCTGTGTTTTTCTCAGTTGAAAACAATTTCTGGGATCTATTTAGTCGAAATGGTGGAAACAGGAGCTGGAATGTCTGACATAAAAGGGACAGAAGAGCAGAAAAAAGCTTAACAGGAGAGTGATCGAGCATTGGCTGAAGTCTGAAACACGAGTTAGAGACTAAAACAAAAGCCAAAGGCTGAGACGCAAGCTAAAGGCTAAAGCAAGGGCTGAAGGCGAAAACGCAAATTAAAGACCAAAACATGGGCCGAGCTGTTTCTCGACTCTCAAACCTGAGAGTCTATCAATATAATGAAGAGCTAGGTTACATTTGCTCTGCCTAATGAGTACTGGAGGCACATAACTAGGATTCACTAACGTTGCACAGTACTGTTATGTCTCAGAGCACCAGGCTGTGAGTAATGCAAAATGTAGCCGGCTACCAAACTATAGTACAAACTCACAAAGTTTGCTTGTACTCACATTTCAGTTTGCACTACATAACTGCTGAGAAATGCACTCCCTCATCGTGTTGTATCCAGTAAAAAATTGTCTTGCACAAAAGAGTCGTGTAAAAAGAAGATCTGATCTACTTTTACTTTGCACAAGTCCTCCACCTGGGGGGAGTTGCTGCAATCCACTTCATATTGATCTTCCTTCCAGTCACTTTAAAGCGGTCCAGTAACTTTTTAAAAGAGTGCTTTATCAGCTGTTTCTGATATAAACAAAAGAAAGTTCTCCTGCTGAAAGTTTGAACCTCTCTGGATGAACTACTTGGTTCCCCCCTCACCTGTGTTTCTTCTTGTTCAGGTCCAAAAGGAAAGTGTTAGGCAGGAAGGACTCCACAGAGTTAGGAGTGAGGAGTCGCCTCTGTGCAGCATCAGGGACCACACCACCCAGCAGCACCGTGGGCTCCCCAGTCTCCCTGGTGTCACCTTCATCAGCTCTGACCCCACCAAGCTCTCAGAGAGCCACCGGCTCCATCTACAGGAACGCAAAGAAATCCAGCACCTCCAACGAGGAGTTCAAACTGCTGCTGCTCAAAAAGGGCAGCCGATCAGACTCCAGTTACCGCATGTCAGCTGCAGAGATCCTCAAGAGCCCCATCACTCCCAAATCTCCTGCAGAGTCTCTCACAGACTCACCAAGGCAGCCTGAAGACCCCAGCTCTCCTTTTCAGCAGCAGAATCCACCAGGACCAGATCAGGTCTCCAGCTCATACCCCAAAGCCAATGCTGACGCCTTCTCACCTAAATCCTTCTTGGCGTCTGCGGCGTCCAGGCAGGGTCGCTCCAGGATCCCCCCGCCCTCCAACAGCAGCCGCTACGGCATGAGAGGACGAGTTTTCTCTGCACCCATGCAGGCCATCTCTGAGGGCGAGACCGAGAACTCAGACGGGAGTCCTCACGACGACCGCTCGTCACAGGGCTCTACGTAGGAAACATTCAGTACAGTGTGAAATTGTTTTAGTTCACGGATGAAACAAATGGACCAGAAAGATTTACAGTACACATGAGGGTTTGTGATGGCGGGTTTAATGTGGTTCACAGAATATATGAATATATTAAACAATCACATAGATGGATGGAGTCATAGGAGGGATTTAAATGAATAAATCTGTGAGAGTATGAAAAAGTCTGACATATAAGAAAGAGAAGGAGAAAGTCGTGAGGTTTGGTGATGATTTATTGTACAAAATGTGTGAATTATAATATATTTTTTTAAAACATAAGGAGATAATAAAGATGGACTCATCTTAACGTTGAAAAAGATGCATATCTTGCCCAGATATATGAAATAAATAAAAGTGAAAATCAATGAAATAGATCTAATAATATGTCTTTAAGTGATTTTTCTTTATTTGGTCATTCTTTTACAAATTTATTCTTAAACACTCCTATGACTTCATATAGATGTAGTAATCGTGGCTGATTTTCATTGCTGTTTTTCTTTTTTTGGACCCATTTTCAACAAGTTTTATAAACACAATATTTCACAGATATATTTATAAAATGAACACTTAGCAGTGGAAACAGGGAACACATGTATTTGGTTTCACCTTAGAGCAAATCACAAGTCTAAAAGACGGATTCACACTCAACATAACGCTCCAACTCCTCACTTCTTCTCCAACGTGTTAAAGTGAAATCCTCATTCACCGCGGCAGGATTCACCTATAGATTTGTAAGAGCTCTCAAAGTTTACGATTTTATCAATGAGTGAAACCATAGAGAATCTAGCTGCTTGTATTCTGTGAATACCTATGCAATGAGACACAATTTTAGATTTCTATAAAGCAGATGGTTCTGATGACTCTCATCCAGACGAAGACTGTGTGAGACACGAAACAAATGTGAAGCATCAAAGCACCAATTTATAGAGATGATTGTATATTTTACTGGATCCCTTTTAAAGCATGTTGAAAATTCTACCACTGAAAGATTCTTTGTACATTTATGAAATTCACACGCAATAATGAGGAGGTGAAAAAAAAGCCGACCTGACAATCTGAGCAGACAAAGCAAGCAGGTTTTAATTATGGGAGATGAAAAGGTGTATAAATAAAAGTGTGAGGTTGTGGAAACGGGGAGCAATAAAAGAACAAGGAGGTCATTTTTGAAAAACATTATGGTTAGAGCCCGACTGATATGACATTATCAGAAACACAGATTTTTTGTGCTCCAGAAAATGTAAAGTAGAAAACAATGCTTGGAGTGATCTGAGAGATACTGCCACTGCTTGGTTTGTCCACTAGAGGGACAAGGCACGCAGCACTGTCTGCAGCAGAGCAGACTAGGTGGAACGATGGAAAACGATGAAAGAGAAGAGCTGTTTTCATCCAAGTCTGACATTTTGCTCTCTATTCATAATCTGTTGGGCTCTAGTTATAATGCTCATTTCTGGTTTGCTGACTTGGTGTGTTTATGAATTGTTGAAAAAGGCAAGAGGAAAGTGTTCAGTAGGATTTAAATGCCTTATTGCTACTACTACACAAAATAAAAAAGAGACGACAGGTGAGGAAGCAGCCGCAGCAGAAGTTTCATGTTTTTGTGAGATTGTTTTTATTCAGAGATGTGTTTGAGGACATAGGGTTTTATTTAGAGGCAGGTGATGAAACGTAGGAGATCTGGATTTGGAAGATGCTTGTCTATTCTACTCCTCGTCACAATGAATTCAGGCACAGAAACATGTATTTTGTGTCACACAGTTTGAAATATATTTATTTTTATAACTGACACAGAACATCTGTAGATGCTCCCTTACACTTACCTGAGTATGCAATGAATTCATGATAATATTAGTAAATACATATTTTAGATACTTAGACTGTTTTTAAACATGATCTCAGACAGTGATTGCAGAGACACACATGAACTTAAATAATTAACTTCAAGATGGCATCAGCAGTTATAAGCTACAGAGGCTTTTTATTACCCCATAGTAATGATATTATTTCAAATGTTTTTTTTTATTATTGCAGTGATGCTCTCTTCCGTACATCCCTTATGAGTCTTTGCAGTCATAAATCCCAGTAAGTTTTCTGTAAATATCCAGTTAATTTTGGCCTTAATGAGACTCCGTACTAATGCATCGTCACATAACAGGGTACATGTGGGTTAATAATGTCTGTGAGCCTTCATTCCTGCCCAGTTTTTTCTGACTGTTTCTGTTTTGTTGCACTGATTCAGTGATGTTTGTGAAATTTCATGAGTCTCTTGCTGTACCTGGAGATATTTATACACATTTTTACACGAAGCTGTTTGACCTTCCTTGAATATCATTCACACTCTGAGTATGCTGTACGAGTGGACTAGACGCTTCTGCCAAAGCCTGAAACACACACACACACAGATACAGACACAGACTCACACACACACGTTAGTGGCTGTTTCTCTTTCCCCGTTTACTTGACTGAAATGTTCCTGGAACATGAAACCAACACTCGAGACGAATCAGTGTGGTACTAGATGTTTTTCATCCTCCTCTGTGTACTGTAGGCACCAACTTTGTTTTTGTTTTTTTCTTATTGTACAGACGTGTAAATACGATAACTTTGGTTGAGTTGTCTCTTATGTAAAAACAAAAATGTTTTCAAAGTTTACATTAATTTCAAACCTTTGTATATTTTTGAGCTGTGGAACACTTTGTCTTGTATTTATTTTTTAGTAAGCATTGTGGAAATCCCATAGTAAATCCTATCAAAGCTAGCACAACGAGCTGCTTAGCAACTGTGTATAAGAAAGAAATAAATGTGACTGCTTTAAAAAATACTCTCTGGATTGGATGTGGCGTATTTTCTCATTTAAAAGATGCTTTATTATCTTGTTTCTTTTTCAGCTGCACTGCAGGTATACAAGGAGAAATTTCTTTTAGCACTTTTATATTTTGAACTGGTCGCAGAATACCAAGTAAGAGATCATTTATAGCGAGCTGTGGGTTAGTCAAACTTGTATCCCTATCAGTGCAATCAGGGTTACATTCACTGACCAAATATTAAGATCCCAGATACACCCTTTAAAAAAATAATTAAATTAATACAAATATCAAATAATATATCTTTATATCTACATTACTCTTTAAGGGAATTTCACTCTTTCTGTTTCTAGACTGCAGCTTTGTCATTGTTTCTGACAGTGGGCTATGAGTTTATTGCAATAGCAATGTAAAAAGAACTTGTCTTGAAAAGAAAATTTTCTCTTGGGCATAACTCAGATCGATCATTATAAAAATCATTCATGTTTACTGGGGAAAAATGTGGAAATTAATCTCAAAGAAATCTTTAAAAAATCTCTGATCTGTGCACTGGACTCATGGCAACGGACTTCTTGCTCATTTATCTCTCTCTTTTTTGGCAGACTTTTTAACAGACTGCAGTATTCTGTCTCACAAACCATAAACACAACTTTCTTGGGTCGAACACAAGAGGGCGTCCTTCAACTGACTCCACAGTGAAATGGTTTCTGGGTAATGAAATGCAAATTGAGAATAGATCCAAATCAGCCTTCTTTGTCCCATCCCTTCCTCTCCCTCTTTCTCTCCTTCTGCATATCAAACGGACTGTAGGTGTAGCTGTGTTAACATGAGAACATGTGATTTCTGCATGTATGATGTCATGCTCATGGCTGTGCTCCAGCTCCACAGACCATAGTGAACTCTCTCTGTAGCTCTGTTTCATGTCCATCGTGTTAGTGACAGACAAAACCGCCTTGTTCTCCGTGTGTGAACGTCAACTGAGCTAAAAAGTAAACAAAGCTGTGGACTGTTTGGTTCCCATCAAAGGCCACACTGACCATGACCTCTGACCTCACATTGGAGTGGGTAGTGGATGGGGCAGAAATCAAGTGTTTATTCTCATGGCTTGAAATGAATTGAAAAGAAAGTCATGTACCTGATGAAGAAAAAAAACTGCGAGGTTGGCTTTACAAAATAAAAGAATGGAAAATTATCCCACAAGCTTTGATGATGGCAGACAACAGAGACTTCTTTTTATCAGTGTTTGTCTTCAAGGTTTGTGTCATTATTTACCCTCTAAAGACAGTACAGAAGACGTTTACAAGTCTTTAGAGCAAATGTCAGCCAGTCATGACTGTTATCAATGAGGAAATAAAGAGAAGAAGAAAGACACACAGTTTTCCCTCATCAGGGATCATTCAGTGATGATGAAAGGAAAGTACAACTCAGGTAAATAAAAGGCAGGGGGTGGCATTTTCACTTTTAGAAGAGTAAAGATTTAATCATTTTTGGAAAGCAGGCGAATTAGACTTACACTGGGATGTGAATACATTGCACATTTCATTTTATTTACTGTGTGATTTATTATCAGACATTTATAAGCAGAAAGGCACTGGTGACTATTCTCATGAGTGAGGTCATCCTGATACAGCCTTCGAGTTACAGGACAATTGAAACTGTACTTATGCCGTATTTATTTACTCTTCTGACCTCAACTTCACGCCATCCTGAACACTAAGTGCCATGAAAAAGTGTTTCAGGTGGCTTATTTTTATTTCAGTCATTCATATGATTACAGCTGATGGTTGCTGTACAAATAAAGGTGCTTACTAATAACTTCCACGAAGTCTTTATTTGGCTTTTTGTGAACCAATGACACATTGTCCAGGATAGGGAAAACGTACCAGGAACTTTGACAGCACTTATAAGCAATATTTTGGATGTTGTGTTTACAAACAGTAACAATAAAGTCCTTTACACCCTATCTTTAACTAGGCTATAAGTATGTTAATGAATGATGTAAAAATAATATTTTTTGGTTTGGTGTGCATGTGGTTTTGGATCTTATTGCAGCCAGCCCCTAGTGGACTCTCAAGAAATTGCTGTTTGAAGTATAGGCTTTATTTTTCATGGTCAGAATTTGTGTGCTCTAGAAAGTAGAAATAACGTCTTAAAGTCTCAACACAGAGGTAGATGGACATTTTTTTGTGTCTCCCACCATCACACTCCAGGTTTGATGGGAACTGTATTTCCATATCTGAGTGATACTGACTGCAGACCCAGAGGGGGGAGGGACTCTGAAGAGGGAACCACACCAAAGCCACCACCAGGCCACCAGGGTATATTGTGAGGCTCATTATAGCGCATTAAACAGCCTCCCTGCGGAACAATGAGAGGCCCCGGGGCCCTGAGGCAGAGCCTGAGGCTGGCCAGGACTGATACAGAGACCCAGGGGATCCTGCTCACCCAGCCCTGTCACCGCCAGACTTTCATCCCCAGCTGCCAAACTCATTCTCCTCCGCCTCTGTCATCAGCCTCTCACCAGGAAATCACTGATGACTGGACTGTCTGATCTGGAAGAGTAAAGAATCATTTAAAGGGATTTTGGAGACATAAATCATGTTCACTGCTTCCTTTTGGCCATACCTTTTGAATTTAATATCTGTCGTACCTGCTGTGGATTTGAAAACCATATCTCCATCACAGATGCATGTTTTTTAAGTCATCCTATTTATTTGGCTGCCGTTTTTGGAAGTCGATATGATCAGAATGGCTTTGTGTTACTAATTTAGTTAAATTTCATGACAGGTTGTGGTCACACCCTTTTCTCTCAATTCGAACTGTAGTGTTTGTGTAGTCCACACTGCACTTCATGTCAGATCAGGTGGGGACAATCTTTGGGATAATAAGGTATATATGCTCTTGTATGAATTTATACATTTTAAATCCATATCATATCACAAAGTTGGTCATTTGATTCATTTTACTGTCTTTTGGAACTAGGTCCTGAGCATCAACATCTTGGTTTCAAATAATTTAAGTATTGCAAAGAAAGTATTTGATCGTCATTATGGAAAGTATTGCTGGCAGACTATGGTTAAAGACTGATGTTTTCCGGACAAAATGGGCACCCATTGCTCAGTTTCTTTTAGCTGACTTGTGATTTATATTCCATATTAAAGCCGATCATTAACGGAAGAGGCCCTAGATTTTTGTTGTTACAATTTTCTAATTAGAAACTAGTTTTCAAAGGTTGTGTGTAGAAGCCTATTTCAACCAGTTAAAAATGTAGACATAAAAACTTTATTTTTTGAAATTTATTTTTGCCCCAGATTTATTGAGGCAAACTTTTGAGTTAAGAATTAAATTAAGAAAAAAAAATAAAAAAATCGACTTTTTATCTCGAAATTTCGAGTTTATATCTCGAAAATTCCTACTTTTATCTCAAAATTTTGACTTTTCTTGTCATAACTTAGACTGTTATCTGTTATCCAAAAATCTTGACCTGTCTCAAATTTAATCTTTTCTAAAATTTTGACATTTATTTTGCAGTTTTGACTTTTTTTTTACTTGTTCCTCATTACCTTGACTTAATTATCTTAATAATCCTTGATCATGAGATTTTTTTAATTTAAAATTCTCGGCTTTGAATAACCCAATTTTGACTTAATATGAAAAATCTCAGTAAAAACAAGTTTTCATTTTTATTATTTTGCTGGCGGGAGTTGGCCATGGTTTTGATAATTTTCCACAGAAATACATTTGTAGAGTATCTGGGTGGATATGAATAATTTGTTCATGTATTCATTTGTGTGGTTGTGTGCCCGTGCGGGGGGAGGGGAGGGGGAGGGAGGACCCACTGACGGAGCTGCGTGCGCAGCTTCAGTCTGGAGTCGCTACGACGGACCGCAATGAGGAGATAAATAGAAGCCTTATCTATTTATTTTTAAAGTGTTAACCGGCCTCATTCATTAGTTAGAGGGAGGCAGCAGCTGCCGAGGAGAGCTGTTAATACGCCCTGCTGCTTTAAAGGTGAGTAACTGCTCGTGTTTGAGACTAAACTGTAATCTAGAGGCAGAATTACATTAAAGGGAAGGAGATGAAACAGGGTGAGCCAAGGCTTTTTCTAATCTGGACCTCATGCACACGCTCAAAGGTTGATTTATTTCCACAGAGACACCTAAATAACGAGGGCTGGTCATGTTTGGTTCTGGTTTTTTTGTTTTGAAGCGTCTGTAGAAACCTTTTTTTTATTCTAAAGATTATTTGCGCAGCTAGCTTGCGTCGCGGACTGTGTCAGTGCGAGCTTTTTTTTCTTAATAACGCCAGATAAACAGGAAGTTTAGAAATAACACGGAGCGTTTTGGCACGATGAGCCCTCTCTCTGTGGTGGATCCACGGTCTGTATGTTAGCGGAGCGTCACGCGCCACCGGCCCTGCACGTTACCGTGTGCGGTGGAGGTGGAGACGGGCGCATATACGGCGGCGCACAGCCTCCCTGCTCTTCATGGCGAAGCGTCGGCTTCAGAGGGACCCGACACACCAGGGACCGGGCTCACGGTCTGGGAGGACTGAGCCGCCGTCTGTGGGGAAATGAAAACGTCCCCTGCTGCTGAAAAAAGCAGGAATTTAACCCTGAGATGAACCCAGCAGGGTCACACAGGGCCGGGACGCTGGACTGGGCTCCACTTCTGCATTTACACATCAGTGTCCTGTCACATGCACAATGACAGAGCAAGAATGAGGGGAAAACAAGATAATTACAGCCCTACAGATGAACCTTTTTTTAACTATATGGTGGGCTTTTTCACAAATCAGAACTTTTAAACACAGAAAGTTATTTCTGGAGCTCAGTTAATGTGGTATTTGATGACAGGTGAGAAGAGTCAGGTACAGGTTCTTCATAGGTTTCTTATCTATTATGGGGAAATTTAAAAAAAGGTGCGATAAAACCTTTTACTTGTGAATTGTGCTATGATCACAATAGAAGAGAGTTTGAGTGAAAAAGTTAAATACTTCAATACCTCTTCCCATTCTGGCATTTGCGTCTTGTGTTGTACATAGAACTAGTGGTTATTGATCTAAAATATCAATATATTGATTCCAACGTTGGTATCAGTACTAATTAATACTTGCTTGATGATACTTAAAATGATCAGATATTGATCGTTTCCTAAGTATTAATGTGTTTCTGTAATAGTTAATCTACCAGCAAATGTAAGCTGTTTGATCAATATGATACATTTATTGTTGGAATATACTAATTGTTGATATCCATGGTATTTACAACAAAGCGGAAAAAATTAAAGCTCACGATTATTTTCTGTTCGACAAAATTAGTTATTTACTTTCATTCACAAACAGAGACATTCGATTTTGTGGTTGTGTGTTATTCTTGATTAAACTTGGCACACTTATTTTCTGTAAAAAAGTGTCAATATTGATATCAGCAATATTTACTTGGTATCAAACAGACAAATTTTGTGGAATGACAAACCACTACATAGTGCTGAGACTGTTTCAAGATCTGCGACAACTAAACTGTAAAACCAGTTTCTAACACTCAAGGCAACATTTCATAATTATGTGGTTAAACCTTTAAAGACTTAAATCATTCTGGGCACCTGACTTTCCTGTATTTTACTTATCTGATTATTTTTTGTTTGACTAAATGAAGCACTTCATACATCATTAGATTCAGAGCACCTGCATTTTCAATTTGCATAATTTAAAAATCACAGTTTCACTTATTTTCACAGTTTGATTGGTATGATTTTGGATGAAAATACTACTTTTATTAAACATTGTCAGACTTTTTGTTGTGTTTCACTGTGGACTTGGAAAAACATCAGAAAGTTGTAGGATTTTTTTTTTAATTAATGGCAAAATAGACGTTTTAGACTTCCAAAAAACAGTTTGTCACCATCAAGCCTTGAGTTAGTAATTAATAGCCATTTGCTCATCATTTCTATTGTTTCAGGCCTATTCTTGATATTCATATTCAGTATCTTTCCCAGAGACCTGAGTGGTGCTCATCACAATGCCTGATCAATGCTGTAAGCCTGAAGTATGGATGTAATTAGATTAATATTCTCATCATGAAAACAAGACTTCACAAACGGGAGAAAACATTTCCTGGTTACACAACAATGATTATCCAAACTGTGTGATGAGATTCGTGTTAAATTATTCATCAGATTTGACTATTGCTGTGGGATTTGGGGGATTGTCAGCAGAAAGAGAGAAAATCTGCAGGGATGCAGGAGCAGCCTGCGTGGGTTTAAGGACGTGGAGCTCATGATGAGGCTCCATGTGTCTCACTAATGAGATGTAATTGGCTATTGGAGCGAAGGGGTGTTGGGGGGCGATGACCTTTCGATCACCAGCCATGCTCCATCCATCCTCTTTGTCTCCCTCCTGCTCTGAACTCTAAATCAAACACATAAGCAGGGATGATGGTACGAGCAGAGAGGGAACGTCATGCTTGTGATGCTTTTGG
Source organism: Thalassoma bifasciatum (assembly GCA_008086565.1). Taxonomy (NCBI): domain Eukaryota; kingdom Metazoa; phylum Chordata; class Actinopteri; order Labriformes; family Labridae; genus Thalassoma; species Thalassoma bifasciatum. The sequence goes on along the minus strand of RPOG01000578.1, from coordinate 190,974 downwards.
AGCGCGGTGCAGTTTAATGCAATAGAAATCGAGGCGTTGTTGTTTTCTGTCTGCTGTTGACTTAGTACGGCATGCATTCCACCAATGAGGCGAGGGCGAGGGAGGGGGAGAAAGAGGAAATGTGGAAATCATTACTGTAACGGGGACATGGAGGGATTTCATTTGGCTTTCTGTTTGGTCTCTTCTTGACTATTTACACAATTAACTGTTTCTGGACGGTGAACACAAACCTCTAACAGATGACGCCGTTACGTGTGTTACTCGCTGGTCTCATCAGAGAAGAAAACCCATTCATTCATGTAATGCAGAGATTGTTAGTGTTGCATGTTTGTAACATTAGCTCACACTTAAAGAAGGCTGTATCACACTGAGGCTGTCTGGAGCAAGCCGACCTCAGAGTGTGTGTGTGTGCCACCAAGTGCAAACAGGAGAGTTCGACTCTGTCAACAAGCTCATTTTGGAGAATTAATGAAGCTGGTTTTGGAGATGATATTGTGCAAAACTGTCGGGCCCAATATTCTGGATTAGTTCCAGTGTCCAGCTTTGCAGCAGTCTGTTACTTGAACCAAAGGAGATGGTTGCACATTTCTGTGACCACATGGACAACAGAGTGCTGTGTTGATGGTCGTCTGCATGGGAAATGACACATTATCAATACCAGCTTGTGATACATTACATGTTGATGGGAATAATGAACTTTAGACTAAATGTACTTGATGTGGATAAATCTAAAGGCCAATAAAACTTCTGGAAAAAAATGCAAAAATAGCTGAACAGTGCACTCTTTGCTGCACACAGCACATTTAAACATTAAGTGGCATATTTCCCCTTCTGCACTTTTTAGATCCAGTCTGAAAAAGGAAGATGTGACATGAAACAGCTAAGTGCAGAGCTTTTAGTGGTTTTCTTTACATGTCCGTGCCAATAATTTCGTTTCAGTCCAAACCTTGTTGGAGTGAACACAGATGGAAACAGGACTCTTAACAGTCTGATGTTGTTTGCAGCAGCTCAGCTGGCAGCCCCCCTAAACATCCCACCCTCTAATGAAGCATCAGAGATACACAGGCTGAAATTCTTATGGCTGCTTCAGCAATGGTCTGAACTGTTTAGGTGGTGAACACTGAAGTAAGGCTCAACATTATCAAGGGCTGATATTTGACATTTGGCTGATTACCTGTATCAACATTTAATTGATTTATTTGTTCAAGTTTTTCCCTCCTGACCAGTTTATGATCATCACTCCTGTTCTTTCTTTAGCGAAAATCTGGGCACTTTTTTAACTCCACATTTGAAGTGTGAAACTGTTTAACTGTATAAAAACAGATTTTACCTCCTTTTCAGATACCATATCTGAAAAGGAGCAAAACTTAAAAAATGTAGTACTGAACAGCTTCCTTTGTTTTTTCTTTAGCTCCTGTTGGCTTGTGTCATTTTTGACGCCTCCAGTGAACATATTTAACTCTTTGCTGATCTTCTTTTTGTTTTTTTTTTTGGATGTGTTCCCTGATCATGAGAAATTCATCCTTAATCTATTTTTAAAATGTTTTTTTCTCTAGCCGAAGTTCAATCTGTGTGTTTGAAATTTAAATGAGACTGTTTCTGCAGCCTGCTGTATTTTTTTTTTTTTTTTTTTTCTTAATTCTGCCTGATGCGGCAAGTGCAGTTCCTGATGTGTCCACTTGGGGCTGGCTCCAAAACGGAAGGATTCCAAATTAACACCAGTGTCAAATCTTGAATTTTACAGCATATGATTTTTTTTCATTAGCACCCCTGATAGAGGATTATTATTGTTTTTTTTGTTGTTGTTGTTGTTTGTTTTTTCTTACTCGGCCAGTTTGAAGAAGTTGAGAATAATGCTTATGTGTAGATTTGCATCTACAGCTTGCCTGAGCCTCATGTATTTGACTTTTTCAGTTGTTTGAGATATTTAGGAATTTTATGGCGACTTCTTGTTTTTAGCTGCAAAAATCCTTCACAGAGAATAATAGATGATGTGACTGTGACTACGTTCAAGTTTTACACAGTTCATGGTGATGACAGGCAAACAAATGCCACTCCTTTATCTGATGCCGTTGCTTTTGTAGGTCATATAGAGGTTTCAGTATTGAATTAACTGTAATTCAAAACCCATAAAATTGTTTAGATACGTCTCATGTCTTTACAGGATTATATTTCTGATCATATTTTCCAGTCATTTATACATTGAGATGACTTTTCAGCACATCAGCAGGAAACTGAGGGTTCATTGACTTTTGCGCGACTCTGCTCTGTGACCTTCTCTCTCTGTGATAACACAAAGACAAAGCAGAGTCACACACTCAGATAGTGTGAGAAGGAAAAGAAACAGAGATGAACACACTCTCTGTGTACTTTGGCTCCCTCCATTCTCTGCTAGTTAAACTTTCCTCTGCAGAGTTTGACATCTCGCTCACATGATTCATGTGATGAGGAGCAGTGAGCTGTGAAGCACACTGAAGAACGACGTGTCACCCTGCAGCTAATTACTGCTTAACATCCAAGTACTCTGAGGGCTCTGACTAATTCTTAGCCACATGATTTTTTTATTATTTCTCTAACTCTGAAGCTGAAACAAGGATGCTAGTTTTCTGCAGACCACCAGATTTAGAGGTAAGATAACTCAGTTAGTGCACAGTTTGTCCACAACATTAGAGACAGTTGGGCACTTGGACTAAGAAAGACTTCATTCATGCTCGTTGGCAGGGCTTTATCGAGTCGAGGACCCCATGACCGAGTTATCAAGCAGGAAATGTCTTGCTTCAGACTTCCTGGGTTTTAAGTACAACTGTAACATCAAACACTGGAAAAAATGAATAGATGCTGACTTCCTATTCAAGCTTAAATTAGAACATAGGAAATCACTTTCTTTATCATGTTTATTTTTAGACAGTGGAACAAAAAGCAGGAGTAAAGTAGAAAGATTTGGAGGAAATACTGCTGTTGCATTCTTTTAGCAAATGTGAATTTTACACTGAATTGTTCCCAGGCCTTTGCGTGGATTTCTCTCTGATTTGTCCATTTTAGGCAGCCTGTGTTCCCACACCCTGCAGGATGAGTTTTCTCTGTGAGTGGGAGACTTGTCCTGCAGGATATTTATGGTTTATTTTTAATGGGACACAGTATACGTAAACAAAGTGAAAGCAGCTATGCAGCTATGTAAATGTCATCTTCAGAAGGAAAACCTACCCAGTTTTTCCATGCTAGTAGCTGTTTTCTGATTCTGAATTAGCATCAGGCTCTATTTTGTATTGAAATAGGCTCTGTATTTTGTGCATTAATTTTCCTTTAAAACCTCAGTTTAGGTTATGTTTACCCATCAGTTTTGTTCAAGTGGAAGAGCCTGTAAGGAGGAAGGAAAATGAGCCTGATGAAAACATGATGGCTTTAAACAGAACCAGTGTTGTATCTTCTTTATGGACCAGCATTAATAAACAAGAAAAGGGCTTGGTGCTTCACTGTCCTGGATGAATAACCTTTCTCAACATGGGGTCATGAGCTGGGACCGAAAACATGATGATAATCTTTGATAAGTTTATAAATGAACTGAGACAGAGGCTTTTTTATCATTTGCTTATCAGTATCAGACCTTTTTTTCTCCAGGAAGTACACTGACCACCTGCTGGCCACCAGATAGACTGCAGTAGAGATTTATTCATCAGTGTTTTTTTTAACTATGCAACAGTAATTTCAAGACCCTGTGTGAGGACTCAGGCTACGAAGTATTGGAAAAAATATAGTGCTATTTTTTTCTTGTGATGTATATTGCAATATTTTTACCTCATGTGATATTGATTACAAGCAAACTGTCATGCCCCCCTCACATCCTCTCCCCCTCTTTCCCAGCGCTGAGAAGGTGCTCTAACTGTTTGAGTTGTTACATGTAATGTGGTAAAATCTATTAATGGATGCTCTTTTAGACCTAAAAGTAATGTAATTGGGAAAAAACAAGCTTCATAAACTTAATTGTAAATATATACCTTGAGATATGCATATTGCGCATGATGATACTAAAATTATATTTTGTGAAGCCCCCCTGAAGACATCAGAAATAATCTGTAAATAGTCTCACTTCCATGCATAAATATCTATTCATAAACCACCAACAGCACCAAAACTGGTTATTTCTAAATGCTATTTTTGTTCACAACCGATCTATCGCACAAAGACCAAAAGTCCCTTTGAGGACTCCACTTTGCTGGCAAAGCTTGGCAGTGAGAAGCAATAACTGTCCTTTTACTTGTTGAAAAGAATTTCCTAAGTTAAATTTTGTAGTTATGTTGGACACTGGAGCTGGGCTGTCAGAGCAGAGAAAAGCCAAACAGGATAGTGATAGAGCACGGGCTAAAACTCAGGTTAAGTTGTTAGTGATAGTGTTTGTTCCAACCCACATGCAGCAGTTTTATTGCAGTGGTCTGAGAATCTTGAGACTTGAGCGATCGTAATTCTTAGATGAGCACTGGTAGGACACCAGGACGTTGCACATTACAGACATGTTTCAGAGCACCAGGCTGTGAGTAGCACGGATCAGGTAGTCTGCTCACCTCCTGGACACTAAACTACGAAGTGAGTTTTCAAAATTTGACCGTTGTCACGTCTGTAGGGATGGGTGCTAGGTACCAACTGAATTCTGTCAGTAGCATTAAGTATTGATTCATGCAAAATCAAACTGTAACCATGTAACCAAACCATGTTTAGGTACCTAAAAGCATCCGTGTGACTGTGAGGGAGATGGAAGAGAAGGGGTGATTTTCCATGCCAGACATGGTCATGAAGCATATGGAGCTGGCTTTTGATTTTTTGCATTATTAAGAGAAAACACTGCTAGTTGTCAATTAATTAAGTTGGTGTTAACTTTAGTTAAGGTTTTTCATTTTGAAGAAATTTGTGAAACAACTGCAATGTTACACCACAAACACTTGAATGTTGTTTTGATATGTATATATATATATTTAAGTGTATATATTGAGAAATAAATATTTTGACTTGGAATATTTTGAGATTTTATTATCAAACAAGTTAACATTTATTACCACATCACACAGACAAAAGTACTGAAAATTGGTACCATTGAGAACTGGTACAGATTCCAAGGGATTGAGCATCGGTTGAATTGTGAAAGGTACCCATCCTTCATGACTGTTAAAAAGAGGACTCCATTTATTTGCTTCCAAAACAAACACACGCCTTGGCAAGACATGCGACATCACGATCACGGATTATTGTGCTCATGGGAAACAGAATCTGTAAGAAGAAAATTAAACAAACATGGGAAGATTTAAATGCAACAGCTGATATTGAGTTCTTATTGGGGTGTGTAACAGCCTGGTTTATTATTCCCAAGGTGCACACATACACACACACACACACACACACACACACGCCCACATTCATGAGGTTCCCAGACCTTTCCTTGTGTGTGAAACAGCGGCAAGGTTATCAGGCGACTGTCTGGCCTCAGAATCCTCCGTGTAATTCATCAGAGCTGCATTACAATGTGTCATCTATGCTACAGAACAATATAAAGCCAGCCTGGGGGCATACAGCGGTCCTCCTCTCTGCACACTGAGGTAACCAGACACCACATGAAGGCATTTCAAGGAAAAAAGTGTCATGCTTATTGAAGAAAATTGGAACTGCATGTGTTCACTGAAGTGTTTTACTTCAGAGTTCATCCCAAGTTTGTTGTGCGTTCAGGTTGTCGAGAGGTTTCCTTTTCTTAAGACCTGACCACATTATCCCTGCTGCTCCCATCAGCATGAATAATTGACCACGCTGACTTTGGACACATTGTGTCTCCGGGCGCCCACAGGATGTTTTATCACTTCAGATGGATGAAGGTTGACAGGCCGAGCAGGCAGGACATGTGTCGTGTGGAGGTGTCAAGTAGTGAGGAGGAAACCCAACACAGGCAACTTAAAAGACAGCATCATAAGCAGCAGAATGAGAAGTGATCAGAGATGACAAATAAACAGGCTCATTAATTCCAGTTTGACCTTTTCTATGTAAATATCAGCTCAGGGGGGTCGTTGGTTGTGCAAATGAAAAGCCTCCAACCCTTCAGCTGTGTGCAGCTTATTACCTCAGGCTTAACTCCATCAGCCGGGGTCCTAAACCCAGAGTGGAGGAGGGGAGGGGCAGAGAGAGGTGCACAAATGAGGATTAAAAACCACAACACCAGTGGAAAACATATGAGGAGTAATGCATTTCACTCTGTCTTTCTCAAATAGTTTAGGGATAGACATTCCAACCAGCCTGTGTCCTTCAAATAACATTTTTCAGAGGATTAATCTCAGAAACCCCCTCCTCAGTACAGTTTTTGCTTCATGTGTATTCTAAAAACCGCAAAAGAAGACCCTCTGCCCGACCTCTAGGAAAAAGTACTCAAGTATACTAAAGTACAGCAAAGTAGCTTCATAACCCATACATTTATTTGAAACACTCCTTCTCAGTTTTAAATGAACAATTTCTGTGATGCAAACATTGATAAAGTATGGAAGCTCATTTCCGCCAGTTGATGATATAGAAAATTTTAAAAAATGTCTTTGTTTAGATTTTTTATTCATTGATTGGTTTAGGAAATATAATGTGAGAATTTTATTATTAATGGTTGAAATTTTAACTTTCTTCTTCTAATATTGACTACTTATCTCAAAACTTTGACTATTATCTCAGAATTGCCAATAATATCTAGCAATTTTGACATTTTACCTCATAATATTGACTTTTTATCACAAAATGTTGACTTTTTCCTCATAATTTCAACTTTTTAATCTCAAGATTTTGACTTTTTGTCCCAACATTTTTGGCGTTGATATTTTAGCTCAAAATGTTTGCTTTTATCTCATGATGTTGACTTTGCTTTTTTATCAATTATCACGACCACAAGGAAAGAAGGGGCACTACCGTAAATGTGCAGTTTGTCTGTAAAAGTGCATTTCCACTTTAGCATTTTCAGTCCGGGAGCGCAGTGCAAGCAGTCAGAGTAAATCTGGACATTTGGGGGAATTTTACACACAGTTTTACTACAAAAAAGGAGTACGTTTTCTGGGTAAAAGAGGACGCTTCATCGTGTGTGAAATTCTCAGTCTTTTGTCACATATTTGAGGCCGTGGTTTGTCATTGATTGACCGTTATTGTTTCTGTGTTTCAGGGCTGTCTGGAAGAATAATGGATGAGGACTGCCTCTAACACTTGATGAAGATTGGAATTGACTCTTCACACTGAACGATGGAGGGTGGTGATGATGTTTCTGTTTCTGCGACACAGTCTCAGACTGACAGCGCTGAGATGGAGGGAGGAGCAGGAGGAGCAGGGGGAGCAGGAGGAGCGATCTCCAGTAAAGCTGAGGAAGCTGTTGATGGTGGCAGCACTAACGCTAAAGGAGGACTCTCTAACCTGGTGGATCCTCTAACACCCACAGTGGTGAGTCCCAGCACTGAGTCTCCAGGAGGTGTAGCACTGAAAGTCGCCACAACGGTGCTGCACCCGGTGTGTTTGGGAGAGAGTCCTCTGATGCTGCCTATTCACCTGCAGATGGCCGGAGCTGCTGCGCCTCAGCTCGGCCAAATGGGGGCAGCACCGTACCTGATTACAAGCCAGAGCCCAGTCTCCCTCCCGCTGGTCTTGGACCAGCAAGTCCTCCAGCACATGAATCCTGCTGTGATCTCTCAGAACGCAAACTGCCCTCAGATCCAGAACAACGTCCTGTGTCAGAACCCTCTGGCGTTTGGTTTACCTCCACCCGTGGATCAGAAAGCAGCAGCACAAACACAAGAAGCCAACTTGCTCTCACTCCTGCAAAATCCAGCTTTTGCAGCCATTTTACAGGATCTTTTCCCCTCTCAGGCAGGCGGGTCGCCCACATGTCAGTCTCCAGGTTCTCCTTTCTTCCCGCTTCCTCCACTAACGCCTCCATACACCTCCCCTCTGGCCCCCTTAGTCCCTCCTGCAACACTACTGGTCCCCTATCCCGTCATCATCCCTCTGCCAGTGCCTCTGCCAGTCCCCCTGCCCATCCCCGTCCCCGTCCCCCAGACGGAGGACTCTAAGGGGAACATGCCAAAACCAGTTTGCACTGTGAGTAAAAGCACTCAGACGTCTCCAAAAGATACTACCTCTCCAGTGTTGTCTGCAAACAGATCGATACCCTCATTCCAGCCGCAAAATGTGTCTCCTTCCTCGCTTCCTGCTGAGGACGGGCAGGCTCTGGACCTTTCTGTGAGGGCATGTCCTGTTGAACTTAAACAGGAGTCTCCCAGTCCACAGCAGGACAGCGTGCTGGATCTGTCAGTGCCTGGTGTGAGGAAGAAATGTGACAGAGCGGTAGCTTTCCATTCCAGTCAGGATACAAGCGGTACCTCTCTGTCTTTGGGTGTTCAATGTGCTCAGAGTTTAGATTCCAAACTCTTGGGCAGTTTGGCTTCACTGCAGTTCAGCCGGCAACACAAATGGGTGGTGGACAGCAGTCCAGGTGGATCAGGTTCTCAGGAGGCATCTATAAGCGGGGCGGGAAACCTTGAGATACTCAGCACCTCACAGACAGCCAAAGTCATCGTCTCAGTGAAGGACGCCATTCCTGCCATCCTCTGTGGGAAGATAAAAGGCCTCTCAGGTGTCTCCACCAAGAACTTCTCCATAAAACGGGATGGCAGCCAGGGGGCGTCTCTGCAGCAGATTTACGCCATGCCGTCGTCGTCGTCTCAAGCAGAGCCGCACGACCCCAACAACCCGCTGAAAAAGGTCCCCAAAAACAGGGCCATCAAACTGAAGAAGGTCAGCTCACAGGAGATCCACTTTCTGCCTGTGAAGAAGCAGAGGCTCGCAGCGTTGCTTCCCAGGAAGTGAACGTGCCCGGCGGTAGGGGGATTAATTGTTGGAGCACTCACTGGTCTCCCCTCCAGAGCGAGTAACACAAAACATGTGGGGAGTGACAGTCTGTAATCAGAGTCATACATGTCCGGTCCGAGCGCTGAGTCTGGATCCAAATGTTGCAGAAACTGAGCTCATGAATGTCTGACAGTTGTTACAGAAATGCTTTCCATTTATTATCCAGTCATTTTGTAATGCCCCACTCCAAAGTGTCGCATTAAAGCAGAGATGTTCCTATCGATGGCAGCTTAATGGCCTCTTCATGTGGCTTAATGAATCACAGAACATGCAAAGACACATGGGTTCAGTTTTTCTATTTCTGGCATCACAGTTTGTTTCCCAAAGTATGTCTGATTTAAGTGCACTGAGGACACAAAAATGATATTTGATTTATTGACTGTTCAGATCAGAGCACTTTGTTCTGGCAGGACGTGACTGTTGAAACATGTCCCATGTCCTCAGCAATCATCTCCCTCCTCTGATTAGTGAAGGCTTTGTATGACAGGCTAGTAATTATTTAGCAGAGCTGGAGCCACATTTTCATTTAAGTGAAGATGTTGGAAAAAATGTCAGCCAGGACAGAAAACATCTCATACTTTGGAAACAGCAGCAGGAAAAAAAAATTCTATACTTTTCAAAGTGAACTTTCTGTAAGTTTGTCCAAATGTAGGCAAAGTAATGAAGTTATGAAAGTAATGTTTTTAGATCTCAAGAAAAAGCTTACTGCTGGTGTATGAAACTACCTGACCCCTGCCATTTCCCTTTAAGGCTTTGTTTGGTGAGTTTAAACCTGACTTTAATCTGACAGTTTTGTTGCCAATTGGTGCTTTATTTACACATTTGCAAAAGTTTAGATGACTGTTTTAATTATCAAACAACATCAGAGAACGAATCTGTGCACTGAAAGCCTGTTTTTCTGAAAAATAAGATGTGTTTTGGAAAGGAGTTGTGAAGAAAAAGCCCCAGCTCTCTATGGTAAACAAAAGATGCTTTTCAACCTGAAGGTCCATGAACTTTAGCTCCAGGAACTACATGGTTCCTGTGGCCATTTGTCTGTGTGTGTGTGTCTCTATCAAGGGCAAAAGACCTGGTTAGATCATACAAATCAGTCCAGTGACAGAAAAAGAAAAAAGGAATTGCAATATACTGCCTGACCAGCGGAGGGCACTAAGACAATGATGAAGGCCATTCAGGAAAAATTACACATACACAAGGCAAGCCAGCAACATGTGCAGTGCAGGAGTTAGCCTGTTTGCATGGAGGGTATTCATTTTTTTTTTTTTTTTGACTTCTTCAGTGTTTGACCAGCTGTCGTAAACTCAATCTCCACTGACACATTCACCTCTAGTTCACAGGGTCACTTTTCAAAGTTGAACACCAGGAGCTGATGGAGACACATTTACACTTTAGGCTAAAGAGAAAAATGATTGTGTAGGAGTCATGAAACCAAGTCAGTCACAGCTGTGTGTGTGGGTGAAATAAAGACACTGTGAGTGCTCCACCAGCCAGAAATGTCCAGCATTGCAGGCCCCACCTCTCAAAGTTCCTGGTTTAATGAAAGTACTACTCCTAGAGGTAAGAGGTTGTGAGAGGTAGATCAATTGGCCCAAACCAAATTTAGACCAAAAAAGCAGATAGTTCCTTTAGAAGTGGTGGGGAAAAGTTCTGGGGAAAGTTCCAGTGGTTGAAAAGCACCTTTAACCTCAGAGCTCAGGGGTCACAGGTTCATCACTGCCTCAAACTGTTCACTTGTTTTGGTTATTAACAGAAAACACTGTTTTTTGGAGGTTTAAACATTTGCAATCTCAAACCCCTCAAACCCACAATCACTGAGATGAAACAGAGATGATAATGATATATTAATCATTTAGGATACTTTCTGTGATGTTAATAGTAATTATCAAGTAACAATCTGAGCCCAACACTTTTGGTGAACGTACCTTGACCACAAGGTTTTCACTACAGCCTTGACAGTTTGTTTTACCAAATCTGTCAAATTTATCTGTCACTTAGACCCAAAATTTGTCTCAAAGAGGCCCAAGATAAAGCAACTACTCTCTGACAGAGGAATGAGATCAAATTAAATAAAAATTTAAATATTTATTCCACTTCTAAAGTCAGTCTGGAATGTGAAGAGTAAATGAAGATGGAGGAACAGAAAGAGTAAAGATGAAGTGTGTGTGTTAATGTGTTATTAGTCTGTTAATAGAGCCAGTATCGATGAGTCTTTGCCCCCTCCTTACATCCATGTGAAACTTAAACTCAAAGTGGTTTGTCGTCATTATGAACATTTCTCTGTCCCATGATTAGATCAGAGTTGTGAATGTGTGAGTATTGTTGTCGTCTTGTTTATTTATCCTGTTGAGTGCACTTTGTCATAGTTTAGTTTGAAGCGATACAGGGTGCGGCTTCATATTCTGCTCAAACTGTGCTCCCCCATTCAAGATCTGAGCATTTATGAATCTGTGAATTAAAGGCCAAGAACTAAAAAAGATCTGAATGCAGACTGTGAAAGAAGAAAGGAGGGAAGAGAAACACTAAATAATTCTTCACATCGAGTCTGCAGAGCTTCACGAACTGATCTCCTTGCTTGTATAGGACTCCACATTAATTTATTCTTTGTGAAACTTTATTTAAACAGCCTCGAAAACCACCAGGTGATCAGTGGAAACGGTCTCCTGTCTAACCAGTGGTGTGCTGAAGCACTTTTGGCTTCTAAAAACGTTTCTTTATTGAGAAGAACGAGCAGTGGAGATGTGCGGCAGTTTGATGTCTGTAAAGTGTTTGTGTTTTTTACCTGGGAGGGAACTAAAAGCTCCAAAACCTGAGTCTGTGTCCATCTGTTTTTTGACACCGGATTTAAAAATCTTTGCATGATAAAAGTGTTTTATTTTTTCAATCAACAAGCAAGACTCTCACTTGATTCAACACAACTAACACTCATCAGATAAACAAGAATCACAGTCCATGAAATAAAGCCAGGCAGTAAATTAGAAAACTAAACAGGTGTAGTCTCAGGGTTCAGCCCCGTTTACACCTGGTGTCAACCTGCCTCCTCAGTGATCAGTTCATAGTGACCAGTCTTAAATTCAGGTGTGAAGACATGAAGGATGCTTTGAGGCACCAAACCTGCTGTCGAATCAACTTAGTTGGAAAGAGTTGGCGATCACTCAGTCATAAAGAACAGATGATTTATAAAAGATCGTCCTGTTTGTTTACCATTTTGTCCCTCACTCTGGAATGCAATTGGCAAATAAATAATAGTAAATAATAGTAGAAAAATCCCTTCATATTCTCAGAGTCTCTAAAGTCCCATAAGGCAAAAACCTTTATTTTGTGTGCACAAGGTATCATCAAATGTCAGCATTTGTCACTAAACATCTGCCATTAATGTTCTCTGGGTGTTTCTGATGTATTGATATGAGCACTGAACAAAGAGTTTTTTTTGTTGTTGTTGTTAGTTTTATTAATGTAACACAAGCGCCCTCTGCTGGGTACAGTTTAGAAATGCACCCTGTGTGTTACATGTTACAAGCTCGACTGAAATATAATCACATCAAGTCTCTTTATCATGGTACATAGATCACTTATCATTCTGGTATGTTTGAGGGTTTGTTTTTAATGTCTAAGACTAACTGATGAAATGCCCTTGTAGAGAATTACCAAAAAACTTTACAAGGGCATTTATCAATATAGAATACGGAGAGCCAAACGTCCCCTTTTGCTAGTACATGTCCTCCTTTTTGGCCGTAAAATTATGTCTGAGGGGATTTTTTAGAATTCACCAAAAGGTCCAGGGTTTTTCCCAGTTTGTTGAAAAGCCCATTGATTTTTATGATGAATCGCTTAACTGGGCTACTGGCATCATTCCAATGCCCCAACCTCAAAGTCAAAGTATGACAAAAAAAAGAACCAAAATTTTGAGATAAGGGTTATTTATAAGATCAAAAGTCAAAGTTTTTACATAAAAAGTTAATAAATAAGTTAAAATTTCAAGATAAAAATTCAAAATTTCCAGATCAAAGCAAAAATCAGAAGAAAAGGTAAAAATTTTGGGATAAAAACAATAAAAAATTGAAATAATTAAGTCAAAATTCTGCTATTTTGCAGTGAAAACTATGAGAATAAAGTCAAAATTGAAAGACAAAAAGTAGACATTTCGACTGTTTATCTTAACATTTTGACTTAATATGGCCAAAAAAACCTTTTCAAAGCCAGTTTTTCATTTTCTTTACTTTTAACTTTTGTTTGTTCACTTCAAACCATTTTTTTTTTTTGATAAGTTTATGGATTATGAAGCTACTTTGTCATCTTGGAGCATATTTGGGTATTTTTGCTGTGTTATCAAGAGGCTGGATAAGGGGTCCTTTCTCTGAGGTTTTCAGAATATTGTCACCTCATATTGAAGTTAACTACATTAATGCTTCATTTGAGCATTTTCATAACTCATACACTGCAAAAGAGCGGCTTTTCTAAAGGTTTATGTTCAAGATCAACTTGGTTGTATAAACTAGTCAAATGAACACAACCATTGTTTGGTAGATCAACTTGTGTTCACTTTTTAAAATTGAACTGACACAAACTTTACTCTAATTGAACATGTAGAAGTTAATCAATTTATTCAAGCTGTCTGCGCATTATTCAAGGTTTTCATCTGAACTTATGTCATTAACCCACGTGATCTAATCACTTAAAGATGAGGTTGATGCCATGATTTCTTTTTGGAGTACACCCTGAGGACTCGCCCAGGAGTTGACTGACAGCAGATAGTTTCTTCATTGGTGTAGATCATCAGTCTTTCTTTGTTAGAGTCCACTTCTGCCCCTGATAGAGAGCATGACAGTGTTCATTCAAGTTTCTATTTGTGTCAAAGATTATATCAGCAGAAACGCCCTGGGTCTAGATCTCTGATTAAAATCAGTACCAACACACTGTTCTTTTTTGTACGTTTATAAAAACAAAGAAAGGAATACACAACATCATAAACACGTACTGTTTATCTGATGTGACACAATGGACAAGTGACATTTTGCAACACATATTTTTCAAGTACTTAAAAGAAGATGCAAGAAGAAGAAGAAGAGGGAGGAGGGGGAGAAGAAGTAGGAGAGAGGAATCAACAGCACTTGGATCCTGTGTTGAATATTATATGGCACAAAGTCTTTTAAAATCAATGCAGGGAGTAAGAGGAGAAGTTCTGTAAAGTACATTATAAACAGTTTGCTACAAAAGCTTGTACTAACAAAGACCACATAAACCTGAGAGATGTCGTAGGTAGAGCAAGGCAGAGTCTATTACTGGGAGTATTGGAACTAAAAAGCGCTGCTGTGTTTAGTATTAAAAAGGAGAATGGAATATTTACCACATCCCCGTCCACCGTTATCTTCACATTTCTAGCTTAATGTATATGATTTCCTTAAAATATTAAAGTTTCTACAAAATGTACATTCTGTCGCTGATATTCATGGTTAAACCCATAAAACTGTACAAATCTGTTTCCATCCTAACAGTGATCTGAACGGTCAGAGGAGACAACACTGAGGCGGCTGCAGGCAGACCGATGAGCTCAGAGCCAGAGTCCACAGAGCTTTGTTGTTCAGACCAGTGCTGCTTTAACGGGCTGGTTTCGGGGAGGGGGGGGGCACCTGCAGGTCAACACTGGAACATCTTCTCAGAGCTGCCACTGCAGGTGCTTCTGACACTTCTAACTGAGAAACTGAAAATCATCCGGAGACACAGACCAGCTTCAGGACAAAGCAATGACATTCTTCTTAATTGTATAAAGTGTTTTTATCTTAATATCTTGCTACTTATCTCAACTGTGATGAGGAGAAACAGCCGCCTTGGCAGCAAGTATATTTTACATACGTTTCTTGAAATAAGGCTTGAATCTCTTTACAGGACACTGAGGAAAGCGGTCAGGTCAACATGATGCATGATTTTGGCGCTTTATTCTGCCTGCTTTTGCTCTCCACACAAACAGCTTTTCCTGCACACACCCTAGCGTGCTGAATGTGACAAACTGGGTGTGTTTCTGTCTTAATTCCAGTCTGTTAGACTTAATATGAGCCACACTCAACTGAAAAGTCTAGAAAATGTCTTGTTTTGGGATACTAAAAACAAAAATACCATTTTTGACAGTTTTTTAAACTTGCTTGTAAAAAGTGAGAAAATCTGCCAATGAGGTCAGAAACATTTGCTTGACAAGTATCTTGAAATAAGATTTTTTTCTGGACTTGTCAGGTGTATATAGCTCACAATTAGTCCAACAAGTTTTTTTATAACAAAAAATGTGATGTTTACACATGCTTGGATTCTAGTTTCTGCAAGGTAGCAAAAGCTTTAACTGGATTAAGTGCTTGTTGTAATGGTCCAGCTTGCATGCTGCAAAAAACTGAAATCCAAGCAAGTCATTATTTTAGTAGATGACATCTTATTCTTGATATGAGCCACATTCTACTGAGTAGTCCAAAAAGGTCTTATTTCAAGGTATTTTAAAAAATGAGGTCTGAATTACTTTTAATAGGTTAAAAAAAAAATTCTGCCAATGGGTAATGAAAAATTTGCTCAACAAGTTTCTTTGAATTAGATTGATGCATTCATACAAGACACTTTTTTCTTACCCTCTTGGCAGAAATTTTGACACAAGCAATTCGGACATCATTTTTGTCCTTAAATAACTAAAATTAGACATTTTTCTGGACTTGTCAGTTGAATGTGGCTTATACAAAGAATAATAAGACCAATTTTTCTAAGACTAAAACATAATGACTAAGCTGAACTCTGAGCACAATGGATTAAACACTGTTAGGTACCTTACACAGCCCAGCTTTGAAAGACCTGAACTCTCTTATTCCTGCTTGCAGCACTGCTGAGGAGCCACTCTGTGGACTCCGGCCCTCACATGGTTGAACATATTACATGAAAACTGAACATAGAAAGCCCTTTGAAATGTCTGTTCACACTTCCTAAACAATCTATCTGTTGAAATGGATCAGCCTGCAACGTGTGAAAGCAGTTTGATAAGAACTGCGTGTGGACCGGTGGGAGGCAACGGAGGGTCCGCTAAGACACAATATCACCACCTCGCGCCACACAGCAGAGGATGATCCTTCAGGACACTCGTGGAAAACATGATCTTCGGTTAAAAACGTAACGATGCTGACGATATTCAAGCAAATGTAAGAGTCTGTCTGATGCTCCACTTGAGGCATACGTGAGAAGTGAAAACAGCTGTACAGAGAGCATCCAGATTCTCTTAGGGAAGAACATCTGATGGATTTGTCTGTTTGTCAGTATACCAACCCTTCCTTAATAAGTGGAAATTGGACATTAATAAAAACATTATATAAGAAGAAACATTCTCCATCTTTGGGGGATCCAAAACCAGGATCAAAGATTTCATCTCCGTAAAAAAAAGTGAGTCCACGTGTGCTATGCAATGTAAACACTGCAGGGATTCTTCCTTTGGGATTTCAGTCAATCAGTTTTTCGTTCACTGATGAGGGGATGAGGTAATGTGTCAGCACTGCACGGCACACTTTCTCCGCTCTGGAAGTCAGGAGGAAGATGTAACATCAGTCAAAGTAACATGCAGCCCCCTGTGGGCCCATGAGTCCGGCTCTGTCAGGGTTTATTGCTCACGGGTCTGACAGGGACGAGAGCTCAGCGGCTCCTCTTACAGTTTGCCTTGTTTCAGTCGATCTATGTGATGGCAGAGCTTCAGCGCCGGCCCCAGCTTCAGACCCATGTACTTCATGATCATGTCGCTCCGCAGCAGCATCAGAGCTTTCCCATCGATCTCCTGCAGGGACAAGAGACATAATGACATAAACACGAAGAAAGAAACAAAAAGGCTCGCTGTGAAGAGCATCTGCGAGGGTGTGGTCATGTTGGCCAACCAAACTGTGCTCAAACACGCTTCAGCCTTATAGTACAGTTTGTTTGGCCAGTGAGACCACAAGTAAACCATGTTCAGGTGGTTCACTCCATGGGCTTTGGCATGCCTCTTAAGAATATTAATACAGAAACAGCCAGTCAACACTTGACACTTTATAATCAGGAGATAATCCAAGTGAAATTACAAGCAGACACATTACACTGAATATACTTGTATTAATCTATGCTGTTGCCAATCTGATATAATTATTTACTGATTGAATTCTATTAACTTGAAAAAAGTGCAGAGAACATTCCAACATTGTCGCTATTTCAAATTTTCCTCAGTTTTAAATAATCAATGTACATGATTTTTTCCTGCAGAGCATCATTTAGCAGTCCTTAGTTTTGTTTCTTTTATTTTTAGAAATGTTCAAATTGTAAATCATCATTTTGTCACATTTCTTCAGTGCAGTTCACTGTTAAAACCTAAAAATCTGTATACCTTGACTATTTTTTATTTTACAAAATAACACGTGCCAGTTACAACCAAACTGGTCATATGAGCATTTGTGGATGAAAAACATTTCATGTACAAAACCGAATTTTGAACATCAATGACTGCCTGAATAATATTCTACACATTTTCCTTATCTTAAGGTTTGACTGATGCTCTTTACGAAGTAGCATCTCAATGTTTCTAACGTATGCTAAAATAAAAATATATTCTACATAAAACACCTCCATACAATGAGAACAAGGAGTAATATATTGTTCCAGTCTTCAGTGCAGCAAAAACAATATAAAAGATGTAAACAAATACAAAAAGTGAATATAAGATATTCACAGTTCATCTTTCTTGTTTATTTTCTTTCAGTGTTTCACAAAATGATGCAACACCTGAGGACATAGTGACAGAGGGTGAAGAACTTACACAGAAAGTCTAAACTTTTTGGAGCCAGGGTTGTATTTTGAAAGGCCCTTTGAGGATTTTCTTGGTGATCTTGGGATATTCTCACTTTTATATATTTGTCTGTTTGAAAACTGTGATTTGAAAAGAGATTATCAGTAACAAAATTGGTTATTTCTAAATGAAACTCCTGGGTATGTCAGGTCAGTCTTTACCAGGAGACACAAATCCATTTACTGCTGAAGGGAAGAGGAGAGATGCTCTGATTCAGATGCCAGAGATGCTCTGGGATGTGCTGTTATTTTGTCATAAAACATAGAGCGAAGTACTAGTGCCAATGCTGACTTTGTGAAAATCTTAGGTTTGCTTCACTGGGTTATACAAAAATACTTTTTAAAAAAAGAGTTCTCGGATTAAGTAAGTGTCTCCCGTGAGCTGATACTGAACTTTAGTGCTGCACCAAACTAAAAACTTCTGAATCAGTGACAAAGTTGCTCCAGCTGATTCTCCAGATTTCAAGAAAGTGAAGTTACCAGGTCCTCCATTAAGTTTCTCATGTTATCTGTCAATGCAAGTGCCTCACCCTTCAATGGGTATCTAATTTTAGCGTTTGAGCCTTCATCCTTGAAGCCTAGTAAGTAAACAGTTTGAAGGAGATGCTACCAAACAAAAGCAGTTCAGAAACCATTAAAAAACATGTCAGATTTGTTGAAGCATCACTCAGCTCTGATGGAAAAAGTACAAATCACATTAACCACTGAACCAGTTCCAGTTATTCCTGTGTTATCAGTGTTGACTCACATGCTTTCTGAAGAGTTCAGCATGTGGAGCTAACGCTGTGGGGTCGGCATCTCTCACAAATTGCATCACCTCCTCGATGGACCAGGAGGACGGGTTCTTGTTGGGTAGTCGTGGACTCGCCCGCTCAGATCCCAGAGCCTCAGGACCTGTGGTAGAGCTGGCTGCTGCCAGAGAAGAAACGCATTAAAGAAGGGAAGCAGAGCGTTACTGAGTCTAATTCCCCAGATTGTTACTGCACCTTCGACTCGTCTGAGCGGCGGTGTGGAGCTGAGCTCTGCGGGGTTGGAGGAGAGGCGACGCATGGCTGTGGCGTTGCCGGCGTGGTAGAGGCTGCTGGTCTGGGAGTGGTACTCTGAGGAGCTGCGTGCTGTTTGGGGACGTGGGGTCATGGAGTTGGAGGCTGAGTCCATGTAGCGCTGTTCCTTTATGTGGCCGTTTTCTTCATGAGGCAGAGTCTCGGCTGAAGAGAGGAAAAACAACCCATATTCAAGTGATTTCCTCTGAATATTTTATTTTGTCTTTTAAAGATTGTTTCAACCACTTCCTCTAGCCTCCAGAAAAATCAGCTAGACATAAAAAGACAGCAAACATCAAGACAGAAACACTGAGGGAGGACAGATCAATGTGTCTGAATACTGAGTGTTTGGAGTTAATATCCAGTGGAAAGTGAGCTGTACCCTCAGAAGGATGAGCTTCAGGTCGTAAATGTTTGGGTGACAGAGGAGCTGCGTACGGCGGAGACACTCCAGACAGACTCCGTTTACTTCCTCGAGCCAGAGATGGAGCGTCCAACGCCTCCTCTTTCACTGTAACACACAAACAAAAACATTTCCAGAGGTAATGATTGTGCACACTTGCAGAGAGAGTAGAGTAACACAAACAGATCTGATCAAAAACTTCTTTAACTCCAAAACTAGACATTAAAATGGAACCTTAGTCAATAGAAAACTGAAGCTTTACACACTATTATCCTTATTCTACACATTATGTTAAAGGCCAAAATCACAAGGATAAATCCTTTCACTCCCGAAAGTCACTAGGTTCTATTTTTTGATAAAGGTTTGGCACTGGTGTGTCCTGAAAACTGACTGAAGCCTCTACCTGACTTGGTCCTGTCGTACGCTGTGTAGTGGCTGAACGGTTGGCTGCTGAACAAGTTGTCACACTGCAGATGACGACACATTGTCTCCAAGAATCGCAGCACAAAGGAAGCACTGGAGGCAGCTGGGAGTTTGACCACTCGGACTCCACCATCTGTTCTCACTGAGAAGAAAAACAGAAAGTTTTTGTGGTTGTTTATGAAGCTGGGACCGTTAGACTGAAGCCTGAGGACACGGTGGCTATTTTCTGATGATGTATCTGGGTTTCCTCAGGTAAACTCAGATTACTTAAACAGAAACGGCTTTATGTGTAAGGCATGTTCAAAAAGGTATAGATTGAGGTCTGTGTACCTCTGACGACCTCTCCTCCTCCTGAGTGAGTCTGCAGAGCGCTGAGCAGGACTTTGGGCTGGTATGCACAGTCTATACACGACTGGACCACCTGTTGGAGCACGGCATTCACTGGACCTGGGCCAAAGTGGTCTGGCAGACGTTGCATTTGCTTCCTGTCCAGATGGGAACCACAATTCCCGTGCTTGTTCACGTAGACACACACTGGATCAACACAGACACACAAGACACAGAGTGATTACTTGAGTGAATAAATGAGATCATCCAGTGATGGTTTTAGTTCAACAAAATCATTCAAGAGGAACGGGCTGTATTAATAAACCTGGGTCTGGATAACAGTAAGGTACAGTAGGATGGGTTTGTTAAGGTATAATTAATGTCATCAGGTGAATCGAAACAAAATTGAACCCAGATTAAACTTTTTTGCTCACAGTCAGCAGTTCAGTTATTCTCCAAAGCTTATTGTCATTTTAAAATAAGAGTTTGAGAGGGATCAAAACAAAAACAAGTCACAGAAAAAACCCTAAAAGGTCAATGCAGCAGTTAATCAGCAGGTCCTGAGCCTTGCAGGATAAAATTAGTATCAAAACCACACGACTTTTGTGACCTACGAACAGGAACTTCGCAATAATTGTGAAACTTCTTTTGTGCGAGAGTTAATCCAACCCAAGACTGCTTATAAATACCTAAAATTCTCTTCAATTCTCACCTGTGGAGACCACTGAGTTGTGGCTGGGGGGGCTGTCCTGAGGGATCTGGATGCTGGGCAGTGGCCCTGGGCTCTGCAGAATTTTGGACTTTCTCTGAAAAAGAACGTACAAGTTAGAATTTTTACATAAAAGCAGGTGTTTTCAAATGTAGAGCCTTTGGATTGTGCTCACTTTGCTCCCAGGTTTGGGGCCTCTCTTCTTGTGGGTTCTTGGGACCAGCTGTGTCTCCTCAGGTACAGTGGTACCGTTCTGGGCGGCGGCGGCCTCGGCCACAGCTTTGAGCAGAGCGATGGTCTCACTCTTGGGGCGACGACCTCTCACCCCCTTTCTGACGGGCAGAGGGGGCAGAGGGTTGGGGAGTCTGTAGGGGGACTGCATGGAGCGTCTGTTGGGTTTGGAGGGAGACGCAGGGAGGACCTGCAGACTCTTTGGCAGGGTAACTGTAATAACAACAGATGTAACAGATTTAACATTAAAAAACATCTCAAGAGACTCTGAGAACAAAACCTCATCAGAACATCTGACACTGATGGCATCTGTTACAGCTGGACACAGGATCCAGAGTAGAAACACATGGACACAGTGATGAATTAAAAAGATAAGACTTTCATAAACAATTATGGAAGCAAGATTTATGAACCAAATACAACAGAAATGACAATTAAACTTCTTTATGCCTTAAAGGAACAGACAATCTACATTTAGCAGACGCTTTTGTTCAAAGCGAAGTAAAGTGGTGAGCAATTTTTTTTTTGGGGGGGTTCAGTGTCTTGCTCAAGGACACCTCGGCATGTAACTGAGACAGCTGGCGTCGAACCTGCAACCCTCCGATTGCAAGTCCATGACTCTGCCACTGAGCCACAACCGCCCCTGTGGTCATGACTGTGGACATGACTGTAAAAAAAACACAGACAAACTGCTAACATCAGGTCTTTTGGTGCTTGGACGGGTTTTTGGACTAGACTTTAAAATCATTCCCTTCGAGAAGAGTTCATAAAAATGGAGACTGGTTCGGAGTGTACACAGAGAGGCTAATTGTGTCTTTATCCGTTGACCCAGAGACCTCAGAGTACACTGTGCTGTTGTGAGAGCCTGGGATTACACTCAGAGTAAAGAGATGTTCTGTGTGTGTCTGTGTGAGGACAGGGGAATCTCATTACTGGGAATAACAAGTGAAACGCTCCAGTTTATTTGTGGAGCTCCAATTAATTCTTTTCCTACTCAGTACATGGTCAAATAGTATTAGGTAAAAAGGGTTATGCACAGAGCAGTAACTGAATTTTTAGTGTTATCAGATACTGGGGAAGATTTCTATTATGAATCTTAATCATAAATGTTTGAAACAGATAAAGTGAAGGTTCAACAAAGTGCCAGTGGGGTCTTTACTTTGTACTCTGGAGGTCTGATGTTAAAGAGAAGACAGTGAAGGCATTTTAGAAGTGCATAAATCTATTCTTATTAAGTCCAATTTTACAACTTGTAACCTGAACTTTATGAGAATGAGGATGTTAAATTCAGATTTCTTCAGCCAAACTAAATAAATTGTTGGTTGGAAAAGTAAAAAGTGAAAACATGACCAAGAAGCATCAGTTAGCGTAATACTGCGTGATACTGACTCCTATGAGGCCCATTTAGCGTCCACACAGAGAACAAAAAGAGTGCTCTTCAAGCAATCTTTATTAAAAATGCATGCATTTAAATCTGTTTTGCAAATAACAAATCTGCCCACAGCTGAGAGCAGTGAGAAAAAGTAAAAGTGTAATTCATCGTACAGACAGGGAAAACATTTACACTAACACTCCCGCTGAAAGCAGCAAACAGCCCACTGACTCAGCTGGTAAATATTTTCTCTGTTTCTGTATGAACTCAAGGTATCCCACACACACACACACACACACACAGTGGAACAATAAATCTTCCTCCTACACTCGCCACCCCCTCAACACGAAGCCCACGCTGACAGAGGAGGCTGAGGAGGCTGATCAGAGGAAGACGAGGAGGAGAGGAGAGGAGGGATGTGTTTTCTTTTTTCTCTCCTTGGAGCCTCAGATGTCAAATAAGTCATTTATAAAGAAATCAAA
The DNA here is from genome assembly GCA_008086565.1 of Thalassoma bifasciatum. NCBI lineage: Eukaryota > Metazoa > Chordata > Actinopteri > Labriformes > Labridae > Thalassoma > Thalassoma bifasciatum. Next base: position 168,257 of record RPOG01000578.1, on the reverse strand, counting down.
GGTAGGTGAGTGGTAAGTTTTAATGTTCAGTTGTTATGTTGTTGTTTTTTTAATCCTGAACACAAGTTGACTGAGCAGCTTTCAGCAAACAGATCGATGTATAGAAAATAAATTCTTCTCTTTCAGCCCCCGTCATTCACCGTAACACACTGACACACAAGGATAGAGCTCTGCTGTGTGTCTGCTGAGTTTCACAAGTAATACATGGCATGCCTCCTTCGAGTGTGTGAATTTAGTCCCAGTTTATCAAGTGTTGAATGGTTAAAAACACAAAACTTGTTTCTAAGCAACCTTAAAAGTGCAGCCAGTGTGGTGACTCAGACACACTGCAAAAAAAGAAATCTGTATCTAACTAAAAAACACCGCACAGAGGCCCAAGAAGATTTACTTCACCTGGAACAGTCTGAAGACTCTCTGAGGTCAACTGACTTTTTGAAAGGTGAAATTTACAAATCACAAGTCATGAAGGGAATGAAATCAAAGTAAAAGTGACAGCAATTAAATATGAGTATTGGATTAATAAACTTTTAGACACTGCCATAAAAATATTCTGCCAGTGCTCACCTCGATATTTCACCACTTGTGATGGTAAACCCTGAAGCAACATTAAGTAACTTCTTAAGGAGGGGGTATTATGATTTTTTCAGACTTGATTCTGAACTTCTGGTGCCCCCAAATCAGCTTCACTTGATTTACTGCTACTTTTTTTTCTCATTGGTGTTTTTTGAAAACCCTTAATTTAGCCTCTGTCTGAAACACTTTTTATGCTGTTGCTTCAAGGCTCCCCTCTCCCAAAACCCCATTTCCTCTAAGTGGCTAGCTCTCTGGGGTTTAGGGGCAGACCTTGGTGTTTGAGGCCCACACACCAAAGTGCCATGAACTGATAAGGAGATGCTTGTGTGATGATGATTTCATCATTTCTCAGCCAATCTCACATAGATCTTGTGCTTCTTTTCTAGAATGGACTGTTTCAATCAATCTACAGACAGACACAGGGATTTCTGCAACATATGAATATCTAGCAGTTTGAAAATCAGTCCACGCTGAGTGTAAACATGCAGCACTGTTACTTTATATTTATGTAAAAAAAATGTGGGAATGTAGAATACCCCCTCTTTAATAAAAAAAAACATGTATTCATAGACATGCAACCTAAAACCAATGAGCCATAATAACTGATGACACCACTGACATTAAGGCTGCAAAAAGTTATTGTTTTTAATCAATTGGTGCAATGAAATCACAGAAAACACTCTGCAATGAAAAGTTCTAAAGGTAAAAATCTATTAGCTGTGTTTTTTCCTGTTAAACCCCTTGCTAGCCCCTCTTGAACTGGACGCTCTTGGAAAGTTGTTTCAGACCCCAGGGGGAATATTCCAACTAACATAAAGGTTGAATTAAATTAAAACAAATAAAATTGTGTTTTTTACCTGTTACAGACCAGGTGGTGTAAATTTATACGTCCACAACATCTGGTGACTGAAGCTACTTTTGTTTGTGTTTTTACAAGTAATAAGGTTAAAAGAAACACTGATTATAAACAGCATTAGGCTTCATTTTGTGTGCAAACTTGTGCTGCCACCTACAGGTGAACACTCACCACTGTTGCCTGGAGGCTGGAGGCTGTGTTTGGTGAGGGAGCACCAGCCCACAGGGAAGATGTCCCGGGAGTCAAACTTGCACCAGTAATCGAAGGCCCCTCGCCACCCGTCGAACATGATGAAGACCTCGTCACCCTTCACTTCTCCGATGGTGGCCGGACAGATCAGGTACGGGTTCTTCTTGTCCACGGCCTCTAGCTTCATGCCTGGTTTAAAGTTGTTCTGTGGCGGCCTCAGAGGTTCCTGGAACAAGGAGATGGTTAACCTTGTTGTAACTGAATTCAGAAATCAAAATATAAAACTTCAGTGGCACACACCTTCTTAAAGGCAGTTGCTGGTGCCATCTCTGCTCCATTTAATGTTCTCAGCAGAAACATGGGCCATGAGGAGGCATTCATACGAAATCCTGTACGGACAAAGAAAAAGTTAATGAGCACAAAAACATGCAAACTTGTGAGACAAAAACACTCTACATATAGGTTTACATTAATTAACCATTTGACTCAAGTTTTACACAAACTGTTCCCTCTGCAGTTTTTTCAGCTTTCTGTTTTTGTTGTTGAATATGATCTTGCCATTTGGGTCTAGCAGGTGTGCAAACCGGAATGAATTGGTTTGATGTACATGATTAGATATCTGACTGAAAATGTGGATGCTTTCAAGGTGTAATAAAAGAGCTGAATGCCTCTTATACTGCTGGACAAACTGCGCCGTGACAAGTGTAGGACATTTGGCCCCAATATCTGTTATCAGTTATCTGTTTATCCAGAAAACCCCAGTGTTATTGTCCATAAAACCCAGAGGCTGAGTATAAAAGCTGGTGGCTTCAGAGTTTGAATGAGTCAAATTCGGAGAGTTAAGATTGCAATAATGATTTTCTTTCCCTGTACATGTGCCCCCTCCCTCTCTCCCCCCTCCTCCTCTGACTTTCTTACCCAGCGGCGGTTGTAGCATGTCCCCGTTCTTCTCACAGGTGCCAATGGGCTGAATGTCAGACGAGTCCACTAGCCTCCAGAAGTCGTTGCTGTTGTCGCTCCCGTCCAGACGGAGACGTAGACGGACTCCGGTCAAACCCATCACCGTGGCGATACAGACTGAGGTGGAATTTCGGGGGTCATGGGCTTCGAGCTTCATTCCCACCTTGAAGTCATTGGAGGGAGGAACTCTGGCCTGCAGATGTTTAGAAAACACCAAAAACACAGACACTTAGGAGGATACTCATTTACACAAGACATTATTTGTTACCAGATAACCAGCTCCATTCAGGCTTAGATTAATTTGACTTTACTACAACTGGAGTTTGATTAGAAAGTTTTACGGACAGAACAGAAAAGTGACATCATTTCATTTTGGGAGTCAGAAATATCTTCTGTGTGATAGCCATTTTAGTTTTCTTTCTGTACCTGAGCTGTCTACTTAAAAGCCTCTTTGATCAAAAGGAATGAAGAAAGTGCTGACTTGGTCTCATCTCTGTGTGCACAGCAGATTTAACAAAGAATAAAGAAAAAAATGACAGAGAAACACTTTGAGTCAGGACAAGACTTCAGCACATTCTCCCCCAGTTGCTTCAACTCTACTCTACAGCCAAGTCTGAGTCTACATCTGTCTCCAGGAAGGCAGCTCCTGTTACATTATATAAAACAAAAATCTGCACAACATACCTGACGGAAACAGACGGGTGGTGCTGGTATAGCTGACGTTTCTTTCAGATATTCTTCCCAGGTGAAAGCATCTAAAAAGAATCGAACCAAAAATATTTTCCACAGTAAAAGAAAAATGCTATTGACTCAATAAAATGAACATGCTAAATATCAGCTACCAGCTAATGAGATGCGTTACATTTTCAGGTTGAAATAGAGAAGAAATGTGGATAGACTTAACTATATTTCCACATTAAGAGAGTGTAGAAAGACTTAAGCCAAAGGAAGTGACAGGAAATCGAATTCTCTCAGAAAAAAAAAGGTTTTTGAAAATAGCATTAAAAAACCTTCTAGAGGAGTGCCCCCTTATAATTAAACTGAGGCAGCTCCATCAATGAGAAACAAATCATCACAAATCACAGGACAATGAGCGAAGTAAAGCTCACCTTTAGCTGCAGCAGGAGTTGTACCTGTGGGTGGGACTGTCCTTCCCAGTTTCTCTTTTTTACCTTCTTTCTGATCTATTTGCAAGGAGCAAGAAAAAGATGTCATACCTATTTTATATTTCAAACAAGTGCTTATAAAATATGTACATTTACATATAATGAACACAAATGTCTGACTGCCCTGACTGAAAACAAGCACTGGAGCTGTAGTCTTACTAGAGCAGATGACACACATTTAAAACCTGATGAAATCTCTGAAATGAAAGTGTAATTTAGCCCCTTTGTATGAGGACAGATGTTTTCACTTAAAGCACCTGAACAGAACTCAGTTCACAGGATAGATATTTTTATCTAGACTTATTTAAAGATAGCACAAAAAGCAGTGGAGTGTATTCAAATGCGTCTCCTCACCTTTTATTGGAGTCTTTCCCATTGTGCCTGCTGACCAATGGTGACACAGCTATGATGACAACCAATGGTGACCACGTATCCTCGACTTCTGTGTTGCTTTGTTCTGAAAATGTTCAAAGATGAAAAAATAGTAAATAATAAATGCCAAAAACAACTCAACACAGTCAGAGAATAAGACCATTTTGAATTCACTCAAAAAAAATAATATTAACTGAAGCTCAGACATTTGTTAGAGTCTGTCTGATAAAAAATGTATTTGAAAAAATTATCTGTAGGACCCCTCAGAGCTAAACTTCAATAAATGTTATAAATAAACCAATTTGTTACTTTTAACTTTAATCCACTCAGGCTGATTGATCATTATTGAGCTGGCTCTGATTCACATCAATGTTTAACAGAAAAGCTTCAAATTCTACGAAGAAAATTAAAGATTTACCGAAAAATGATTTTTTCATTTAGCTTTTGATGGTTCACTCATTTGGGGAGCACACTTAATTATGGCTTAGATTGGAAGTAGAAAAAGGAAAAAGAAACGATCTGAGATGGAAAACAACTTCTGGCAGCAGGTGGCTCTGGCAGGGTCAGATCGCTGAAGTTAAGTGTCATGATGCTTTCATAAACAAAGGAAAAAATAGTTCCTTAAGTTAAAGTAGGACATGTTAGAACCTCTTTCATTTACAGCAGTGTGGCTGACGTCCTAATGGACTCTCCCACAGAGACAGACGGACTGTAACAGGGTTGGTTTCTTCATTTATGACAAGCCTTTGGAGTATTAGTGGAACAGTCCATGTGACGCTGTGTCTAACTTACTGTATATTCTCTCTGTGCTTATAAATGTATCTGGAATGTTAATTTATTATACAAACTTATCTACAAAAAAGGAACCCAACAAGAGAGTTTTAGTCAGGGGTGGCTCATCTTGGCCCCTAGTTTGAAAAGAGGTGGCACAAAGTTTGTGTACATGCTCACTCATACTCAAGCATATTTCCTATTCACTCTTTCTTTCTCCGTAATTATTACATACCTTAACGGTTGATATTGATGTATTAACCAGCCATTAGCACAACTTAAAAAGGTAGAAGTTTCACAACTTAGTTACGACATTCAAATCATCTGAGCTCGATTCTTTTCATATTCCAAAAGAATAGGGTTTTCCGAAGTCTTAATTTAAAGAACTGAAACAAACTCCTATACAATATCTGCTATAGCTGTGTTAACTTACAACTAATTAGTCCCCAATAGATAAATAGTACGTATCTTTCATTATTCATGCGCAGGAATTTTCTTAAGGCTGTGCAATTGCAAATCAGATTGAATCATAATATGACCTGATGCGATACTCTAATTTGCAGACAGTGCAATATTTCTTTGACCTCAAATGTGTCAAAATACCGGATACACCTTTCTGCAGTTGATGTTTTCTGCTCTCCAACAGTGTTACTCAACCCGGCTCAACCAAAAAAACAACCCAAATTGTTGAAAACAACCCTTGCAAGAGCAAAAATCTAAGTGGCGAAAAGTGGCAAAAACAGAAGGAGGTAGCAGTAAAAGTAAATTCAAGGTGGCAACAATGGTCAAAAAGCGGCAAAAATAGGAGAAAAAATGGGGAATGGTAAGAAAGTCTAAATCTTTTCAGAGGCCTGAAACTTATCCTTCTTTCATCAATCTTAAGCTATATTTTAGTTTTTTCTGAGACACAGACAATTTCAGGTTTTCATTATCTGTGAGCCATCATCATCAACATGTCAAAAAGTAAAGGCTTGAAAGAATTCACTCTGTGTATTGAGTCTATACAACATCTGGGTTTCACTTTCTGAAATAAGTTACCAAAGATTTTTGGGCTTTTTTCATGTTTTTCTAAGTTTTGAGATGTTTATATGTATGCAAACAAAGTTTCTTTTGTGGATTTTTTACTTCTTTTTAAACAAAATCCTGCGCTTCTCCCTTACAGATGTGTTTTTCTTATTCAAAAAGGGTAATGATGATAAAAAATACAACCCCCTTCAATATAGAAACTGGTGTCAAGAACACATGAGATGAAAAAAAAAATTGTAGCATCATAAATCACAATTGCAATACAGGGAAAAATTATCGCAATTACAATGTTCTCGCGAATCATTCAGCCCTGATACTGGTTCCTCTCTCAAATGCCTGGCGTGTGAAAAAGATCTGGTGCAGTGACTTCACGGGGCAAGAAAGCAGATGAGAGGCTGAGGTTAGGTCGAGTATTCATTAGACACACTGAATCTGAAAAATGTGCCAAACTCTATCTGAAAAATAGACCAACTGTAATGTGAACAAAAGATGATTAAAGTGGTAACTATGATCTGAAGTTGAATAGCATTAAAATAAAATAAAAACCTGGCAACACAGCTCATCCTCCACTAAACAAAGAGGTAGCAGGTGGCTTCAAATACATAATAAAATCTGCCCCATCTACATGACCAGCTACTCACCCAAACAACATATTCTGAAAAAAAAAACGCTTATCATAAATAAACAGCAAGATAAAAATGTAACGGAAAAATGTAAAAGCAATACCACAACCAACCATTAAATATAAATACACTGTGAATTCCTTCATTCATTTGTGGCACCTACATCATTATGCCAAGTATTTATGCTATTTAACTCATCAACAAAAATAATTCTGCCACTAAACTTGTTAACAAAATTAATTTTGCTTGTTTTAAATTAAAAAAGTGCACCAAACCTTTTGACATAAAGTAAAAATAGCTTTTTTTCAAGACAAGCCCCGCCCCTGATAAATCAAATAACAATCATAATTTAGGATATTAAATTGGCACCAGGGGTGGCCAATCAGGCACCCCTCATAACACGCCCCTGAGCCCAACTGAGATCACACACACACACGCGCATGAACTAGGACTTCGTGTCTTCACCGTCACGTGATGGTTTACAGTAAAAACATAAGCTGACTCATTGATGGAAAATTAGACATTACTAATAAATGTGACATCAAACCCAACGTAACCGCTTCGTAGGCCACCCCACCGTTATATTTAGTGGATGTAGTATGTGGCTGCTTACAATACCTGTTATTACAAGTTAATAAAAATGTTGTGACTCAGTTATCAACACACTTTCTGTTATTTTTCTTACCTCCAAGTGCTGCCTATCGACGTTAACTGTGAGCTGGCTGGTTATGTCATCTCTCATTAGCCTTATAATGTCAACTTAGCTGGTAACCGCTAGCTAAATACAGAAATAGATGTAAGCAAAATGTACTTTCTTTCAGTTTTTTCTTTCAAAGATTGCGTCTCTGCCCCCAGTCAGCGAACCAGGGGTTCAGCACTCAACATATACGATTCCAGATAATAGTCTGGACCCAATGTTGACAACTGGGACTGCTTGATTTGCTAGCAACCACTGCTGGCTAATAACTAGGCTGGCTAACCTTAGCGTTAACCCTCTGAGAGCAGTTTCCCTCCTGTTATGAAGAAAAATAACTCACACACCGAGGAATGTGCCTTCGTCTGACACTCTGCCCAAACTCTATGATATTTAGTCTGAAGAAAAAACTTACAAGTGCCGTCTTTTTTCGAGTGAAGATCCACACACTTTTCTCTAATCGTCAGCTGCCATTTTTTCACGAATGTAGTGTATGCTTACACGCATGTAATTCATGCCGAAGATGGTATCGTGAGAGGAGGGCACACAAGCGAGGACACAAACAAGCTGGAGGTGCAGCGCGATAGGCCAATTAGAGCGCGCGGTACTCTCACTCACAGCCAATCAGAGGGACGTTCACCGCTCCCATCCAATCAGCGTCTTGAGTACTAGGTTAGAGATTTCGGTCCCTAGAAAGTAAAAGTAGTGAAGCATCTTCAGGTTTTTCTCGGCTCTGCTGGGTCTTTCTCATGTGTCTCCTGCTGAGGTCCGAAATTGACAGAAATTAACTGTAAATGTTGAAAAATATGGGTTTTAAGCTCAATTCATGAGGAAAAAAGAGCGAAAAATGAGTACACGACTCATCCAGATGAGAGGGAAAATTTAGGTAAAAACTGACCCCAAAAAAAATCGTGTCATTTTTTTTTTACTTCACTCGTCCGAATGTGAGATAAACAACCCAAGCGTTTGATGACGTGATTTGAAAGAAAGACTAAAATGAATAACTTGTTTAATTTAAAACAATTAAAAAAAAATTTAAAGTGTACCACTCCTTCTAAATATATCGATAGCCAGTAATAAATTACAAGTCTAACCTTTAACTGTTTATCAGCTAGATTGATAGATAAATAGATAGGTAGATAAATAGATGGATGGATAGATGTATATACTAATTGAATTATTTTTCTGAAGTTCAAAAAATGTTTACAGTAAAAAAAAATCAAATATATCTGAATTAACAGTCAGTCTCTCCTATATGGAGGTGAAATTACCTTGTGCGTTAGAGAGCCGGGGATTCCAGCCGTCAGTTCAAACAGGGATCACGTCATCGTTACATTATACAGAGCAGAAACATGACTCAGATCCACTTAAACCTGTCACTCTGAAACATACTCTTGTTTTCCCCCCGCCCACAAATTCCCATTAAAGTATACCACAGTAACATGCCACAGCCCACATGGTGATTCAGACAGTGTTTCATTAATGCATTCTACATACCTGGTCAGAAACAACTGAGTCTACAAAAAAAAAACCATGTGTAAACTGGTTTAAAACTACTTTGCTTCTACAAACATGAGTGAAAACATATGTCAGCATTAGACTTAGATGACATTTTACTGAGCACATTTACTTTTAATATTTGCATTCATCTTGCTGATGAAATGAAATAAAAAGTATTAATTTCATTGTTATTTCGCTTGCTCTTGAATATTATTGTTTATATTGCTATTTTAACATGCATGCAGAAATGCCTGTCACTGCTGTCTTATATAGTGTTTGTTTAATTCCACCTAATTAAATGTCAGTTTGGGCTGTATTTGGGTTCACTATTGAGTGATTGCTCCCTTAGTGTGTGCTTATTTATTTACTTTTTTTTTTTTTTTTTTTTTTTTTTTTTTTTTTTTTTTTTTTTTTTTTTTTTTTTTTTTTTTTTTTTTTTTTTTTTTTTTTTTTTTTTTTTTTTTTTTTTTTTTTTTTTTTTTTTTTTTTTTTTTTTTTTTTTTTTTTTTTGCTAAAATTCCTTCTACAGCCTTAACTCATCTCCATGTTCATTGTTTGTCTGATTTTCTGCAGCAGTTTCTTTTTTCTGTTGATTTTCCTTTTATTTTTATTGTTCAAAACCTCTGTAAAGTCTTCTTTGTGCAAGTTAAACAGGGAAACAGAACAGTGAAGAAGGGTGTGTTACATTTACCACCTGGCTAAGCTTGTGTATGTCAGTGGCTTTGACTCAGCTTTTGTGTCTTTGTTTTCACAGCTGGACTCACAATGTTAAACTGAATCAGAGACTATTGGGTCACAAGTCCAACAGTTCTAAGAATTAATGAAATAAAAACACAAAAACAGAAGCTGAAACAATGAAAGTTTTACTATTACCTTATATCAGTTGTGTATCAGGTCAGCACAGTTTCATTTTCTATGTATGGAGTTGTCACTGGTTTGAAATAACCTCTTCTTCTCTTGTCCTTTAGTTGAAATGACCTCTGCCTTCAATGTCCAGCTTTCAACAGAAAAATATATTAGTGTATTAGTCACAATTAGAGGCTGTATTTTATGCTGTGTATTTATATGTTCTATAACTGTATACTTATTTTTATGGTTTATTGCTCTTACTTTTTTGTGGTGTTTCATTCCTGATTTTTGTCCACTGATGTGCTTCATCTATACTGAGGATGTTTTATGTATCTGTGGTGAGCAGGGTTGTCCAGCTCCAAGTTGTGGTTTCCTAGTTAGAAAGGGGCTGGCGCCACTGATCTCAACAACCTGAGCATGCAACATTGATGATGGTGATGTGACGGTGGAGCTGCATTCTCTGATGGCTGGGTTTGAGAGGAGAGGGAGGAAGAGGAGGAGGCTTTCAAAGCTTCATCTCTGAGGGGTCCCACCCATCTCCCAGCTCATAAAGTGAAGCACAGGTCAAGCTTAGGATTGCATCCAGTGCATTCAGAGAGAAGTAAAGGACGTCATTACTTTCAGGCATTAGACTTTTCCACTTCTCCATCAGAGAAACAAACAGAGTGAGTTCATGTCTCAGCCCAGTGAGCGGCTATTAATGCTGATGTTCTATATCTAAAAAACAGTATCAGTTCTGGGCAATATGTGCAACAATGCAACACAGAATTCCAGCTGTGCAATACTTTGTGTGAAGTTTTAATCTCTGCAGTGTATTTGCATTACTCTAACTGTCCATTTGTTTTTGAAAAGTTAAGATGGCGTTCGTGTGTATCATTCATAATTTTATTGTCTTTCTGGATCCCCAGGATTTACATTGTTGTTATATATATCTATATTTCTGAGGTACTTAGTCTTAAACATTATTTCTGATTATATGTATTCTTTTATTTCTCCAAGCTTACACTCCTTTTTCAGATCAGGAGCAGCGACCTGATTTTCCCTTTGGACTGATTTATTTGAATTCTTTTGAAAGATAAAATTTGAATTGAAGTTGCAGAAGACTATTGTAGAACAAAACAATAAAACATTTGTACAAACAAATAGAGTAGTATGAGAGCAATACAGGAACATAGGAAATAGCGTAACAGCATAGCAAGTTATAACTGTCTATCTGAATAACACACTGGTGTGGAAGTAAAATAATTTTATAACAAATAGAAGTCCAATTTGATGCCATTTGGTAACCACCTGGTGAATACAAGTGTTCAGACAAGAACATTGAGCTATGAGAAGTGATAGGAAGAGAAAAAAAAAGTTTTTAGCTTAAACCTGAACACACACACACACACACACACACACACACACACACACACAGATTTTATTTACTCTAACACAGAAAAACAACATGGCCTCTCAGGGCTAAAATTCTAAAACTTTGTCTAAAAACATTGAAAAAGTTACTGAGCATTCATTTTCTTGAATAAAAGTATGCTTTTTGTTAGATTGTTTGTTGATTTTTTTGTTTGTTTTGGGGTGAGGGTAGTGGTGGTGGTCTATATTTAAGAAATCTTGATACAAAATATTATCTCATGACAGTTTTTATAAAAGATGAGGACTACACTGTTTGTATTGTTCTGTTTGGTTTAAGGTTCATCCTGTAGGAGGCAGAGTTGTTTCATGTGAGAGCTTGAAACTGGAGGAAGCTGCTCAGATCCTCTGGGCTGTTTTGAATGAAAAGAAAAAAGGTTTCTTCTTTCATTTTCTTTTTTTTTCTTTAAAATCTATGTTTTGACTAATCGAAGAAGATCATTGAAACCTGAGCGTCTCGTAATTATTTCAGTAATGAAGAGAAATCATTTTTACTTGCAAGACAAAGAGAATCCCATGGTTTACTGCTCTCTTGTGATCTCATTTAGCAAAAGTGGTCTGCTCACGAGTTTATCACCAAACATCTGTGCTGGTTAATCACTGGGACACATAAATTCTGGTTCAGTACAGAGAAAATAAACATGCATTATGTTGTAATGAGTGCATCTCTTGCACAATGACAGGGCCGAGAGGTGACCTGAGGATATTACGTGTTGTTGAGTCCATGTTGAGTCTACGGCCAAAGATGACCAACAAACATGTACTTGAAAGCACAATATTTTTTATGCTCATCACCTGTGGGTGGAAGAAAAATGTGAAGAATATCAGTTGTGATAGCCGGATCAAGTCACTTGAAATCTAAATAAGAAGCGGATGCAGATGCATTATTTCTCAAGCAAAACAAATCATCACTTCATCCATTAACTCAGCCCTTTAATTTCTTAAAAACTAGAAGAAATGAAGGAGTGGTGCCAGTAAATCTTGGTGTTTATAAGAATAATAAAAATACTGATATAGCGCTTTGCTCTGACATTTGGCACATCCACAGGGACTTATTCTAAATGCAAACATATGATAAAACATTATAATCAGATCTCTAGTCCCAAGACTGAACGAAAACATGAACAGCACAACAACTCGCCTGAAGTGAAACCAAGCTTTAAAGCTCCCCTGGTGGCTGGTGATGGTTTCATGTACAAAGCCCACTTCCTTTATTAGATTAGGGTACACCCATCATGCTAGACATCTGACAGTCATGTAAAGTAAATTTCACAATTACATGGTTTCTTATACAACATTTTTCATACTGATTTTTGTGAGTTTTACAGACAAGTTTTTCATCTTTTTTTAGTAACTGTGAAAAAAAATACAATTTTATTTTCACTATTGTGAAGAGATTATTCCTGTATATTCTTCTAATTTCTGATAAATTCATCACTTCATTAAAAACAATGTAACAACTTCAGTCTTTCAAATCTTACTCTTTAATTTTTGCATAGTTACAATTTCACTCTTACAGATCAGTTAACATATTTTTTTAAATGTCAAACTTCATTCATGTAAATTTTGTGATTTTTGTAAGTTTTGACTTAATTCTTTCTGATACATCACAATACTTTTTTAAAATATACTGCTTCATTTATAAACTATTACATCATAATACAAACATATATATGACTTTGCAAACTTACGACCCTATTCTTGCAATAAACAGCTTAATTCTTGTATATAGTTTCTGCTAGGAACATTCTCATTGTAATTACTCTTCTAGCTCTTACTACTTTTATCTCAATCCTTCCCAGTGTTTGTCCAATCTTCCATTGCATTCAAAAGCATTTTTCAATAATTTATCCAACTTTTTATGTGTAACAAAATTGAACAAAGATCTAAAGCTAGATCTACCTAGTTTGCTATTAAGATTTGAGTTGAAATGTTGAAAAATCTTTGTTCTATTCCATCTAAAAGATTTGTTGGTGATACGACCAGTAATGCTGAAGGATCAAATTTTCAATATAAAGACTTAATTCTTCACTTCCTGCAGAAAAATATATCATATGGAAGCCCATTTCTGCCAGTTAAAAAAAGGAAAGGAAAACTTGGCTTTTTGAAGTTTCTTCTGGCTTATACTAAGTCCAATTTATGAGATGATAGAGTCAAATTTTGGGGGAAAAAAAGCCAAAATTTTGTGATAGTAGTCAAAATTTGGGGATAATAGTCAAACTTTGACATAAAAAGTTGAAATTTTAACTCCATCCATTTTTAAAAACTTTTTAAAATAGGCACAAAAAGAAAAAAGAAAAAAAAAAACCTCAACAAATCCAGTTTTTCATTTTTGGGGAAAATGGGCTTCCACACTGAAGCCAGAAATTGTTTAGATTTGCCTCTCAACATACTGGACAAAGTTTTTGTTAGGGATTGATTTCAAAGCGCTAGAATATGTCTTCAAATGCACAAAAATGACAGTGAGAAGGGAATTAAAAAAAAGAAAAACTAAGAGTCTATAATTAAAGAGGTAGATGAATTTTGTGAGCCCCCCACACGCAGCATCATCACAACGTGAGGTGTGAATAGCTGTAAGCCAATCACATTTTTTGCTTTTTTGATATGAATCTATCGCCCATAATGCAGAGTTTTCGCTATGCTTTACTTTTATATGTCGTTAAGATAAATGTTATTAACATGCAGAGTGTAGGGTGTGTGTGTGAGAGCTTGTGAATTATGTAATTGAGAAATTAGAACAATAATATCCCACCTCATCCCAAACACCCTCAGACCGCAGCACAGTTTTTTCTTACTGCCATTCTGCTCTCTGATTGGTCCAAGCTAAGGGGGCGTTGTCGCAAGCGAACGTTCCAAGCGCTCTGATTGGTGGCCGTCACGCCGCTCAAACTGTTGCCTGGTGATCTGCTCGCAGCTTGTCAACCGCACGATCCAGTTACTGTAGCTGCCTGCTGCAATGAAAATATCTCCGTTTGTGGGTGGATATATGGGCCGAGGTCCATCATTTTTTACCAAACACTGACCGAGTGAGTACTTTCTCCTGTCTTTACATTTCAAACCTCTTACTGTGGTGTGAATTTCTTCTCTTGGAGCTGACGAGGGAGGCAGCGTTATCAAGCTTCAGGTTTGTTTTAAGCTAATTTGCGGTTTTGTGTTTTTTGGGTGAAACAGGCAAAGCAGTAAGAGCACAACTAGCTTTATTTCAGCCAAACTTATCAGAAAACAAGATCAAAAATCACTGTTGACATCAGTCAGCCTTGAACTAAGTTGTCTTGAGTGTTGCCATATGTTCGACTTGTTGGATTTATTGCTGCTCTGCATTGGAAATGTGGGAGCGAGTATCATTAAATCTGTGGGCAGTGGGAGCCACACACACACATACACACATACACACACACGCACACACACATACACGTACACACACCACACACAGAAGGCACAGTACAGCCAAGCTCCTGTTAAAACCAACAGTTTGACTGCCACATTTCCATTTTATGTGCTCTGATCTGCTGTTAAGGCTGCAATATAAGGACTAATGGAACAAGTGTATGACAGGTGCCTTCGTGATATTGAATTTTAGATTTTGTTTGAATCATTTATATCAGTTTTGATCATAGATTTAATCATTTTCTGTTTATTTTTGCTCTTATTTGTCCAAAAATGTGTTGTTAAGGTATTTAAAAATGCAGTGACGTAAGCTGTATGAATTGCTTTTTGCAAATTGTGTACCCTCATGTCTAATTATAGTGGTTATAAACACATTTCAGGCGTAGATAATAGTGATAATTGTGCATTGATCATTGAAGGAGGTGTGAAAGTCCTACATTTGAATTCCACAGATTCACTTCATCACCACGCATGAGTCATTCTTGTGTTTATAGACGCAAAATATATGATCCACACAGCTATGCCCTGTGCATTCCTGATCATATTAGTCTTCTAGGTTTGGGCCTGGGAGAGCAGTTGGCTAAAATCTGCTCTGAAAAACAATAGACTGCATGCCACAGCATGGAGGAAGCACACTGACGCACTCGTGTTTGAAAAGAACAGATGACCATAGGCATTTTCTCTGCAGCCTTCAGTGTTTTAAGTTCAGGCTTGTATCATCCTCCTCCAGTTTACCTGCGTTGATGGTGTGTGGCTGAGTAAGATAAGGGAGTAATAGACCACACAGCGATGTTTGGTGCTCAGGGAGACAGAGTTTATTTTGGTGCCGAGGTTTTGCATACTGATGAGCAGCTCCTGTGCCCACAGCACCGTAGGAGACTGGGAGAGTGAGTAGGCTTCACGAGTCCTTGAGCTTTTCCCAGAAAGGAGAGGATGAAATGGAGAAAGCGGTATCTGGAGTCTTATCTGATTCAATAAGAGTGAGGAGTGTGTGAATACCCGAGGAGGTGCTTTAATCACATTAACAGATCCTCTGGTTCTGTTTCACTCTGCAGAACACATAAGAACTTCCAGGCATTGATTAGTTAGCGCTATCTCTTCCTTTATTTGCTTTAAGTATAGTGTGCAAAGGGGGGGCAGCTCACTGATTTTAGACAAAAGGTTCTGTTTACCTGTTACTTAAAAAAACTACGCAAGCTGTTAAAATGGTTGCATAATTTCCTCCGTGGGCTGTAAGGAGAGTTTTCCAAGGTGGGACATGTTCACTTTATGATACCATCAGGTTATCTGAACATGTCATCGAGGTTATCACCATGAGGCTGGAGATTTTTGACAGATAACTTATGCTCTCAAGGAAGGATGCAAATGATATGCCATCATCAATGTCAGCAGCTGATGTTTACTTGTTGTGTTGCATCAATTTAATGGTGGTAAGCTTGAATATCTGACTTCTGATTCATAGACTAAGGTTTTTTATTAGCCTGTTGGACAAGCTCTGATTTGTTTTTATGGTCAAATGTGAAAGAAAATGTCAGCAGCGTGGGAGTACTACACTGTCTCTGAGAAAGATCAGCAACAGGCAGTTTGTAAGACATGCTACAGTGACATTTTAAGAGGACAGACTATTAGCAGCAATTTGAATATATCTCATCTGAAAGTCTTTTAAAACACACTGAAGTACTAAAATGGAAAAAAACCAAAACATCTGAATTACTATCAGGTAGCTCGTGTAGACATTGGTGTCAGTACGAGCTCTGGGTGTTGGCAGCAGGTGTGACAGATGAAGCATTTATCAGGAATTGAGTGTGCTATTAAAGATGCATTATGGGATTTAGAGGATGCAGCGTTCTTACAGTGAAGGGCTCATCAAAATCAGTTTTTCACTCTACATGTTTATGTACCCCCCCCCCCCCCCCCCCCCCCCCCCCCAAGGGTCAAAAGCAGCGGCTTCCAGATCTGTGTGTTCAGCTTTGTCTGAGAGTCTGTTAACATCATTTTAGCGAGAATTAGGGAGAATTCAGTTAAACAGAGAGAAGCAGTAAACTTTAAAGAAATGTTGCAATGTATATGGTTGGAAAAAAAAACACAATATCATTTTTTGCCTCATAACTCAGGAGTATGCATCAGTAATTTTACAGTCTGATTAAAAGTGAGTAAAAAACTCTTCACAGGAGCTTTAAGTTGCTCATCGTGCACACAACAGATGTTTTGCTCTGAGAGGAGTAAACACATAATGCACAGGTATTTAGACTATTCTGCTGTCTTTCACTTTTCATCAATCACATTTTTATTTGAAGATTGTTTTAGATAAATGTATTTCCTTCAGAGGACAACAACTGCAAAACGCCAGACAGACAGAAAATTTAGGGGTGAGGAGAGCGGCATTGACATGAACCGTGGGTTGGTTTTGAGTTGATCCCATGTAGACCTGTCTTTAAAATTGTATCTCTTAAGATGGGTGAGAAACCAGATCACCAAGTCATTGTTTCATATCCATCTAAAATGTCTGACATTCAAGAATTTGCTGTTTTCTCTAAATGGGCTTCAGTCAAGCACCGCGTTACTCCTGACATCTGACCACCAACACATCTGTTGGCTTATCAAAAATCCTGCCTACAGTCCTACAGTCTTCTTGTGAGATCACAATAGGTGCTAATGGTACGCAGCATCTTGTTGTGTTGGTCAGAATGAAATCATGCATGATGGGGGCTTTCACACTGGAACAGCTGAAAGTGCTGACTTCCCTCCAGATCCGGTTAGAAATTGGTTTTGAACCTGGAAAGTTGTTTCATGACAGGAACCAAAGTTGGTTCTGTTTGTTGTATTCTTTGTTGATAAAATAAGGAGGTATAGTCCCCCGTCACATACACACACACTACTACTGATATGAACATGGACTGGTTTTCTAAAAAGCACCAAGGTGCTGAGAATCCAGTGCAGAGTCACTCAAAAGCCTGAATCATACCAGTGTGAAAGCTCTCCAAGAATAGCAGGTGCAGTTACATAGGAAGTGGGAGCTATAGGGAGTAAAACAGCATCAGCCTTTGCTGCTTTTTATTGGTACTGTTTACTTTGACTCTTACAAATCCCCAACTGAATGGAGGGGCAGCACTGAATCACTGAGGTACCCCTTTAACTCAAGAAGACATAACAGCAGAGGAGCAGTTTGGTGTCAACAAAGTAGGACAGGCCAGCTCTCTTAGAATAAAACACACGTCCTTGTGCTGAGCTCTCAGGTTGGCCAGTCTTGTGTCTGATTTTTAAACCTGTAGTTTACTTGTTCTAAGAAGCAGAGTGAGGGGTTTATATTTAGAAATACAAATGTACCTCATACATCTGATGTATTTCTGTCTGCAGGTGAGCCACTGGAGAAGGCATGCAGAGGATATCATGGCCAACAGCTGGCACACGCCCCCCGAGAGCCGACAGCTGGCAGCCTCGCATCGTTCTGTAGCTGGGCCTCCTCTGCCTGAGCTCCATGCACCTCACGCATCTCCCCTTTTGACTTCATGAAGATCCCTGACATTGGTGATGTGATGAATAAATTTGAAGTCCTTGGGATTGTGGGTGAAGGTGAGAGTTGTGATTTAATGCATGTCATAAAGTGTATGTGATTTGTTTTTAGTCTGCAGCCATTTGTTCAGGTTGGCCTCAGCTATAGCTGTGCAGTGAGACATGCACTCACAGATTTGCAGTAGGGCTTTCCAGTGAGTGATTTATTTGATTGTTTTTGTCCAATTTGTCCGTGGAATCCGGCTGCTAAAAGCCTGATCTGATAGTGCTGGATGCTACGCCACAAAAGGTACCACAGTATCTTTTTAAAATAATGCCAGTATCATGATTTGTCCTGGTAACTTAATTAAAATCATAAGTAGGCTAAACCATTGGTCTGGTAATTCTACAAAACCAATTTATCTTATTTTCGTCCTCCTCCCCATCCCTATCCATACCAAGATCTTTCAGGCCTTATTTCAATTTACCATGATTTCTGGACTATTGGGTGCACCTGAATATAAGGTGCACCCACTAAATTAAAAAAGGAAAAAAATTGTACCCAAAAATTCTGTTGCACTTGTCTATAAGCACCAGGTGTTCATGTTGTACCATGAAATATTGACAAAAAAAGTTTTTTTTTTACTTGTATTAAAATAAATGCTTTTTTCCCAATAGTGCCTGTAACATGGCTGGTTACACCGTAGCCCCGCTTTGTGCTTGTGCGTTATACTGTCATTATGGATTGGCCATGCACAAACCAGGACAACAACAGTAACAATAGTGCACTACTGTTTCATGCTGCTGAATTTACTGACTGTCTTTCAAGAAAATGTGCATCCATTGCACCATTTTTGCAATCAGTGAAGAAGCATTCAATATTTACACAAGATGATCTGCCCGCTCCTTCTCTGGCCTTCAAACTGTTGTCTTGTATTCAGCTCCCACAATTAAATCGGCAGCTACAGGGTCAGCGTTTTCAGTCCCTCAGTGTTTCCATGTGAACACAGATTTTTTTCCTGTGTTTATTTTTTTGCATTTTCAGGTGAAATATTTTGAATCGTTGTTGTGTCAATGGGGCCTAAATATATTGGAGACATGAAGCTCGTTAGCCTGTAAAAATTCATAAAAACCGCATCATTGTTTAAGCCACAGGGTTCAAAGTGTGTCAAGAGAGTAGCGGATTGTGGTCTGGAAGTTACCGTAATATAATGACAATAAAACAAATCATGTTCTGTTGGCCTGTGAAGATGTTCAGAGCCTTCCTCACTTACTGTCAGTCTGTGTCCTTGCAGAGGGAGGGACTGTGTCTCACTCACTCAGTGAACAAGAGTCTGATAGATTTTAACCCTGTTGTTGAGTTATTTTGCTCGTGAGTGACAGTCAGCTGTTAGCTGTGCGGGAGCAATAGTAACTTGAGAGGGGGACCGCATTTTCTTTCAGCAAATGCAGAATGTTGAAATGCTGATCATCACACAGCTGAAATGCTGATTAATATCAATGAAGTATTGTTGTTTGAATCACAGAGGTTTACTGCTGTTACTCACAGAAACTATGGGCGAAGTTCAGGTCACTTCTGGTTTATGTTGAACTGTTTGTGACACACTGATCTCCTGTGAATGTCAGTGTGCACCACGTAACTGTATAACAGGCGGCACAACCAGAGCACTCTGAGAATAACAGGACCTAAATAGTTGGCATAAGAGCACGTGAAGGGGAATTATATGAGACACAATGGTATACTGCTGCTCTGAAAAATCCATAGTCATGAAGTAGGCAGACAGTATGTCATGGACATTGGTAAACTGCCCAGCTCTAGGATGTGCTATTCAGGACAGTGTAACTCAGTAAGGACATTCTTGAAATATTATTCATGAGGAAGGATTTTAACATTGAAAAAAAATTAGTCTTGTGTATCCTTTTGTGCTTAAAAGAGGTGACTGTCTTGGATCCTGGTTTTCTTGCTGTAAATATTAGAGGCGGGGTGGCTTGTTAGTTATATCTCCTTCAAAATGCCTCTCACAGCTCTGAACCTCTTGGTTGATGTAAAGTGGCAGAAGCCCTGAGGTGAAGCCACCCACTTGTCCCAGTTTTAACACCCATACGCCCACATCCTAGAAGTTTCATAATGTGCATATAATGTGTCCCTAGAAGACACAGCAAGACAAACTTTGAGCCACGTTTTAAGGCTGAGTGGTCGACCAAAGATGAGTGGATCTGGAGAGAAGTCAGCACTTTCTGTGCCACATTAAGCTGTAAAGTTGTAGAAGTTTATCTCTCTCTCTCTCTCTCTGCCTCTGCACTCATGGCACAGTGTGCACCACTTGATCCAGCAGCATCATAGATTTTTCCTCTGTGATCTTGAGGTCAGTCAATTTTGGTAATCATTTAGGACTGAGTGCAGCATGTCGGCTCAGTCCAGCCATTACAAACACACCGAGTGTTACATAATATCATCGGCTTCTTTTCTGAGAGAAGGGAGATAAATGAAGAGATTTTCCTTTTTTTTTTTCTGAGACGGACTAGTTATGTTGTTGGACTTTCTTAAGGCTGATAAATCATAATTAACTGGTCTTGAAGTGTAGGTTTGAAAGAAGTTACTTCTTAGATTTTGGAGCAAACATATATTTAATTCAATTCAAATTGCAGCTAAATGTTGATATCTTGTTCAAATGACGGCAAACAAAACTTGTGATGGTCTTTAAAATGATCAGTTCAGCGTTGGTTGCTTCTTTAAATGCCTTTATTTGGATGATATGTTGGTGGATGGAGTAGGACGGCAAGAGGAGGGAAATAAAGGAATAACAGGAGGCAAAGGGCCACAGGTCGCCCACCTTTAGCGTGCCATTTAACCGCAGAGCTTAACCGTGCCCCAGGATTTGTAGCGTTTTGATAAAAATTGATCAGCTTGGGGTGCCTGTTTTTCTCAACAGCTATAAGCTTCATCCTGGTTCCTGTGCTGCATGTCTCCTTCTACTGCCTGCTCTAAGCTTAGTGTCTCTTGTCAGCTGTCCGTTCTGATAGAGGAAAAAAATCCTCTACAAAAAGGGGATTCTTGGGCATCGATTGGTAAACAGTTGTAATATGCTTCATGTACAGAGGCTTTAGCGCTCATCACAGCTATCACTGCACATCAGCCCTCATCTTCTGTTCCCATCCTGTCTCTCTTCAACTGTCCAATCAACAGCAAAAGTAATAGATTCAATGAAACAGACTTCAGCAAACTTTTATGGAGGGCTTAAAATAAATGACCTTTTTTAGACAGACTCAGTTTGAACCAACTAGAACAGGCAATCTCTGAGAAGATAATGCCATAAAAGAGTTCAAGAAAACTGGAGAGAAAAGCAAATGGACAATAATATACAAGAATTTACAATTCCTATGTCTGACATTGTATGTCATCTGGCTGTTTTGGTGAGGATCTTTTTTTTTTGCATAAACACTTTGGGCCCAGAGAAGTTAGATGCAAAGGAACAGAAATTCTGGTTATGAAAAGCAAGAATCTTTGAATTTAATCAGGGTCCTTCAGATCCTTAAAAGGTCTTTTAGAGCAAATTGCAGGTTATATACATATTTTTAAATAACACTTATCATTGTCTGGTTGTGGCTGTTGAATAAGCCTGTCATTAATTTTATGTTATGCAACACAAAAGGCTCAAATTTGGGGGATAAGTGGCTTTTTTCAGTATAGCTGTTGAAAATGCTCTTTTTTTCAACACCACATCATTTGACGTAACAAAGGGGACTCTGACTTGGCTCTGATCTAGTGTGCATGATAGGAGGTAGTGAGTGAGAGTTATTGTGTCTCTAATTTCAAAGATTGTTTTTTTTTACATACATTTTTTATTTCATTGTAAACAAATTAGTTGTATTGCATTATACAACACAATTAGTTACGAAATAGCCCACTCTGCACACAACACAAACCAAGAGGATCATGCACTTCTAGATTAGCTTATAATTCAAAAATAATAAGAACAGTAGTAAAGTAAGTAATAGTAGAGTAATCAGTAAAAATATGATAAAACACAACATCTCATTCGTCATGGACGGTGTGCAACCACCTGATCTTTATACAGGTCGACATAAGTTTGAAGTTGCGTACCTTTACTTTACTTCCTTGTTTAGACTTTTTGTTTTGACTTTTTTTTTTTTAGGGTTGTGTCCATGAAAAATTCGTCAGATCTTCTCTTCCCAATGCCAGAAAGCTGATTTTGTCATTGATTGGACACATTGCTGAAAGTAATGTTCCTCAACATTTTCAGGCTCCATTGCTCATGTTCCAGTGCTATCAGGCACCTGGTTGTCAGCACCTGGGGGCACATAAGGCTCAAAACAAGATTCAGTAGGATCAGCTGAATAAGCTGTTTGCATCAGCCGAGAAAATTTGGCAAATTTTTTACTGGTGCAACCCACATACTCAGCCCTGCAAATTCATGGATTCATGGATTTCAATTTTGTGAATTTGCATGTTCCCGTGACATCTTGTGAATTTATTGAAAGGAAAAAATGACACACATATTCACAAACTGAATGAAAGAGAAAAGGAGAAGACTTGAAAATGCAGGCTCAAAGAAAATGTGCTTCAAGATGGAAATACAAGGGCTGAATTTTAACCAAAAGGTCAAGCAGCAATTGTAAGCAGACTCAAAGAGGAAAGAGATGATTTCTACAAAGGAGATAAACCTTTGAGTCATACCTTTAAAAGATGTGAAAAGTTTTCTTTCAGTATATTAAAACATTAATGTGTATTTAGTCTGGAATCAAAGTTTTTTGGGGCCTCCTGCAGGGCAACAGTGTGTTACAAGTATCTGTCTCAGGTTCAGTGTTTGAAGTATCTAAAGCATGAGAGAGAGACTGTAGGTATGTGGAAGTATCCTCTTGTCGAGCCCCGATGACTCCCTGTAGCTCTGATGTGCTGGTGAAGGAGTGGTTTGTCATATGCCTGCTCAGTCCATGAATTCCTCTTGAACCCTCGGGGGATTTGTGTGTGACTGCCAGGGTTGATAACATCAGAGCTACTGTAGCTTGCCAACACTTGTGTCCTACTTTCAGAGCCACCTGTCCTTTTATAGTGGGGGATGTTTTTCTTTAATTCATGTGAACATATGAAGAGCATTGACAAAAAGGATTTAAAGCCCTTTTCACTTCTTCTGTTGTTGTGTGCTGAAATAAAAGGAGCTTCTGAACTTGTTCTCCAACTCTTTAAAGCTCTTCCAGCTTTTGTTTTCTAATACCTGTATTGTATACTCAAATCACAAATTACCTCTGTAAAACAAATTTACTCTGTCATTTGTATAATTATTTGATGTGGGCCTGAAGAAGCTCTACTTGAAAAGCAAAAGTAACGTGTAAGGTTCATGAAAACTTTCAGTGTAAGTGATGATAAATCCCAGTTAAATGTGTGGTCTTATTCTCTTTTAGGTGCCTATGGTGTTGTTTTGAAGTGCCGACACAAGGTAAGATTTAATACAATTTAAGTGAACCTCCGCATTTTTTGTCTTGTGAAACCACCCTATTCATCCACCTCTTTATAATGTACTTTACCTTTTAGAAAAACACCCAAGGTTCTGGAGTTGTTCACACATATTATTCATGTCAAAATTAAATATAAAACATTTTCATACAGGTCTAAAACAGCAATCTTTGAATACTCTCCGTTCTAGTTTCATCACCTGAGTCCATGAAAATACTAAATCCATCAATAAAATGATGCTGCGGGCAATATCGTCTCAAATTAGACTGGGGTTTTTTGTGCCATTAGTGAGCTTAAATTTAGCATTGGGTGAAAATTCCTTTGCACTTCAAATGCACTGAATACCACATTCATGATCACTGAAATGGGGACTAATCCATGACAAAAAAATAGCTCCAAACAAGCACATAGCCCTCCTCTTTCTGTTTAAGAAACCTACTCAGAAAGCTCTGAGATATCTTTTAGAAATATTTGATATGTTTTTAGATTTTCTCAATCATAATTGTTTTTGTGGGAGTATTTTTGAATGTTGTTGTCATTTGTGAAGATTTCAATCCAGAGACCAGTTAAGTTGCTGGAGCTCTGGCTCTAGTGTCAGTATTCTATGTTTTTTTTTTTTTGTTCTTTAACCTTTGATTTCTAATGTAAAAGACAAAGCTAGGAAAAATTGTGACTGATAATCATTAAACATCATTAAAAAAAGCTTTTCACTCATACACTCCTGAAAATATCCTTAAAATCTGAGAAGTTGTTGCTCACACATGTTCCTGGTGACGTAAAATTCTCAGTTGACCAAGAAAGGGCATAAAAAGAAGAGTGGGGTTGTCACGGTTTAATTTTTTTCTAGGTATCCAAGACTACTGACTACTTTTATGTCAATGTGATATGCAAATGGGCTCAATGATATCACCAAATGACTCAAAGTAACAAACCACTGAGCTAAAAAAAAAAAAAGTTGGCAGCAGCTTCTCACATGCAGATATTTATGTGCTGAGTTATCAAACTTAATTTATGCTTGAGTTTTGTAACTTAGTGTGTAACTTAACACTGTCACCAGGCTTGTCCTTCAATCATGTTGATTGTGTTGTGTGTTGTAACTAAATGAGCCGTAGCTTGTTGAGATTAATTGATGCCTGTTTTAGGTTATAAATGCTGCAGAAGACCAGTGAAAATGAACCTTCTTGTATTGTTACTCCATGTTTGTTCAGTGCAGTGGCCCGTCAGTCCGTTCAGAAATACGAGCACCGTGAGGCTTTAAGTAGCTCCCATGGACAGATGGATAATTAGTCGTCATTCTTTTTTCTCTGCCTGAATTAATTGCTGACAAGGATCCGCTTTGAATGACAACACATTTGTCAATTTAAATCCCCCCCCTGCCACTTTATGTTTTTCATTCATGTAGAAGCAGCTCAGATAGGCCATTTTACATTGGAGCGATGAATTTTTTAGCAGCAGAAAAAGACAGGACAAAAAAAAAAAAAAAAGAAACCGAAACAATAAAACAGCAGGGCTATGAAAAGCAGGCGACCCACACTGCAGTTCTAGCTTTGTCATCTCAGCCCATTTAAGGAAGAGGCTGTGCCACGATTTGACGGCAATCCAGCATGAATAAGAGAGACTAACTACCTCCTACTTACAGAGATCTGCAGGAAACAAAACACTTTCTGAGCTTTCCTCATCGAAATCTGCGATGCTTCTCCTCTTCTGCAATCTGCTGCCGCCATTTCTAAGTTTATAGCAGCAGTGACCTTACTCTGTGTATCCATTAACACAGGTTTCTAATGTAAGCAAGTCAGCTCTGTGGTGTTAGAAATATAAAAGACAGCAGTAGCAGACTAATGCTGAGCGAAAGGAGAAAAAAGAAGAAAAGCCCCGCTGTAAGCCGGAATCACAGCCTATAATTACTGAGCTGTATTGTTCAGACTGATTGATCCCCGGCCCAGGCAGCTGCAAATGCCAATGTTTCCATTTTATACAAGAGAACCTCCATCAATAGACCCCAGTTAGGTCCACACAACAGACGGAGGCTGTTTCTTTGTCTGTGACACGTCTTCACTGTGCGAAAATCTGTCATCAGCACCATCATCGCAAATATTTATCATCCTGAGGGAATAATGACTTTCTTTTTCACAAAACACTTATTCAGTGAAAGCTTGATCAGAACGATTCAGATTAAAACTGCAGAAGCATTAGCTGCTCTGAGAGGTTTGAAAGATAAAAACAAAAATAATCCAACATACATATAATGCTATTTTTCTACTGCAGATATTGACTTTGGTGTCTGCCCTTTTAACCCAGTTGTGAACACTGTTCTGAGTGCAGATCCAAAGATATCACATATTATTCAATGAATTTGGTAGAACATCATGTTCTGATGCTCAAGACTGAAAGTATGAATGACATTTCTAAACTTAGTGCAGGTTGTAAGTTAATGTGAGATAGTTTCAATTTTGGAGGTGGGTGTGGTTAAGATGTTGATTTTGCTTTATTGATCCCATATTTCCCTCATGGATTCATGTCGTGGATTTTCTGTGTACAACAAGCAGACTTTGCAGGTTTTCTGTGACAAAAAATATTAAATAAGTGAGTAAATGTGTTTGAAATTGGTCTATGGATCTAGGTACCCTTGGATGTAGATAAAAGAATAAGTAAAAATCAGGATTTGTAAGCATTAAGGCTAATGATGTCAACCATTTGAACCATTTCTGATTGATTATTGACAGGAATTGGTTTCAGTTACCCATCCCTTCTCCATTTACACTCAAGCAGTAGGGGTTAAAGGTCACAATTTTACACCCACAAAATTAAAAAAAATTCATAAACTCAGATTCTTTGAGTCAAGAAATCAATACTTAACAAATGTGAGTAATCATCTGAAAGATTTCACTGTTTATAGCCAGAAAATATGATTAAGAGCATGGTGCAGAAACAGCCTTTCATATCTTTATAGCACAGATTCACTATTAGTGATACATCTGACTTTTAATGAAAGCACAGTGAGATCTTTTTTTATCAGGAGATGCAACTTACACTTGCCTAGGACACGATCAGTAAAGAGCAGAGACTCCACTTTGTCCAGTGTTTGCCAGAGATGATGAAAATTAAAAGTCCCTTACAGCAGCTGTAAATGAGGCTATTGTCTTTCACAGAATGTGCTGTCAAATTGTGATAAAGCGGAAGAGTGAAAGATGAAAGCCTTTGATGTGTACTCTGGTTAAATGATGAATAAGTCTAAAGACAAAGAAATAAATCCATCATAGCACGCTAAATTGTCATCATGGACCCTGTTTGGCTCTCTGTTGGCCCACTGAAATGTCAGAACACCAGAATTTAAACCCCAGTTTACAGCGGTTGAGAGCTTTTGGAGCTACGCTGGTTTTCCAGCTGCAGCTTTGGCTGCGTCTGGTTGCTATGATACATCAGGAGTAAAAATGTCAGAGCACTGTGGATTACCTGCTCTTACTGAAGGGAAAGATAAAACAGGTACAGGAAGTGGACAGAGCCAGAGTGAAGTGGGATACTAAGGGACGAACAGTTGTGACTTTTTCTGCCTTATTGCTGTTGTTAAATAATGAAACACATCTTTTTAGATAAGATGTAAAAGGTATTTGTCTTACCCTTCTTCTGCTGTAATATGATAAGTCATAGGTTGGGATTGCATTGTTTCAAATGCTCCACATTAAACACAGGGTTTCAGAGTGAGATCCAAACACACCTGAAATTATCTCTAAGGACGGCCTCAGTGCTTAACTCTTTTGAGAGTATTTCTTGTCAAGAAAACATTTAAAAGTCACGACTGAGAAAAAAAAAAAGCACAATTAGCACCTGTATGCACCTGTTCACCATGTTATCATGCTTATTCTCGAGCTATCATCTAAGAGAGAAAGACGTTGTGACAAAAAATGGCTTTTAAGAAGATTTTATTGATCGAAAGCTGACTTATGTGTCTGATTGCAAGGCAATCTAATTTCACTGGGTGCGAATATGGGCATTTTGACACATATTGGCATAACCTTTTTTTTTTTTTTTTTAAATCAATAATTGGCTGGTAAGAGCTCCATGTAAAACGGGGTTATTTAGGCTCTCATGTGGAATAGTTTCGAGAGTAAATTAGTAAGCCCTCTCTGAATGTAGGTGCTCATCTTGGCAGATAGCTAAGGAAGGCAGTTTTGACAGTGTTTCACTTTCACTGCAAATGAATATCAGCTTGAATATCGGTTAACAACCTCCTAGACTACTAATAATGGGTTACAGTATTGGCCCTGAAAAAACACATCGGTGTACCTCTAATTTTTATCAGCCTCACTGGAAACAGGTTACATAAAAGTAATAATTTCAGTTTCCTGCTTATTTATTTCAAAGGAATATGCTTTGACATTGACTTACCTTCAACAATAAATGAGTCAAATGTCTCAGCTTGGTTCATTGCTGCTGTTATTGCTTCTATTCTGGTTCAAGAGACTGTGGAGATCAACAGTTCAGAGATGCTCGGACCAGCTCTGGGGCTGTGTCTGGATTGCAGGACAGAACAATGCTTCTCTCAATCAGAGATGGTTTGTGTTGAAAAGCTCCTCTCACATTTCTGTGTCATTATTATATCTGAAGACCTTGTCCTTGGTGTTGCCGATACCGTTGAAAAATAGTCAATGTAGTTCTGGTGTTTCGCACAATCAGGATCGAATATTAAGCTCAGCTGGTCAATGAATCATTACAGTTTTGACAATGGCAGAAATCTCTCAAATACCAGTCCCGTATTGAAAAATCGAAGCTAGATTCAAGGGGTCAGGGAGGTTAATTGTCATGCGGTAGCACAATAGTTCCTGAGAAAGAAGGACCTCGGGTTCAAATTCAAAAGAAAGCGATATTAATATGCCATACTATGAAACAACAGCATCTATGTTTAATATGAGAAACTGATTCAAAAATAGTCTTAACCCTGGATTAAAAACTGAATGTTAGGTTTACACAGAGGGCAAAGATGAGCAGTGTTGTGTGAAAAAACTGCTAGACAAAGCTTTAACCTCTGATGGAAGAATAGGAGACATCCCTCCTGGTAAGCTAATGTGGTACCACTGCTGTAGTTAAAAAGCAATCATTTAAAGCGAGCTGTGTTTTCATGTCTTGATTTGACTTCAGTTTGTGAAGCTAATTTGGGATCCCTTATTAATAAACTAATTTTAATTTCATTATTTGTCAGGCATATAACAGAGGAGTAACAATCCCCAGGACGTCTTGGCATTTCCCTGAATATGTGGGCCTCCTGTGTGTGTGTGTGTGTGTGTGTGTGTGTGTGTGTGTGTGTGTGTGTGTGTGTGTGTGTGGCTGATTTTATTATATATGCAGCTTTGATAGGATGTCTGTTGGTAACTTTACCGTTGGATGTGTGAAAGCACAGGAGGCTGCGTTCTCTGGATGCAGATCAATGTGGACCAGTGCCATCTGGAAAATATCGTATTGTTAGTGTGAATAGACCAACATGGTTTTTTCAAGGGCCAACTTGCAGATCCATGCTGCATAATTATGTGTGTGCGTACATGCAGGCGTGGGAGCACAGGCGAACACACACACTCATTCCCTACACAGACACACACACACACTCACATGCTGACACTTTCAAAGCAGAATAATACACAAGCTTATCGAGGGGTTTGGCACGCCTGTGACTGAGCGCTGTGGTCGGATGAAATGGCTGTGTATCTACATAACAACTGTGGCTGAGTTGCAGCTGCTTGTGCTTACAGATTGTACTTATCCCCCGGTGACACGCCCCCAAATTTGGTTTAGTGCGTGGTGCATTTATTGGGAATAAATAGATCCGGGGACAGATATAGAACGGATGTAATGTGTAGAGCCTTTATTAGCTGAGGCTTTATAGCATTCAAACACAAAGACAGCTGTGGAAGAAGAATAACGTCATGAAATAAGGCTTTTATGCTGTGTTCAGCATACACAAGGTTGTGATTAACAGGCCTTTTTTTCCAGCCTTTACTGACAACTAAAGCAGATGGCTGGTATGTCAATATCAGGTTGTTGTTGTTTTATGCTTGATGAAATACAACAATCCATTACTTCAACACAACACAATTTTAATGAACATTTTATTGATGTTGCAGACCCAAAAAATCGTTGTTATATCGCAAAAGACGTCTGGATCTTTGCCTAGCCTTCTGTGGTTATTAAAAAAGAATAAATTCGAGGTAAATATTTGGCTAAAAAATAAATAAATAAAATTAAATAAATAAATAAACTAAGCAAAATAAATCCACTCATAATTTTCAATATTTTATGCACTTAACAATCTATTTAACATGGTTATCTAAACCAGCTACATTCTATTGTTTGATTTTTCTTATGTCAAGATGTTTTCGACTGTTTAAGATTTTATACGCCATAACTTAGGGAAAAAATTATTTTTTGGCCAATTAATTCCCAATCTGCTTGATCAGTCTATCTTTGATTTATACTTTCTGTACTTTTACTTTTTGTTCATGATGTCTTAGTCGTTTGATAAACAGAGAAACCGCATCACTTTGCAACACTGTTATAGCCATTTGTGTAGTCAGTATGTAGCTGTCTCATAAGTAGAACATTCAAGATAGCTTTGACAAATAAATATGACTTTAGATGAGGCTGTAGGGTTGGTATACCAGTGTGATTCAGACCAAATATTTCAAAAACCATCAGATGACTTGTCATCAGAGATTAGGCAATACCATCTCCACTGTCGCAGCTGTTCTTGTGCGATCCAGTGATTCATATGTGTTGCTGAATCCAATGTCACATGGAAATGTTCTATGAAAAGACAAAAAAGGCAGAAAATGAAGTTCAAATGCAGAGCTGAAAGAGGCGTTACACTTTTTTCCCCCTCTTTGTGAGCTGAGTACAGTCCTCAGGAAACTCACGATGGCTTCAGACAGAGGGTGTGTTGGGTGTGTGTTGGGTGTGTGTTAGCTGTAGCACCTGACAGTTCCAGCTCTTGCTTTTGTGATATTCACAGACTGTGTGTTGGCTGCGTGAGTTGCTGCTGTCAGACTGGTGTTTCATCTTCAGTTTTACCCAACATAAACTTCTATTACTAAAATGCCTCTATAGCTTTTTAGAAGAATATGGAAGCTTATTAATAATAGTATTAAATCTTCAGGTGTTATATTGGTGATTGTTGAGTTATGATATGCAATAACCTGATCACTTCATCAATTGAATCAGTCCCTTGTTAAAATGAGGGTGTGATTTCATGTAATTTGTTAATGGGATGTCAAACATGAGTGGTTTCTTTGGTTTTCTGTTTTCTCCACTCTCTGGTTACGAGGTGCTAGTGATAGGTTTGTGAATTCATTTTGTTGACGAAACTGTGAGTAAACTGAGATTAGAAACCAGCTTCCTGCTCGCAGTGTTTCAACCTGGAGTTCATTGACATGTTAAAGTTGTATTATTTGCTCAGTGTGGATTAAAGAGCGGGCTTATCTTACATGGCAACTAATGACCCAGTAAACATTTTTACACATTAAGTGGAAATGAATTCATGTTAAGCAATTTAAGCAAAAGTTTGATATTAATGGATAATTTTTGCCAACTTTGGTTCTGGAGTTTATCTTGTAAATCACATCACTGGACTTTCTGAAAGCATATTTTGAGGTTTGCCTCTGTTTAGAGATAGGAGAGAAGATAGAGAGGGAAACCAAGAAGAGAGAGTAGGGAATGACGCACTAAATCTAAGCAGGTTTTATGTCCTAAATTTGATTTTTAAAATGGTATTGTTAGACTTGGTGTGAGCCACACTCACCCATAAAGTTGTGAAAAAACATATTTCAAGATATTGAAATACAATAAAAGGCCTGAATTGCCTGTAAAGAGTTTTTAAAAATCTGCCATTTAGGTAAAAAATAAAAATGTCTTACTTCAAGAAACTTGAGGTATATTTTTCTTGCCCAATTAAGACTAATACAATGCAAAGAAATTTGAAGACTTGCTCAGATTTTAGCATTTGCAGTGTCTGTCCTTCCAACCATAGAGTTGTTGACTGAACTTCTAGGCTAAACTTGCACCTCATTTTGGCCAATTTGGAGCCACAATATCGGTGTATGTTGGCTCAACCCAACGAGTCTCGATATAAATATAAAACAGCATGACAATGTAACTTCTCTGGAAAATTATGCCTGCTCCATTGGCAATCACTTTAATTAATTTAAACAAGTCCTTGTTTAAGCATGCAATACCATGAAATAAGATTTATAGATTTAAACTCATGAGGTCAATGCGGCTTATATAAGGCAAATTTGATATTTTGACTTGTATTGGTACAAATATGCTTCAGAGGATTAGAGTCTCTGTGCAACATATAATCTAATGCAGATTTTTCACTACAGCTTGAAGACTCTGTTGAGGATTTTACTAAGAAAGAAACTCAAAAGACTTTGTGTACAGTCGATCTGGGTGTGTTTTCAAATGTGTAACAAGCTTTTATTTGTCTCTAGTTTCACTGGTAAACTCCCGGCTGACTCTTGGACCTGGTACCCTTGGTGTTTATTTTCTAACTTTACCCTAAAGTGAGTCAAACACAAAAGGCGTTTCTCTAGCAGCTAATCTAAATCCTGGATTAGGCTCGTACACAGCCATGGGCGGTTCATTAACATTGTATGGCTGTATGGGGGATGTAGAGGAGAGGGTAAACAGAGCTGGAGTGAGTATTTATTTAAGCGTGAACACCTCTCAGGAATGCTCCCTACACACAGAGTCACCCTCAATGTGCTTATCATCCCGTTGGCCGCTCTGACTACACAGAGGTAAAACATTGACAGCATCAGGGCTCCGTCTCCTCAGGCTGTTAAATGATTCAGTTTCGACCATTTGAGACAATTATCTTTAATATGTTTAAATTAATCGTCAGAGATTTGCAGGATTAGGAGAAGCTGTGGCCCTGTGCGGAGGTGTTCTGGCCTCATTATGATTGGACCACAGCCAGAGTCAGATCTGTATAAATGTGGTTCTTAAAGTGCTTTGACTCATTGAGAAAGTATCCGCACACAGAGAAGAGGAGTCATGAGTCTCCAAGATAACATGAAAGGACAGTTTTTGCCTTAAATCACTGTAAAATCAGCGTTTCATGAAATGTGATGACTGCTACATAAAGATATGTTATGAAAAGACGTCTATAAAAATCAGAGAAAGGTCTCTTCTCTGTGTCAAAAGAACATCAGGAACAGAGCGCATACTGGCTCTGCTCCAGGTACATGTGTGCCTGTCATGTTTGTGTTTGTTGACACTTTACATGCCTGTTACCTCCTTACCTAATTGCCTGCTTGGCGCGCTACACATATAAAATTAGACTGCATTATTGCATTTTTACACAGATGCAAAGCAGCAGCAGGAAAAGATGTGAGAGCTTGATTTTTCGAATCACATATCCACATTTGTACTAAGTTTAACGGTCCCCAACTGTGATTTTTTAATGGTTTAAAATTATACAAAACCTCAGAGAGCTCAAGCTCACATACTGATGCAGCATGTATCATGCATGTTGTGTTTGCTGTTTATATAAATAGCACCAGAAAAGGCTTGCCACCCACAATACACAGAAGTAAGATTTAAAATGCTGCAATAACAAGGATTCCCCCAAGATGCTTTTGAGTTAACTTTCTCTGTGAGCACAGATTAAACTGACCATGGTTCCTCTTCTAGTTTCACCATCAAGCTGTGACAGGAGAACCAATTCAAGGCCACATGTATGTTTCTCTCTGTTTGTTAAATCTGCTGTACCTGTGTTGTAAGCTTTGCCCAGATTCATCTCAAACAAGCCAGATGCAGCTGGACCTATTTTGTTGTGTTGGTAATGGAATAAAGGGCTCATTTGGTGTTATTATATGTGCCTTTTTTTTTTTAGCTGTGATGTGGTTTCAGGGGGTAGCTGGCATTGAAAGCGGAGCATGTACTGCAGATTTTCTGCTTTATAAACAGCCGGGTGTAATTTAGGAATGCTCCGAACATCTCTATCAGCTAATATTTGCTCGCTCTGCCGCCTGGCAAATGGTGTGCCATGCCCTGACATCTGTAGCTGATGTTTTTCTGTTACTTTGCTTCAATTTAATGCTGCTGATACACCTGACTGCTGATTCAGAGATGTTTTTTTTTTTTTTTCTGTTTGACAGAATCAGGTTGGGACAGTTCGTCCTGCTACAATCAAAATGTGTATGAGGGAAATATAGCTCAACCTTTAGTTCTTATGCACTGCTTATTTCATTCTAATTGTTTTAGTATTGTGTGTTTTAGTGGCAGTCTATGCATAAGAGAGTGCAGGAGTCTTTAAGAAGTCTAGAATGAAATCCAAAAGTTCAGTTGTACAGGGGCCAGGATGTCAAACTGAAAAGAAATGGCACAATTTTTGTTGTTCCCTTTATTTCCCACTTTGAATTTATTTTTTTGATGTTGTGACAGGGTTTAGCACAAGCCAGGTCACATCTCCAGTGGACTTGACCTGACTTGCTTCTCTTTAATATACTTTCATGATAAATATAATAGGAACTGACCTTGCCACCAAAAATTTTTTCATACTGCATAAAGCAGTTTTTCTCACTCTTACTGTGATGACTAATATGAACTGCCTGAGCTGAGAATAAAAGAAACAAAACATCAAGACTGCCACATATTTAGAGTTATATTGGGTACAGTAAAAGTAAAACTGATTAGTTCAGAAAGGAGAAAGCTGCTGACCCCGATGTGTCTAAACAGCAGATGCTAATGTGATGTTAGCATGCAAATATGAAGGGAAAGACATCGTCTTGTGTTGATTGTAGATGAAAATACCTCTTGACAGGAATGTGCACGCCTCAGCTGACATGCTTGACTGAACAGACAGCTAAGTAAACAAGTGAATCAAAGTCAGTAACACAATAAATCAGCATGTTCTGAATTACAGCACTCAGTTAACTTTGCAAAGAATGGGGCAGTGGTTGAGCTCAGTTGGAGGAGCAGGTGTCTCATTTACTGAGGCTTCACTCTTCCTCACACTGGTCACAGGTCTGACTCCCAGCCGAGATGTTGGTGCATGACGTCTCTCTCTCTCTCTCTCTCTGCTCCCCCACATTGCATGTCTCTCTACTGCTCTACTGTCCAACAAAAGCTAAAAGACTAAAAAAAAAAAAAACCTTACCACATCTTGCATTTCATCACCAATTCCTTTACTAGACAAGACAGTCTTATTAGTCAAGAGTGAAAACACAGCAAGGCATGTTTGCAGCTGCAGGAAACATCACATGATCGCATGACTCATCCTATTATTAGCATGTGAGTAAGAACATATGTGGCACATGCCAAGAAGAGTCTGCAGGCAAAAAGCTCACTGATCATGGTGAACGCTCCTGGCAGCTCCAGGATGGCATAGAGCTGCTTTTTCCTGGCATGGTTTAGATCACAGAGACCCTGAGGGCCTTCGACTGATGCCAACACAGAGACATCCGTGCTGAACATGTTCATGTGAGGAGGAATTCAACCCAGTCAGTATCATTGTGGATATGAGCTATATGTTATGAAAACACTTCACCCAAGACTGGCATTTTCCCCAATGAGTGCAAACTGTGGATGTTCCTAAGCTACTAATTTCCATGTCATTTACATGGAAATTTAAATGTAGTCTAGTCTAT
This sequence comes from Thalassoma bifasciatum, assembly GCA_008086565.1. NCBI lineage: Eukaryota > Metazoa > Chordata > Actinopteri > Labriformes > Labridae > Thalassoma > Thalassoma bifasciatum. The sequence continues at coordinate 133,277 of RPOG01000578.1, read as the reverse complement.
AATGAGAAAACAATCAGTAAACAGTCAAATTAAACACAACCTAATTAACACAGCTAAAACCTGTCATAATTCAGAGAAACTGCTATACAAAACAGCTATTCTAAATGCCTCTGAGTTGTGTTATGATTATATCACATTCTCCCACATAGCATGACTGAAAAGCACTGAAAAAGTTTAAAAATAACATTTATTAAAAAAAGAAACTACATGAACAATGACATGTGTGGCTCATTGCTGCTGTTAAACAAGCACAGCACTTACCGCTACCAAACATGAGGCACCACTGTGAATATTAAAATCTGAATGAAATACTCCTAATCAGTCATCAGGAAAACACTAGAAAAAAAGCTGGTGTGTCGTTGTCAGCATTAAACTTCCAGCTCACAGAACACACATTATGTGCTACTGACTCGACTAATGAAACATTTTTGTTTTGTAAAGTCAAAATGTCAGCACGCTCTGGGGAAAGTTGAGACCTCAGCATATTATCTACTAGTCCAGCAGATGAGAAAAAGCCTCTGAGCCAGCTAGGATCATGAAGACTCACTGAGAAGTGACTTGTAAGAGGGTGTTTCAGTCAAAGATGTTACCGTGTTAATTTGTGACCTTTGGCTTTAATGTCTGTGGTTTCATTCTGCTGCCTTCAAATGCTCTTATTGGCCATGGAAACTGAATTTAATTTATTACTGTGAATTTGAAATGCTCAGTGTCAGCAATTACATTAAAAAATACTGAATTGAAGGGAATGATTTAAGATATAATTTTACATTTTGAAACTGAGTTAGTCTTTGAAATTGTATTTTATCTTACTTTTAACCTCGTTGCACCTTCCTACATTTTGTGTTTTCTATTTTATTTCTTTATTTTTATCATACTTTTCTGTATTTTTCTATTTCTTAATCTCAACTTTTTATTTTCTTTTTATATCTTGTATAGCTTCTTATTCTGTATTATTTAAGTTGTTGCTAGTTTTGCATAATTTCTTTGTTAATTGTTTAGCACCAATACACCAAGTCAAATGTTCTTGGCAACAAAACCCAATTCTTATTCTGACTGAACACTCGACTCTGGATTCCCACAATTCAAAAGTTCAACATTCAGTTTCATTTAGCACAATTCAGATTCAGTTTTTATCAATTCTGAAATTGTCATCAAGCAAGTAGCAACTCACGAAGTGAAAGCCTTCAGAAAAAAATTCCCAATGTTGGTTTTCTTGTGGTCTTTGCTTGAGACCATGGTACATGACGCTGATTGAAGACAGTTACATTGACCAGTAACAGAAAGTACAGACATCTCCTTTTTTGGATATTTATTAAAACTATATCTGATAGTATCATTGTTTTTCAGTCAGTCATCGATTATTAATTTTTCAGTGTATTTCACTTTGTGTTGCTCTGTTTTTTAGTTAAAAGTGCCTCACAAATCAGTTCTGATTTTGGCAACCTGAAACCCATTGGGCTGAAAGTTGTAAGTTGACAGGGTCATTTCTTAAAGCGAAACTCTGTTAAAGTGAGTGCTGTGTCCTCCCACTCCGGCTTCCCTGCTGTCAGCTATGCAGCCCTATGTTAATTAAAATATCAATAACATATTTGACTGTCTTGTAATTCTGGTGCTGACTAGTAAAGTTGATGTTCAAACATTCTGTCAACTAAACATTCACATCCCAAGTGCACTTATAAAATTTCAGTCACATTTAAACCTCAGCCATTTTTTTTCTGACTGCTCGCTGTCTTCAGAAAAATAATCAACCAAGTATCGCAGTTGACAATTCTCTGGACGCTTTAAATGATTTTAGCAGCAGAGTACTGTCAGTTAACCTTATTCTTCATTCTTGTTTGTCACACCTCACTTCAATTTCAGCATGTTTCCATTAGACGGTTTACAGCACTCTTGTGTTGACACAATGGGTTTAAAACTGCAGTATAGGAGGTTCTCTTAGCTCAGCACAAACACAGAACATAAGGGGGCCATGGAGAGTTACATGGAGTGTATATAAAGGGTCTTCTGAGGACCTTATATCAGCAAGATTTAGCAGATCAGCAGCAGCACACACAAAGGGGGGATATCAGCTTGTCTACTCTAGCGCAGGTCTAGAACCTGAATCAGGGTTTTTTTGGTTGCATCTTGCTTAAATAGCTTTGGTGATTTTGTGATATTTAGAGAATCTTGCCCAATATTCAAAATAAACATTTTCATTCATTCATTCATATTGTTTTGAGTCTCTCATGTAGCTCAGCAGAATTAGCTCAGAATTATAACTGCACTGGGAACTCTTTGCACTCTTAACTCTACTAAATGCTAATAAGTGGATTCATAACGTGTTTCTAATCAACAAATAAAGAGGTAACACCTGCTGTGATGTCATTGATGACAGTGCGTCAAGGTAACAACATAACCGTTGTTTCAGTGTCACATAGAGGGTTTACATCTCCTCTTGAATTATGTGCTGAATGATTCATTGATGGTCGACTTTTGATGCTGTCGTTTAACACACTGAGAAGGAATCTATTAACTTGTGTTAATTAATCAAAACTGTTTGGGTTCCTTTGTCTCTGACTATGACTCGATACCATCCAATGAAAACAGAGTAATTAGTGCACTGACTGGATTTATTGAGCCCATCAGTGTTTGCAGAGCCACATCAAATGAGTCACCGGCACTCTGCAGTCATCTGATATTTGTCCTCTTTCAATCATCACCGTACCTTTCTGGAGACAACTTTTCAATTTTGCATTTCAGTTTAAGTTTGCATCACTTCTTTCCCCCATCACAGATAACAGAGCTGATGCGCTCCGCTTAAATTGTTTTCATCCCAAATAAGCTGAGTCGCTGTCAGAAACATCTAGATTTATTTAGGGTGGAAAAAAGTCCGTCCGCCCCCTTTGAAGGGAACAGTTATTTTTGCACCCAGTGAACAGAAACTGGGACAGGAGAGGAAAAAAAGGACGTTCACATCTAACATTAAATGGGTCACCTTGAGTGGAGCACTCGTCTGTGTAGTCCTATCAGGATCCAGAGAGAAAGAGAAAAAGAGAGGGAGGACGCACATTTCCTGTCTGGATGTTAAACTTGTCATCGTCCCCCTGACAGATGAAGGCTATTTTAAGGCTAATTCATATGAAAGCAGACGTCAGGTCCGGCCTACCTGTTGATGCCCTCTTTGCAGCTGCAGTCCTGGTCTTTTTCAGGGAACTATTTTGGATCAGGTTAACTACATAAGAGTTTGAATAACATCACCAAAGGGCCATGTTACAATTCTGTCTCAGATTCAGTGTAACAACTTTCGTCTTCACACAGGAAGTTCCTGTCTCCTTGTGAAGCTAAACGCCTATGTCGACTTCCTTTTTAACCTTTCTTTTACCCATCTAAGCATAAGTGAATTGTAACAACTTCTCGGTTCAAACAGTCTCAGATTTGTAAAGTTTGGCCAATAATGCGTCTTCAATTACAAAGAAGATGAATTATGATATCAGAATAATAATCTACATTCTTCTGATACAAGAGCAACCTCCTTTTTTTGAGTTCTTGCAATCCATCCCAACTATGGCTACACAGTAAAATCTAGAGTTATTGTTCTCCTCTACATGAGTCTGAATCTATCACGACAGGGTAAAATTATAACTATAATGCTTTCTCTCTCACTATGTCAAGATTTAACCCACAAGGACCTTGTGTATACTGGCTGATGCGTTAATATCATTTTGGAGCAGTCGGATGAAGCTCAAGTTATCAGCAGCCTTTTGATTAGTTAGAGCTAATTTACAAACTGCTAGATGATTTATTTCAGCTATGATGACATCCCTGCTGTCATTGACAGTATTCTGATGATAATTTCTTAACCTCTAAAAACAGGTATCAGTATCCACTCTTGATCAAACATTAATACACTGCTTCATCAAAAATTGTTTGTCTGATTTCCATTTAGTACACACTTAAAGTAATTCTCTTCTCTTCTTGAGGACAGACCTGAAAAAAAAGCGTTTCTATTTTTACTGCATCATAATGCTATTTAAAGTCCTATGATTACTTTACAAGTGATCCTGAAATAGTCTCACTTTTATATATTTATCTGATCACAAGGACCAAAATCAGTTATGTCTGCACTGGCTATAAAGTGAGAAGTGAGTTGGTTGAGTAGAAAGTTCTGTCCTTTTTCTTGAAGAAAAGTATTAATTTGAATTATGTTGTGGCCGTGTTAGACACTGGAACTGAACTGGCTAAAAGGATGTCAGAGCAGCAGAAGGCTGAACAGTAAAATGATAGCGCATGGGTTAAAACACGTGTTAAGCTGTTTGTGATAATGTTGTAGTTAATCAGTGAATGAAGAGCCGGGTTACGTTTGCTCTGCTTGGTGAGGTTTGAATTGGTAGATGAGCACTGGTAGGACATAATCAATATCAACTATCTGTATGGGCACATCTTAGAGCACCAGGCCGTAGATAACACTCAACTGATAGCCAGTGTAACATGCAGCGTTTGGACCCAAGTGCAACACACAAACACAGATAACTCTTGCAATTTCTTTGAAATGAAGAAACTTTCAGCAATGAAAGTTCAAAACCAGGCAAGAAAACAGTTAGTGAAAAGATAGATAGCATGGTCAGAAAGGCAGCAGGATCAATACCAGTAATAGTAATCAGTCAGTACGGGAAAAACAGTCCAAACAGGAGCAGAGGGAAGGTCAAAGAGGCAGATGATCAGAACCAGGAAACCAGACCAAAGGAATGCTGGAAAGTCTTGACCGTAAGCTGAGAACAATCTGGCACTGAACTGGTGTACAGGGGAGGTTTATATACAGGCCTGATTGCAGATGAGTTGCAGCTGGGTGCTCAGGTGCTCTGAGTTGTCTGATTAGGTGGGTATGTCCCACAGGCAGAGCAGCAGAAGAGAGGTGAGTGGAAAAACACTGCACCCACAGAGCAGAACTGTGACAGGCTGTCACCTTCTGGACACTTAACTAAACTACAAACTGAGTTGATGGTTCCCTCGTTTCAAGCAATAGCTCTTTGTAACTTTAAACAAATACATGACCACATCACTCTGTATCTAGTCAAAAGTTGTCTTGCACAAAGACAAGAACTTTTAAAAAGATCTACTCTCCGATCATTTGCTTCAAAACAAACACACACCTTGGTTGGAGTCACGTCTTTACCACAGTGGATGCTAGTGCTCTTGGGAAATAGAGTCTTTACCCAAAAAAAACACCAGCTTTGTGAAGTGGATTGCATCGACTCCTTTGGCTGCAGGACTCGCGCAAACCGTCATGGAAAATGAATTGAAATCAGATCTTCCCTTTAACACTACTTTTCTTTGTTCAGCCATCTTTTCAACAAATACAAAGTGAGGTAATGCATTTATCAACAGTTACGTAGTGCTGTTGCTTGAAACATGACATTAAGAAAACTTTGTAAGATTGTTGTGTAGCTTCATAGCTGGCTACATTTAGTTTCTCACAGCCCGGCACTCTGAGACATATTGATAGCATGTGTAAATCCTGGTTATGTTTCTACCAAGCAGAGCAAACATAACCTGGCTCTTTGTTTTATAGATAGACCCTCAAGTTTAAACGGATCACTGCAGTATAACTGCTGCATGTGGGTCGGACTAAACACTAACATAAACAGCTTAACCTATGCTTTGGCCTTTAGCCTGCGCTCTATCACTTTCCCTTTAGCTTTTCTCTGCTTGTCTGTCCCTTTTCTGTACACAGTAACTGTTAAATAAATTCTAGAAATCGCTTTCAGCAGAGAAAAACAAGGTCTCTCTTCTCAGTGCTAAACTTTGCTGTGAATCGATTTGGTCTATTCCAACCCAATCGGGAAGCTAGGACTTAGCAATTAGAAACAACCTATTTTAGCGCTGGTAACCTCATTTGAAATTGTGGAATATGATCAGGCATATATACAGATAACAGACTTTTTCAAAGATCACTAGGAAAGTCCTCACAGCCCCTTTAACACGAGGAGCCCTGCAGCAGGGCAAACAGCCTTCCCTTTGTCCCTCATAAACTGGACTTTTACTGACCTCCTAGAAATAACACTGTTCAGCAAAGTTTGTCTTCCCAGCAGGACATCTTACATAGCTATTAAAATTCATATTCCAAAGCAAAATACTCGTAAAGCGCTCATTAATATGCATGGCACTAGTTCACAGGGAAGGACTTTCCCTGCTTGTTCCTCTCAGACTGAAAAAACCATGGGGGTTTTCTGCAGAGACTTTGGGGGTCTCTCTGTTGCTGTCACGTTGAACATCACCTGCAGTCTCTCTGAAATAAAGCGCTGGTTCAGCAGCCTGCTGTTGAGAGGAGCTCAGTGGGCCATTAAAGAAAGTGCTGTGAGTATGTTTTAAGAAATCTACTGAGGAAAGCTTTGAGTTGAAAAAAATCAGCAGTCTTCTCCTCTTTTTTTTTTTAAGAGGTAATATCCCATCTCACCCTGACTGAACTCTCTGTTGTCTTTGCGCTCTCAGCGTTCATCATCCTGGAGATCTACCAGGCTGTTATCAACAACTTTCACAGCCAAGCGTCTCATGTCTGATCTCTCCTTATTTGGACTGTGAGAGACATCACTGAAGAGCCTGGCAATTTGATCATGCCATGTTCTGAGAGTCTTTGACGCTAAATTAATGCTCTTGTTCGCCTCGGGGTTTGGTGATTGAAAGTTTGGCAGCACGCACCTCAAAGCAGAAGAAAAGTTAGAGAGCACGACAGGGAATGTTACACAGCAGTGGCATGACCACATCCTCCGCTGACTAATTGTCTCTTGATGACTCTTTAACCAAGATTGTGACAATGAATAAGTTAGTTGTTGTTTTCACGTGGGTGATATTTACATAGTTACAAAACTGATTTATCAGTGTCTCTACTGAGCAGATTTTATCAACAACAGAAAATATTTCAAATTCTCTTTTCACAACCTGTGGCTGAAGGTGCATCGAAATACAACTGTTATCAATAGAAGCTGTTGTTTACGAAATTTCTAGATGAAGACAGAGATTACTGATTGGGTCACTAATGTGGTGATTTTTGGTTGAGGTAAACGTTCGGCGTCTTTGCAAACAGCTACAGCATTCCCACCTAACAATGCAATGTTTTTTGAAATTTGTAGAAGAAAATTCACCATCTTTGCAATGTGTGAGGGTAGAAAAACATAATATTCAGACAAGGCTGTAAACGTTTTTATTTTGGTGTGAAAATGTTGGTTAAAATGATGTGTACTCGGCTTCTGCTGTCTCTGAATCCAGCCTCTAGTGGACATTTAAGGGACTGCAACTTTTTTCTTTCATTACTGCATTGGCTACAAATACAAAGACCACAGGATGTTGTTTGCTTATAGGTGACATCACCATCTCAAACAAAGTCCAGCTTTTTCCTGCACTATTGTGTATACAGGTAGATGTGTTTTAAATTTCATCAGAATGTAACTGTTATAGAAAATAGCTCAAATACTTTCTCAATTTTCGGATTTACTGCTGTGTTTACTGAACTAGCACTCCTCTTCACTCTCTCAGTCTTACTCTGTTATTCCTTCTCAGCTGCTGCTGCTGCTGGTTGAAAACTTGATTGAAGATCAGTTATTTTTGATCGGTTTGAGTCATTTCCAGAACTATTTAACAAAAATATCAAATTTTATTGTCTTAAAGCACTTAGTATTGCGAAATATTGAAGCAGTAAAGTGTTCTTTGTCCCAGCGTCATAATTTGAGGCTCTTGTCTTCTGACAGAGTTGCTGTTTCTGACAAGTTGTGAAGAACAGAGTTGGAGCTGCAAATGCTGAACAAACTGGATAAGCACAAGGCTGCAAAAATGCCTGAGCTTTGTTCTCTGCATGATGTGCGCTTTTAAAAACTTTAGAAAAGGTGCTGATCAGAAAACAAATTCACTAACTTATAAATACTGTATGCCAACATCAGCCAATAGATTTGGCAGACAAATATATCAGTTGGGTTCTGTTTTCAGCTCTTAGAAAATAGCTTAGGAGTCGAGCTTTCTTGATTAAATTAACATTTTATTTTCAGTCATCTCTGCATAAATTTTCTTGAAGCGTTTCTCTGGCTGGCTAAACTTAATTCTCTCAGTGGTCTAATGTTTTGGATGTGAATGCAGCACTATGAGGAGTTGATATCTTTGGAGGTCTTTTAAGGTGATCTTGTATGAGCCCAGGTTTTAATCTGTGCTCTTCAGGTCGAGGTAGAAGGACTAAATTTTCATTGTAAATAATAACTTACCAAGCTTGGTTTCTCTCCCACACAAACGCTCCTCACAGTCCATCGCCACACGGGAATTCCTAAAGAGCTTAAAATAAGATCTAACACAGAAAGGTTGAGAGCAGCTGGTGTTCTGTATAACATAAACATGCACACATAATAAAAAACTGCGAAACCCGTCCCAATAAAGGAGAGATCAGTGGGAAGTGTGGTGTCGTTGGTTTTATGCTCCTGTGTTTTTATCCCGTCTGCGACTGTCTCTGTGGTTTGCATTTGAAGCAGAAATAACCTGAACTGATTTAAATGTTTGATAAAATGTTCGGGGAATTGGAGCAAATAATTCACATGGGTTCACTTAGGTCTCTGAAGTTGTGAAGTTTGTAGTTTGTTAGTTTGAGTGATTATTTGTGAGGACTCACTTTCATGCTCTTTATAACTCAGAGGAGCGGATCCGTGTTACTGCTGCTGTCAAAGGTCTGGATCGTCTGTGTTTGAGTCAGAGTTGTTTTTGACACTTTCTGACACAATTAAATGTGAGTAACTGCTTCAGCAAGTGTAGAAAACTTTAAGTCTGTTACCATTTAATGATAAATTACTTTTTGCCAAATAGGTACTGTGAAGCGATGAGCAAGCAGCAGCAAGGGAGTGATAAATATAACAAGGATGAGGCTGCAGATTTCATTTTCAGATTTTGTTTCTGGAACATAATGATAACAGGCCGAGGTGAAATGTGCTGGTCTCCTTCCTTCAAATCTGACTTGTGATCTTTATGTGATCATTTTCAGGTAACATGTAACTGTCAAGACATAAAGCACCTCCTTGTAAGAAATATGAACCAATCACAGTTAAGTGTTAAAGCTGCATTATAAGGTAAAGTTCACATGCCAATGGAGCTTTAAGAGCAGAGTAAGGTTGCTGGATCCAAGTGGTATTGACAATCATCACAGTCTCATCTAAAGTAATGAAGGCTTAGGTGTGTGGGGGGTTTTAGGGGGCAGCTTTGACAACTTTTTGGTTAGAGATGTTTGAAAACTTAGTGACACTTGCCTAATTCTCTGGAGTTGCCCTCCCCATTTTTTAACACCTGTTTTTTTTCAATTAGTGCAAATAAAAGACCTAAAAAACAAGTTAAAGCTTCATTGAAAAGCTACTCAAAGAAAAACTGCACCATTTAAGAATTAATAGAAACTGATTTTACTTGGATGATGCATATTCCCAGAAAAGAATGACTGAAGTAGCTTGTTCTATTTTACAGCCTCAGATTAGTGACTTCTCTGCAGTCAAAATCTTTTAACAAGACTAAATAAAACTTTTGAGGAACACCTGGGGGGGCTTACCTGATTTTATTTCTTTAAACTTTAGTGCAAGTTTGCAGAATAACCTTAACATTGAGTCAGATTTACAAAACACACCTCAGGTGTGCCTTTGCTGCTATTGTTGTTTAATTTCCCTGTTAGTGAACAATATTTAGACGTGTAACAGTTTATTTAATCTAAACCCTGCAGCAGAGTATCTCCTCCCCACACTCACTCTGCTGCGTGTGTGTGTGTGTGAGTGTGTGTTGTGTGCACAGCGATGCTCATGTAGCTGACCCCGCTGTGAGTCATCTTGTGTTTCTCGGCGCTGGGAGGAGGGCTTGCTGTTCACTGGCGTCCATGTTGGAGTGGTGCGATGCCGCCTTTGGCTTTCTGAGGGGGGTGGGAAACTGGAGCAGAGCTCTGAGCCATAGGCAGAAATACCAGGCCTAAGTAGGACATGTCGAGAAACGGGGCTAGTGCCGGGGCGTCGTCTCTCTCACAGAACTTCATGGAGGGATAATGAGAAGTGTCTGAAACAGTGACTCAGTGATGATTGCGTCTGAATTTCTTTGTTTGCTTCATGTATTGTTGATAGGTGCCACTGCCTCTCATCCTTTTAACCATTTACGAGTTCTTTTGTGTTGTTGTTTTTCCTGACATCTACATGCTTTCAGGTGTCCCTGACCTATTTGTTCCACAGATGAAACAGTCAGGTGTGGAGGTTGTTTTTCTCTTTTATGGAAGTGACTTTATGATGCGAGGAAAAGTTCACATTGAAGCTGCAAATAACAGTTAGTTTTTCAGCACTCAAATTAAAATCTTAATTTTAGCTCAACTTTCATCCTGACTTGAAGTGTACACAGTAGCTAGTTTAGGTTGTAAAGCCCGTTTTTTAAAGGTAACATTACTGACTGGGTGAGGAGGAGAAACAAAGATGAGAATGAGGGAAAAAGTGGAAGTGTTTTAGCTTGGTGGGTCACAAAGTGGGGTCCAAATATTCCTTCAAAATCAAAACTATCAACAGTTTCTTATTTCATAATTTATTGCAAAAAAAAATAAACAAATAAAGGTGTTCATTTCAAATAAAACCAAGCAAACATAAATGGGTTCCACATTTATTCGTAGCCCGAAGAAGCCAAGAAAACCACTGTGTGAGTGGAGGCAGATGCATTTCAGAACATAACTAATGTAGTTTATAACTTATTGGTTAAATCAAGTATCCTAAGTCGTTTTTGATTGTTTGGTCTGGTTTTTGATTGACCTAGTCTACTCACACAGCAAGGGGTCACTAGTGTCTGGCTCAGCTATTTTGGAGATGAAGGGCTGAAAAATTTGGCACTGCTTGGTCTAAGGCAATGGTTTACACGGGTATCTTTTCTGGAGATTATTTCCTTATCATCTTAAGTTTGGCTAACCTAAATAAAAGGAAATACTAAAAAAATAATAATAATAATTAGATTGAGCACAGTTTATTTAACACAGAATCATAGAAGCTGCAAGTAAATCATATCTGAGTGTGACTAACATTAGCAGAGGTAGCACCACCAACCTTCGGTCCTCCTTTAGTTCACAAACCTGCTCTGGCCACTGTTTGCCCTGGTTGAGTGGTTATATGTCAGTATAAGCAGACTGAGCCTACATATAACTTTATGTCCAGGTGATGAAAAACCACACCATGCTAGAAGATTATCTATGAGATAATATCTGCCACCTGCACTTGTTTACATCTGGGCAACATTGTAGCAGTGCCTGAGCTACAGCCATTTAGTTTAATCAACTTGTAATACTGGTATCAACTCACAAACTTGTTAACATACACATCCTTAGTTTCAAGACGAAGGACTGACAGTGTAAATAGGAGAACAATACCTGAATGTGGCTCTAATTTTGGACTGTAGGTTTAATGTCCTAGTTGATGTTTCAAAGAGAAGCATTCAGCATGTCTTTTCTTTGAATACTTGCTCATTACCAACATGTTCACATGGATAGAAAGGTCTGCTTTACAAATCTGCCAACCCTCTCCTCTCAGTGTGGAGGCTGAAATGCTCACACACTTGAGAAGTTTTAGGAAGTGATGGTGCTGTATCGGCTACATATGTTTTGTTTACCTGTCACTTCCCAGTCACTGTTTTGCAACTGTCAGCAGAGACTGAGAGGATAAGAGACGTCTCACTCCTCAGTAACTCTGCTCTGGAAAACAATGTTTTGTCTGTACCCAGCATGAAAAAACACAAGCAATGACGCAAACAGCTGTCGACTACTCCTCGCATCCCCAATCTGTTTGTGGCCCGTCATAATGTCACAATATCTATGTGTCAAATAAGGCTATGGTTGTTTGTACTTTTATAGATACTGCAGAAAGTGTTTCTGGGGTTCCTTATTTTTATTTGACTCACATTTTCCTCTCACAGTTTTTTTTTGCTTTGACTTTTTTATGATTTATTCTCAAGGTCTCTGAGGAGTATACTTAAGAAATCTAAAAAATATCTCTCAAAAAAGGGTCATAAAGATCTGTGAGTCATCAGTTTCACATTGAACTAATGTTAGAAAATACTGCAAAAGAGCACAAACCTCACCTCCTTTGATGTCTAACTGTTTATGACATAAGCAAAGATCGACAGCCTCTACATCAGCCTGCTGTTTGGAAAATTTAAGCATCAACAGGTAAAATGAAGTTACTGGTGTACCTCTGCCCAGGGGGTGGCATTAGGTGTGATCAGGCTCATTTATGGTGAAGTTATGGAGTCAAAGAGATCATACTTTTGTCCCCCTTGGTTATCTCTCAAGTAGTATGACCAATTTTCAAATTAGCTTAGGTCGACAAAACAAACTTGTGTTAGGAAAAATGTCTGTTTAAGTGTGAAAAACTCAGGAGAAATCTCAAAGTCAAACGCTGTAAGTCTTTAGCTTGGTGTATTTATGGCTATGACATACAAAAAAGGCCTCATTGCTAGAACTTGCAGTAGTGAAAGCAACAGTAATACGAGTTACTCTGCCTGGCTAAAAAGAAAAAGTCGCCACCTGGATTTAACCAAGCAATTAGGTACAAGCCTCCTATTGGATAATTACTGCATCAGTGATTATCTTTCAGCTGGCAACAAATTATTGAACCCAGCTGATGCAAGGAGCAACTTCTCATTTCTCAAACAACCATGGTGAAAGACACATCTTGTGGTTGTGGAAAAGATGTAAGTTTGTTTCAAAAGGGTCAAATCATTCAGCATCAAGCAGAGAAAACATCTAAGGAGATTGATGTAGAAACTACTAATTTTGGGTGAAGAACTGTCCATGGCGTTCTTAGAAACTGGAAGGATGGTGGGGAACCATTGTCTTGGGTGCACCAGAGTAAGAAGAGAAGCAGGTGAAGTGATGCTCCCATCATCCCTAGAGCCTATTGTACAAGCCTGTGTGGGCAGTGCTAGGTTCAGCAACATTATGTGAGGTCAGCTGACAACTAAATACACTGAATGACCAGGTTTTTCCATCAATTGATTTTTTCTGCCCTAATGGCACAGGTATATTCCAAGATGACAATGCCATTAATGGGGCTCAGATTGGGAAAGAGTGGTTCAGGGAGCATGAGACATCTTTTTCACACATGGATTGTCAGCCACAGAGTCTAGACCTTAACCCCATTGGGAATCTTTGGGATGTGCTGGAGAAGACTTTGTGCAGTGATCAGACTCTCCTATCATCAATACAAGATCTTGGTGAAAATTAATGCAACACTGGATGGAAATAAGTCTTTTGACACTGCAGAAGCTTATTGAAACAATGCCACAGTGAATGTGTGTTGTAATCAATCAAAGCTAAAGGCGGTGCAACCAAATATTAGAATGTGTGACTTTTATTTTGGCCACGCAGTGTATATGTGTGTGTGCTGTCATGACAGAGCAAGAAGTAAATAGTTTGATTGATTTCTCACAATTTCTTTCCTCTTCTTTTCTCTTCTTTTTTGCAGGATACAAATGAAATCGTGGCTATTAAAAAATTCAAGGACAGTGAAGGTATGAAGACAATCATCCTTGTTTTACAATATTAAAGAGAAAATGAAACATGGAGAATAGAAAGTAGAGGGAGGCTGTGAGTGGAGCTATCAGGGCTACAACTTCTGTACATCAATGCAATATTCCTCCACTTCACTGTCTGATCATTGAACAGCTAATTGTCTCTATCTATGTAAAAGTAACATGTAAGCACAAACGCCACCATGATTTAATGCTTCTTTCATCTCCATGAAGAAAATGAGGAGGTCAAAGAGACAACGCTGCGGGAGCTTAAGATGCTCCGCACCCTCAAACAGGAGAACATTGTTGAACTAAAGGAGGCTTTCCGAAGAAGAGGAAAGCTTTACCTGGTGTTTGAGTATGTGGAGAAGGTACGTCTGCAACACTCAGAATCTAATACTCAACTATCATGTAGTGTGGTGGCCATCCTTGTTTTTCATCTAAGTGTTTGATCTCTTTTTCAGAATATGCTCGAGCTGTTGGAGGAGTTACCCAACGGTGTACCGACTGACAAAGCTCGCAGCTACATCTACCAGTTAATCAGAGCTATTCACTGGTGCCACAAGCATGACATAGTTCATCGGGGTAAAGGCGGTTTTCACTTTTTCTTTGATGAATTTGGATGAAAATGAAAAATGCTGGGAGGAAATCAGGAAATCAGGGAGGAAGGCGAGAGGGCAGATGGGACATTGTAACCATTTGCTCAGTCTAAAGATGAATGACAAGTCTCTGCCTCCTGCTGTTGAACAAAAGTGAAGCCAAAAAAGCCCTCAAGAAGGATTCTGACTTATCAGGCTTGAGCAGAGACCATACAGAAGGGGTCATATTGTGAAGCCATGGTAATGTCAGCTGACTGAAAAAGCTTACCAGTGATAAATCAACGACCATCATGGGCCCGGTTCACAGCAGAACAGCTTTTTTTATGTTGATTTGATGCACACATAGACAGTCAGAGAAAAATTTGGACCCTGCTCTGCGATGAAAGCAAGAGCCTCACTTGTAAACAGAGCGATCAATCCCAGTCAAATAACAGTTTTTACTGCTTCATAAACATTTAAAAACCATAAATTAGCTTGACAGCAACTAGCTGTAATCACACAAACTATGCAGGGGGAAAAGTTTTTGACATGTTTTATTGATTTTCAAGTTTAAGCCATTTCCAATCTGTTAATATGGAGAAAGTTAGACAGTAGGAGCAGCTCTAAATGTTTTGGCGTCACTTTTGGAGGAGCTGTCATGCTGCAAGTCTTTCACACAGTCTTGCATTCTTTTTTGACAGAAACAGCTGTTTTGTTTTTTTTTTCTCAGTATGTGCTGTTATTAAAGGTAACATGTTCTGGCATTCACAACATGATCTGGAGGCAGCATTAGTTTGAGCCAATGACTGAAAACATTCCTTGTCTGAAATCAAATGTTTTCCTGCTTTTTAAAGGACAACTATTCACAGTCACATCCAAACAGTATTTTACAGTATTTGACCTGACTTGACTGGTTCTTTTAGCGTGTCTGAAGATTTCTGTTCTCAAAGATGTTTCTCTGCCCTGCCTTAAGCATCAACGTGCACAGCTGCTCTCTTAGTGGGAAGAGGTTTGTGCTGCAGCTGGACAAATGCAGCAGATTGAACTGTAATCTGGGCATCACCCTGAGACATGTCTGCTAAAAACAGATATAATCCTTTGCACTAATGGAAGTTTGCAGCTGCAAGTGCACCTGGCTTAAATATTAAATACAACATGCTGCTCATAAAGAGAGATTTGAAGTTCCTGTGAGGAGTTTTGTATGGTTACGAAACAGCCCGAAATGAACACTGGTGCCTTTTTTAAAAAAATTGTATTTCACATAAGAAAAAATATATGTATTTCTTGGTAGTAAAACCATGAAGAGCACTGGCTTGAAAGGGGAAACTCCCTGTTGAATAAACACTAACTTGAGTGTCAAGTAAAGTGCAAGTGGGTCTCATAATTCAACAAAACAGGATTAGACAAAAGAAAGAAACTATTAAAATGATAGTTAGAGGAAAGTCAAAGACAAAGGAAGAATACACATAGAAATGAAAATTATGTTATATTTTGATTTGTTTCCAAAGTAAGATTAGAAATTAGATTAAGCTCAGAGCAATAATCAATGTGGTGCTGCATTACTTAATTGACCTAATAGAAACAATAGTCTTGGTTTCTTGAATGAATTTCAACAAGTACAGTTTCCTCTCGAGCCCGGTTGTGACACACAAAAGAAAAAAAAAATTACAAACACCATCACCCACTGGATAGATGGTGTTTGTATTGTTGTAATTCCTGGAACCTCTGTTGGTGTCAAATGAGGTGAGGCGAGGCGAGGTGATTGCTGAAACAGCTTTTATTTACATTTTCTATGAATAGATTAACAGGGAGCAATACGTTTTAGATATAGTGGAAGCAGGATGAGATTTAGCATCATCAGAATCAGAAAAGACATCTTTTGCGTTTACAAGACAAATTGCATTTTATTTTTTCTATATTGTACACCAAAATCAACATTTTCTGAGGCATTAATGACTCTTCTTTGCAAAGCAATTTGTGGCCAGATTATTTGGTTTTAAATTAGAATAACTGGGATTAGATGTCCGGCACAATTAATAGTTTAAATCAAACCTTTAATCTGTAGTGAAGGAAGATGATTATGTGGCTCCAAATAGCAGTTTTAGCACCTGCTCCATCACTTATCAATAGATAGTGAACATACTCAATATTACATAGAATACATGTGTACGTCTCCCTCTTTTTATCTCCTATAACAGCAGGTTTAGATTTTCCCCTCCATTGTCCACAAGATGTGAGCTCTGAGGCAAATCAGTGGCAGCAGAGCAGGAAAGCAGATGGTCCATGTGAGCTTCTGGCAAACTGATGCAACAGAGTGGGCATCCAAATGGCCTGTGGTCTACCCGGGCTCACATATGGGGAAGGGGATAATATTATCCATAAGTTATAGCTTCTATCCCCAGTCTGTGAATATCTTTGTTCATTTCTCCTTTCTGTGTCCTGCGCTTATTAAATAAGAGAAATGTAAAACATGATAATCTGCTGAATAAGACAGCTGACAGTTTGATGGTAGTGATGATGTAACCATGATGCCCCCTCATCAGCTTATGTGGTGTCTTACTCCCCATCTGTCTTCTTCCTCCTCAGATATAAAGCCAGAGAACCTTCTCATCAGCTCTGATGACGTCCTCAAGTTATGTGACTTTGGTGAGCAGATCTATCAAACGCTCGCGCTCTAAGAGCTGCGAGGAAGGTGGCCAAACAGTCAAAGCTGTGATGTAAAAGGAGTATTTTCAACAGGGACTATATTTGGCTGGAACCGGTGCTTCAGAGGGGCAGCAGGCAGGCTTCATCCGGTTCTCTAAAGCTGTATGTGCAGCCCTCCTCTCTGAATCTCAGCAGGCGGACGCTGTGCATTCTTCCCCTCCTCTCAATTAATGCAACGTGTTGGAAAACAAGGGGCTAATCATGCTTTGATTCAATCTGGTAGCACCACAACAAAACGGAAAACATGGCATAGCCAGCGTCACGTAGACAATCTGGAGTGAGAGACTGAAGACCTGCTGTTTGCTCTGTGTCAGCCAAAGGCATCGAGAGAACAAACATAGGCTAAACACTCCGCTGTGAAGGTTTACCTTTGAGATCACGTCTTACTGCACGTTTTTTTTCATCCTGTGCTGTCTTGATTTTAAAACGGCACTTTAAGAGGTAACCTTTAGTCAAAATACAAGTACAACAGCTCTTCACATCATTGCACCTATTTATCTAAGGCTGACAGATCTTCATTTTTATTGCCAAAATGGTTCAGGAAGAGATGCAGCTTCCCTTTAATGCGTTTTATTAAAATGAGTCAGCTTAAATAGTAGTATTGTATTCTTGGCGTTCGATGGAAATAGTTTTACATTCAAGGAAGAGCGTTTGTTTCTCTCTCGTCTTGGCTTCGAGAATAATACATTCTATTTAAAAATGCCTTTCTCAGAGGGGAAAGGATTTCTACCATGACCATGTCTGTTCTGATAACATGAAGCCCAGAGAGGCGACCAGGGATGACCTTTAACCCCTGTCAAAATCTGATTCGCCACCAGTATGGCCACCCAAAAATCCTCATCTGTGATTGACTGTTTGGCCTCGTATGACTAGGGAAAGAAATCTTTCCAAGCCCTTAAATATTCAAGAAGATTTATACATTTCCATTTTTTGTTACTTTTTAGAGTCAGAAAGTATATATTCATAGGAGTCAAACACCTAGATATTACTTAAATGTTAGCAGTAAAAGCAAATATGCTCAGACAGTGGATGATTATTAATATTTTTGTGTGTGTTAATGTATCTTTTGTACAACCTCTTGGTTCAGACACCAAGTCAAAAAGGTGTGGCTTGCAACCATGGGATAGCTAGTTTAGCTTAGCAAAATATAACAACACAAGCTGTGATGCTTTGTCTACTTTTCAAAACCTGTCAAGAAATAATCTCAGAGTTTAAGATATGAACAGAAATGACAACATGCACAGGAACTAAGTCAGGAGTTGGTTGATTTGGACGAAGCCTGCAGGCTATTTCCTCTCTGTATCAGTCTTTATGCTAAAATGTTATAAATATATATGCTGGCTTGAGCTTCAAATTAAGCGCACTAACCATTTCTTTTTAGCCAAGGGTTAAAAATCATACCAGTCCTTTTTTTGAAACGTTAATGTAGAGGCTCATCTGCCAAAATCCGTTATAACTCTGAGAATAAGACAGTTTTCTATAGTTTGAGGTTTATATGACGTTCATATTCAGGCCACTAAAAGGAGATAATGATTTCTGACCCTAACTGAAAGCTAAAATCTTGTCTGAGTAGATATAAAGCACTGGATACAAAACCATCAGTTTAACATATATGTTAAGCAAAATCAAGCATTTATAAAGTTCCACGTTGACGGGCTCAGTGTGTCAGCAGAGGGCTCATCCTCTCTTCTGTGAGAGTGCAGTTTTTCCTCTAACTTACTCTTTATAACTTACTCTGCCAGTTCATAATGAGTGTCCACAGAGGAGCCCAGCTAAAATCGTTTTAGGTGTCTCAGCATGTGGAACATCAAAAAGCTTCTCATTATAAGATTATTGCCTCCCTGTCTTCTCTTCCAAGGCTTTGCACGTAATCTCTCTGAGGGGACCGATGCCAATTACACCGAGTATGTGGCCACTAGATGGTACCGCTCTCCAGAGCTCCTGCTCGGGTATGCCTCCTATTTTTTAACTTTGTGCAGGAGCTCATTCACCACCCTGACATGTCCTTTCAGCAACCTTTCCATTGACGAGCCCGGATAATCAGTCCTTACATGTGTGTTCCCAGGGCTCCGTACGGGAAGGCGGTGGACATGTGGTCAGTGGGCTGCATCCTTGGAGAGCTGAGCGATGGGCAGCCTCTCTTTCCAGGAGAGAGTGAGATTGATCAGCTCTTTACCATCCAGAAAGTGTTGGGACCCCTCCCACCTGAGCAGATGAAGCTCTTCTATAACAACCCACGATTCCACGGGCTGCGGGTAACACACTTCTTACACGAACCATCACTGCGGTTCTCTCTGATGACCTCTTCCGTCTGTGTCCTTCTCTCCTGCTGCTCCTTTTATTTTGTTCTGGGGATGCAATGAAACACTCAGCTCATAATAGGATGTATAAAATATGAACATAGTCTCCACAATGTCACCGATTAATAACTGAAGAAGAGCTTTGAAGTCCAGTAAGGTTGGCCATCACATAAGAAATCCTGACCGTCCTTAACTGAGGTGGGCATTGCATCAGCCGCTCATGAACTCTACCATGCTCTTGATTAGAGAAATGCATATATAACTCTTGACCTTAAAAGAAATGAGTTAAGTAGACGGCTGACAGTTTTATGTAAATATATGAAAGTTGTAAAAGAAAGAGGAATAAGTTTTATAAAGTCAAAAGAAAGATGATGATGATTGATGATGTTATCGTAACATAACCTGGGTCCCTCTATCTCCTGCCCCTTTTACACATGCACACCTCAACCAGTCTCAACACTTGAAGAAATATACAGAATCTGTGTGTGGGGGGGTTTTCCAAACTGCTTGTTCAGTTCTGGTCACGCCTCACATTGTAAAATGTTCCCTGTCAGATAAGCGAGGTAGTGAGCTGGGGTATAGAGATGGGTTTCAGGAAGCAGAACATAGCATTTTCTGCATTCAGATTATTGAAATGTGTGAATGGACATAGTGCAGACAATGATGCTGTTCTTCATCCTGACGGTGATGCTACTTCCTCACCTTCACCTTCACCTTCAGATATTTTCATTTGTCCTGTTTTACATTCCTCTTCAGGGTCACTTGATAAAAACCCATCATGTTTGCAGTTCTTTTTCCTGACTTGTACCAGCTGTGCTTGCACATCAGCTAACCTCGACTTTTCATAAAAACTTACTCACAGACTGACAGACAAATACTACATACAGTTTGGGTGAAATTTGCTGCTTGCGTTCACACATCCAACTCATCCTGAAAAAATTTTGACAAGTTCTTGGAGTTTTGTGCATGTGTGAATAGAGCTTCTGTTTGGTACAGAGCAGGTGGTACACTACTCGCCACACATACACGAGGAGTAGAGATAGAGAGAGTGATTCTACCATAGTTAAATATTGGATGGCACTATTTCCTTTAAAAGAAATTCCTAGATTTGTTTGGCCACCCAGGTTTGGTTGATGTCGTTGACGTTTATCAGCTGTTTATCATCCAACAAGAATGGTCAAATGCAGATTTTGCCCTCTGCTGTTTAAGAAGGGTTTTGATTCTCATTTTTCACCTCTCTCATCCTGTGGACTAGTTGCTCAGTATCTTCTTTCTTCCATCACTCTCATCTTGGTCTTTTTCTCCTGATCTGCTCCCCTTGTTTATTTCCTCCCTCTGCTCTGTCTCTGCTCGCTTTTTTTCCTCCTGGCTGAGTTTGCTTTGCCATGACTGATTGGATCACAATGAGTCATCGTGTATTATGTATCCTGTATGCTCTGTGAAGGAAGGCTGTGATAAGTCTGCTGTGGCAGCCTGGTGGTACAACAGACCAGGGTCGTCTTTTTTTCCCCTGTCAGGCCAAAGCCTCGGGATAAAGATACTAATTGTCACTATTGTGAATACCTGACAGTGAATAACCACTGATTAGTTCCCTGTCTGATAATGCTGCATTTTTATATTTGGGACACTTTGAGAATCTAATATGTTAATGGCTGTCGACAAGTTTGTTTCAGTGAAGCCTTAAAATTCAGTTGTTCCACTCCAGAAATTTCGTTTCTTGCAGTAAATAAAATAAGAGGAAAGAAAACACTGTCATGAAACGTCACTAATCACTGAACATTCATGTTTACACCCCCTTCTAAGTGCAAAATTATTTTAATAATAGTAGAAAAGATTACTAAAAGGGAGATTGGTGTGTGAAATAGCTACACTGTTTTTTATTCTTGAAATATTAATGCATCAGAGCTGCAAGAAACCACACAAAACTTGTGAGTGAGTGAGCACAGGATGTTTGATGGTTGTTTTATCACATTGGCCACCTACGGTGTGCTTTCTGCAACGCTTGGAAATGTGTGATGGAAAAAGAACAGCTTCTGGACATTTTTTTGCTCTTGGCAAACAGCACATTCACAATAGTCAGAAGAAAAATTCTGACAGAAAGAGAGGTTGACACAAGGAGATTGAACGTGGAGGAAAGCATGTACAGAAACGCTCTTCGGAGAAATGAAAGGTGTTTGCAGAATGTCATTACACCAGTCGAATTCGCAGGGCAACATCAGACAAATGTTATAAAACATGTAATGAGAGCAGAACATTTTATTTTTCTCCTTTCTCCCAAATATCAAATCCACAGCTGAAAATCTTTCATCTTTGTCACTGTAGCCTGTTTTGTGACCTGTTTTCATCATCTAAAAATAAAAAAAGATACATCAAAACAGATTTATCTGCCCCTGTTTGACTCCCTAACTCTTGACTCACACCTCTATGTCCTCCACTCTGGTTTATTAAAATTCTCTCTACTTGAACCTCCAAAGCTCATTATCATTTACATTTATTTCAAAATGCAGCAGAGCTTTGACTACAACTACATATCATTTCCTTTTCCACTAAAAGCTTTCTGTGAAATGAAGAACATGCTTTAGGAAACAACATCTGAGTCACTGCAGGATTGTGATCCCTAAATAAATGTAGTATAATCTGATTTCAGCTTGTTCAACTGAAGGTCCGCTCCTCAAGATAAGACAAGATGAGACAGAGCTTCATTGATTCCATAAAGTATCCTGGTGCCAGGTTTCTCCAACATCACAAAATAAAAGTTACACAAAAGAGCTGCAATCATACAGAGGCATTAAGTGCATGCTTTAAAAATGAGGTTTCAATAACCAAGGAAAAAACTTTTAAAGGATGATTAGATGTCATCTGTAATAAGTGAGGAAACATGATTTGACACAAGTAAGAGAGAGAGGAGTGTGTGAGAAAGGAATATTGTATGCAGTGAAAAAAATGATCCAGCCAAATGTAGACTGTAACACTGCAGATGTTAGTTCAATGTTTTATACACATCACAGGTACTATCTGCCCTTTACTAAACTCTTGTTTAGTCTTTTGTCTATTCTGTGCTCAGACTTTGAAAAAAGAAGAGATTTTTCTTTTCTGCAAAATCCCCAGTGCTCTGGAGTTTTTCTCCACAGTCTATCAGGTCTGCTGGATATTTGGAGTGTTTACAAGAAGTGTCTCAAAACTCATCTGTATCAGCAAAGCTGCTTTCTAATCTTGGTTTGTGTTGACTGCCCCTGTGTTTTATGGAGCAATTTATTTGTCTTTTCGACTGAATTTTTTTGTGCGTGCATGTTAAGCCTCTATCATGTTGTGTTGAAACTTTTAAGTAAAAGTATAAAGTATATGTATATATATATATAAAGTACAAAAATCTGCAATTCCTTAAGTGTCCACTTGGGGCTGTCTCAAAAAGTCGAGCTCCTCTAAAACACAAACAAACACATCAGGAACAAGTCACACTATTTCTTTAGTGTACTTGATTTGGCCTTTGACCACTGTAAGATTGGGGCTCATGTCAGAGAAGTTGACAAGTTGAAACAGCCGTTTGCATCATAAATACATTTTTTTGAGATGATAATGCTTTGGGTTGTGGAAGACATAAACATCTTTTCCCACAGGTGGTGCCAAAACCAACACAAACCAAAAGTCTTTCACAGAAGCTTTAAAACTCATATGGCTAAGTGTTACTGATAGTAAGGAATGTTTGATTGGACAGACAGGAGAACTGGTCATAGTTGTTTGGTGGCTGGTTGAGTTACTGCCATAACTCCATGTTAAAGCTGGTTAGGTTGCACCAGTGTTTCCATTATGGCAACCACGTTGTTTGACTTCAAATTTTTTGAGAAACCCCATGAGAGGCATCACTGAGACTGATTCAGTCTGTGGTGTGTGTGGCAGATTTCAACTATGTTTTAAAAAGTGCCACTAAAATACTTCTGTCCTTACTTATCATCATGATGTACATGATGTTCTTTACACAGCTGTAAGATTGCGTTATGAATAGGGATGGACCAATAATCTGCCTGGGACGATAATTGTTTCCGATATTGGCCTTTGTGATACATATTGGTACTGGCCTTTTTTAAATCAATAATCAGTCCATAAGAGATCAATTAAAAACAGGGTTATTTTGGCTCTCACGCCGCAATGACTCGCTGTCTGCAGTCACTGCTCTGTCTCCATTATTGTCCCACCCACAGCAACATCTGACTGTTTCACAAAGATCCACGGTATAGGTGACAGCTAATCAGCATTGAAAGCTGTGCATACACACACACACACACACACACACACAGCAGAGAGGAGAAAATGTTTTGCTGTGCGAAATCTGGGGAGCAGATAAATGTTTTAAAGGAAGTTAGGGCAGCAGACTCTCCAGAAATCGTAACAAACATCCCAGTCCTCTACAACTTCACAAAGTTAAGTGTTGGAGTTTTTAATATTCAGAATTTTGACATAAGTATTTTTGATTTTACTGCAAATGAACATTGGCCCCAATTATCAGTTCCCAACCTCCTTGACTACTAATAATCGGTATTGACTCTGAAGAAAAAAAAAAAATATCGGTCTATCTTTAGTTATGAATACCAATGGGGGCAACAGCTGTGCAAGAAAAGATTGAACTTTGGAAGTTCACTGCAGACAATGTATGGTGCTCCAGACATGCAGAGTAACAGATTCTCCTGGATGAGAATTAATATAATTGACAGTTCTATTAGTTAAAAATAACTTCAAAAGAAAACGGTTTGATAATGTTTCCTCCTCTAGTCACTGCTAGTAGTAAAAGTTGTGGCTCACTCCTGAGATTTGTGATTATTTAATCATTTCTCACTTGGACAGTAGTCGTGGTAACATTTTTGGCTGTACTCTAATCCTCTGAATGTTTCTTGTTTTAGTTCCCTGCTGTGAACCACCCCCAGACTCTCGAGCGAAGATACCTGGGAATCATCGGCGGAGGCCTGCTGGACCTGCTTAAGGTACAGGATCACAGGTTTGACTAAGCTGGCTGCTGCAGAGATGTTTTTAATTTCTACCTTTCTATTAAGCCCAGTTTCTTTCTGCTTTCACGCCAGAACCAAAAACTGCTCTGTCACTACAAAAAAAAATGAATGCCATTTTTCACAAACCAGACATGTGACAATGGCATCACTTTTGCGTGTGTTTACGTCGTGACTGCACGCTGCCTCTTCACTGCTTCAGCATCTCTCAGCTCATATCCCGGCTCCTGCACTGCTATTATTGCTGTGTCTGCACTGTAAACAGGAGCTCCATGTCAAGAATGTGGGCTGTGCTTGTGCACTTGCGCTTTTCCCAGTAGATAATGACTCACTGCGAACACAATGTCATCCCAGAACTAAATTCTGCAAGGACATGCATCTCCCCTCTCACTAATCAGACTTTTGAGTCCAGCTTGGATCTTAATGGAACAAAAATGTTTTCCAAATGCAAAGCTGGACTTATTAGTTCTGTCCCAGCTCGCTGCACAAAGTCAGTGTTTATGTGTTATCCTCACTTCACACATCTGGTTCTCACAGGATTCAGATCTCATTGAGGTCTTTGGAGACGGGTTATTAAACATTTTTATCTGAGAAAACCAATAGCAATGTCACACATCACATTTCACATCATTGTTTGGCTCATTTTGTGCCTGTAAGACAATTAAACATAGCAGCAGCTTGACTTTAATGTTAATGGCAGTGAGTCATGATGGCATGACTGTTTCAGCGTGTTTGGGAGCCCTGGATGTTGTGGGTTTCTCACAGGTTCCCTCTCTCTCGCTCTCTCTCTCTCTCTCTCTCTTCCTGTGTTTTGTGCTGCAGAACCTGCTGCTGCTCAACCCAACAGAACGTTTTCTCACGGAGCAAAGCCTGAACCACCACGCCTTCCAGACCCTGCGGCTGGTGGATCGGCCTGGCCCTCCCACACCCACACCTGTACGCTCCTCCAAAAGAAAACCTCACCATGGAGACAACACCACCCCCAGCAGGTCAGAGAGGATACTACAGCTTGTTAAAGCTTGTCGCCGTCTCCCTGCAGCTCACATGTACCATTTCATGTGTTTTTCTCTTATGCTAATGTGGCTGCTTGTTTTCAGTCTGTGACCCTCCTGAGGACTATTATCTGCATGATGTGCAGCAGTCACTGTGTGGTGACATCTCTGCTGAATACCCTGCCCTTTATGAGAGCATTTAGACCGCTCTGCTGAGCTTACTTTGGTTTTATTATTTACTGAAGTGACCAGAATACAACGTACGATCATTAACAGGAAAAACAAATTAATAGCAAACATGGGCATGCACACAAACTGAAACAAAAAAAACAACTATTGGCAAATGTAGAAGGCTGGTTATGATCCATAAGAATACTAGAAGTGTTGTATGGGATTAAATTAATAAAAGATAAATAAACTTAAGACAAAAAATTAAAATCCTGTGATTATTTTTGTGACTGCACTGTAAAAAGAAAGCCTTCAAAAACACAAAAAATATACAAAAATGGGATATATTTTACTTAAACTAAGCAAAATTATCTGCCAATAGAACAAGAAAATTTGGCTTCTCAAAACTTTCCAAAACAAGTAAAAATATCTCACCTCAAACACCTTGAAATACATTAAAATAAGTGTATCCTCACTAATAACAAGTGCATTTCTCTTGATACAAATACAAATTGAGACTTTTCTCAATATGTGGAAAATAATAGTATAAAAAGTAAATGCTAGTGCCATTATCATTATACACATTATTGTATTATTATCATAAATTAGAAAAGGTTGCTCTACAAATAAGTTGAAAAATTAATGTAAGTCTTTTTGTTTCTGTAAGCAAAAAAATCTGCCCATGGAAAAAGTGAAAATCCTCTTAGTAGGATATCTTAAAATAAGACATTAATTTTCAGCTTTAATAGTTAAGGGAGATCTTGGAAGCTGGAAAACTCATTTTAGCCATATTTTCTTGTTCAGAGAATTTTTTTTGTAACGTAATAAGTTTATGTTGAGCAACAGATTTAAATTTCTTTGTCTTGCTCTCAGGAGCCACGGAGGAAAAAGCTCTGGCAGCCACCGCTCCAGCACCAGAGAGTGCTCCAGCCTGCCCCGGCATGACGACGTCCTCCCCAGCAACGACGCCTTCCTCAACGGTAACATGCCCGCAGCCATCAACCTCAGTCCAACTCTGCACCCGAAGAACTACCAGCAGCAGATCTACAACCACTCCACCTCCTGCAACANATATATATATTTATATATATATATATATTTAATATATATATATATATATATATATATATATATATATATATATATATATATATATATATATATATATATATATATATATATATAATATATATATATATATAAATATATATATAAAGTACAAAAATCTGCAATTCCTTAAGTGTCCACTTGGGGCTGTCTCAAAAAGTCGAGCTCCTCTAAAACACAAACAAACACATCAGGAACAAGTCACACTTTTTCTTTAGTGTACTTGATTTGGCCTTTGACCACTGTAAGATTGGGGCACATGTCAGAGAAGTTGACAAGTTGAAACAGCCATTTGCACCATAAATACATTTTTTTGAGATGATGATGCTTTGGGCTGTGGAAGACATAAACATCTTTGCCCACAGGTGGTGCCAAAACCAACACAAACCAAAAGTCTTTCACAGCAGCTTTAAAACTCATATGGCTAAGTGTTACTGATAGTAAGGAATGTTTGATTGGACAGACAGGAGAACTGGTCATAGTTGTTTGCTGGCTGGTTAAGTTACTGCCATAACTCCATGTTAAAGCTGGTTAGGTTGCACCAGTATTTCCATTATGGCAACCACGTTGTTTGACTTCAGATTTTTTGAGAAACCCCATGAGAGGCATCACTGAGACTGATTCAGTCTGTGGTGAGTGTGGCAGATTTCAACTGTGTTTTAAAAAGTGCCACTAAAATACTTCTGTCCTCACTTATCATCATGATGTACATGATGTTCTTTACACAGTTGTAAGATTGCGTTATGAATAGGGATGGACCAATAATCTGCCTGGGATGATAATTGTTTCTGATATTGGCCTTTGTGATACATATTGGTACTGGCCTTTTTTAAATCAATAATCAGTCCATAAGAGATCAATTAAAAACAGGGTTATTTTGGCTCTCACGCCGCAATGACTCGCTGTCTGCAGTCACTACTCTGTCTCCATTATTGTCCCACCCACAGCAACATCTGACTGTTTCACAAAGAGCCACGGTATAGGTGACAGCCAATCAGCATTGAAAGATGTGCATACACACACACACACACACACACACACACACACACACACACACACACACACGCACACACACACACAGCAGAGAGGAGAAAATGTTTTGCTGTGCGAAGACGCTCTGGGGAGCAGATAAATGTTTTAAAGGAAGTTAGGGCAGCAGACTCTCCAGAAATTGTAACAAACATCCCAGTCCCCTACAACTTCACAAAGTTAAGTGTTGGAGTTTTTGATATTCAGAATTTTGACATAAGTATTTTTGATTTTACTGCAAATGAACATTGGCCCCAATTATCAGTTCCCGACCTCCTTGACTACTAATAATTAGTATTTGGCCCTGAAAATATATATAATATATATCTATGTCGGTCTATCTTTAGTTGTGAATACCAATGGGGGCAACAGCTGTGCAAGAAAAGATTGAACTTTGGAAGTTCACTGCAGACAATGTATGGTGCTCCAGACATGCAGAGTAACAGATTCTCCTGGATGAGAAATAATATAATTGACAGTTTTTTTAGTTAAAAATAACTTCAAAAGAAAACGGTTTGATAATGTTTCCTCCTCTAGTCACTGCTAGTAGTAAAAGTTGTGGCTCACTCCTGAGATTTGTGATTATTTAATCATTTCTCACTTGGACAGTAGTCGTGGTAACATTTTTGGCTGTACTCTAATCCTCTGAATGTTTCTTGTTTTAGTTCCCTGCTGTGAACCACCCCCAGACTCTCGAGCGAAGATACCTGGGAATCATCGGCGGAGGCCTGCTGGACCTGCTTAAGGTACAGGATCACAGGTTTGACTAAGCTGGCTGCTGCAGAGATGTTTTTAATTTCTACCTTTCTATTAAGCCCAGTTTCTTCCTGCTTTCACGCCAGAACCAAAAACTGCTCTGTCACTACCAAAAAAAATAAATGCCATTTTTCACAAACCAGACATGTGACAATGGCATCACTTTTGCGTGTGTTTACGTCGTGACTGCACGCTGCCTCTTCACTGCTTCAGCATCTCTCAGCTCATATCCCGGCTCCTGCACTGCTATTATTGCTGTGTCTGCACTGTAAACAGGAGCTCCATGTCAAGAATGTGGGCTGTGCTTGTGCACTTGTGCTTTTCCCAGTAGATAATGACTCACTGCGAACACAATGTCATCCCAGAACTAAATTCTGCAAGGACATGCATCTCCCCCCTCACTAATCAGACTTTTGAGTCCAGCTTGGATCTTAATGGAACAAAAATGTTTTCCAAATGCAAAGCTGGACTTATTAGTTCTGTCCCAGCTCGCTGCACAAAGTCATTGTTTATGTGTTATCTTCACTTCACACATCTGGTTCTCACAGGATTCAGATCTCATTGAGGTCTTTGGAGACGGGTTATTAAACATTTTTATCTGAGAAAACCAATAGCAATGTCACACATCACATTTCACATCATTGTTTGGCTCATTTTGTGCCTGTAAGACAATTAAACATAGCAGCAGCTTGACTTTAATGTTAATGGCAGTGAGTCATGATGGCATGACTGTTTCAGCGTGTTTGGGAGCTCTGGATGTTGTGGGTTTCTCACAGGTTCCCTCTCTCTCGCTCTCTCTCTCTCTCTCTTCCTGTGTTTTGTGCTGCAGAACCTGCTGCTGCTCAACCCAACAGAACGTTTTCTCACGGAGCAGAGCCTGAACCACCACGCCTTCCAGACCCTGCGGCTGGTGGATCGGCCTGGCCCTCCCACACCCACACCTGTACGCTCCTCCAAAAGAAAACCTCACCATGGAGACAACACCACCCCCAGCAGGTCAGAGAGGATACTACAGCTTGTTAAAGCTTGTCACCGTCTCCCTGCAGCTCACATGTACCATTTCATGTGTTTTTCTCTTATGCTAATGTGGCTGCTTGTTTTCAGTCTGTGACCCTCCTGAGGACTATTATCTGCATGATGTGCAGCAGTCACTGTGTGGTGACATCTCTGCTGAATACCCTGCCCTTTATGAGAGCATTTAGACCGCTCTGCTGAGCTTACTTTGGTTTTAAAGTGACCAGAATACAACGTACGATCATTAACAGGAAAAACAAATTAATGGCAAACATGGGCATGCACACAAACTGAAACAAAAAAAAACAACTATTGGCAAATGTATAAGGCTGGTTATGATCCATAAGAATACTAGAAGTGTTGTATAGGATTAAATTGATAAAAGATAAATAAACTTAAGACAAAAAATTAAAATCCTGTGATTATTTTTGTGACTGCACTGTAAAAAGAAAGCCTTCAAAAACACAAAAAATATACAAAAATGGGATATATTTTACTTAAACTAAGCAAAATTATCTGCAATTAGAACAAGAAAATTTCCAAAACAAGTAAAAAATATCTAAACTTAATCACCTTGAAATACATTAAAATAAGTGTATCCTCACTAATAACAAGTGCATTTCTCTTGATACAAATACAAATTGAGACTTTTCTCAATATGTGGAAAATAATAGTATAATAAGTAAATGCTAGTGCCATTATCATTATACACATTATTGTATTATTATCATAAATTAGAAAAAGTTGCTCTAAAAATAAGTTGAAAAATTAATATAAGTCTTTTTTTTTCTACTAAGCAAAAAAATCTACCCATGGAAAAAGTGAAAATCCTCTTAGTAGGATATCTTAAAATAAGACATTCATTTTCAGCTTTTATAGTTAAGGGAGATCTTGGAAGCTGGAAAACTCATTTTAGCCATATTTTCTTGTTCAGAGAATTTTTTTGTAACATAATAAGTTTATATTGAGCAACAGATTTAAATTTCTTTGTCTTGCTCTCAGGAGCCACGGAGGAAAAAGCTCTGGCAGCCACCGCTCCAGCACCAGAGAGTGCTCCAGCCTGCCCCGGCATGACGACGTCCTCCCCAGCAACGACGCCTTCCTCAACGGTAACATGCCCGCAGCCATCAACCTCAGTCCAACTCTGCACCCGAAGAACTACCAGCAGCAGATCTACAACCACTCCACCTCCTGCAACATGGACCTGGCCAGCAGCAACCTGCCTCATCTGCTCAGTCCTGGGGAAGGAAAGAGTAAGGGGGATTTCGAGATGAACATGGGGTCCAAAGTTTCTGACGGCCCTGGAGCTAAGTACCTCAAATCCAACTTCCGCTCGCAGCAGAACCGCCATTCTTTTGTGGAGGGGAAGACCAACACGCTTCAGTCAGGGGACAAACACAGTCGACACAGCTACATGGAGTCTCACAGCTCCAACCCCTCCAAGTTTGCCTACCTGAACTTGTCTAAGAGCTACGGCACGCTAAGTGACGCAAAGTCAGTGGGGAACTTGAACGATGTGCATCTCTACGCTGATGAACCGACATCTCGATATTTTCCCTCCAGCTGCCTGGACCTCACAGCTCCAGGGAGTCCGGCAGCTCGCCGCATGGACAGACTAGGACCTGGTGGGATTAGCAGAGGAAGTATGCGTTCAGAAAGAGAGAGCAACACTCTGGACTCCTCTTATAGACGCTCCTCAACCCGCCACAAGTCCTCAGAGGAGGCCAAGTCACCAGACACCCTGGAGCCGGGGGAGGGTGGCATCGAAAGAAGCCATTCTCACTCTCTGTCTGCCCCACATGACCCTATATCTTACGGTCAGGGGTACACCAGCCCCTTCTCCTCCCAGCAGCGGCCGCACCGCCACTCCATGTACGTACGGAGGGATCAGAGGACACACGGGGCGGACGAAGGGCTCGTGGTCGGGCAGGGCGGGCCCACCAGAGCCAGCAGTCTCCAGCTTCTGTCTCCTCAGCTGCAGCACCGCACGCTGCCTCGCCACTCTGGGGGCTCCTCCAGAGAAGAAGACATGAGTAGGGTCAGTCTCCAGCCAACATCACACCCTCCCTGAGTTTAAGGAAAGCCTTCATGATGTAATCTTATCAGAGGTCTACACCAGGTTGATTTGGTTAACTGTGCCTCAGTCTCAGTTTGTGCAGCAGGATTAGGGATGTGCACTGAAGTATGTTCTTTTACAGGTTCTGACCAAATTCTGTCAGTAGTTCCCCGTATTGATTCACGTAAAATCAACTGGTACATACTTAAATGCACCCTTGTGATTGTGAGGGAGTGGAAGAGTAGGCGATTTTCCATGATGTACATGAGTATGGAGTACACAGAGCTGGGGTTTTATTTGTGCTTTACTGCGTAGTTGTAGTTAAGTTATAAAGATTTATCTAATTTTAGTCAAGAGTTACCATGTCGAAGAAATCTTTGTAACAACTGTGATTTTACAGTACAGACAGTTGCATTTTGTCTCTATATTTTTTTATGTTCACATTTCTAGAAATCAAAGTGTTGATGTGATATATTTTGAGATTTTATTATCAAACATTAATTACAACATAAACACACAAAAGTACCTAAAATTGGTACTGTTGAGCACTGGTACCTATTCCAAGGTACCAGTCTGTGCCGTATTAGTTCAAATGTGAGAGTTACCTGTCGTTAAGCAGGATATTTCTTCTGGTTGCATCTTAAAATATAATGGTTAGTGTTTCAGGTTTTAGCCAGATCTCTCGAGTTTGTTCTCCATGTTTGAAGGAACAGCCAGACTGAGTCAAACTCAGCTTCTTCCTCTTAATCATCAGGTGTTGTTAGTGCAGTTCTCTTCTGAGTAAATGATGTTATAATTCTGAATCTGTACACCTGTAGTGTGTATAATACTGCTGGCTTGTGTGTATTTGTAAGTGTGCGCTGCTAAGCTGAGCTCACGTCATGCTTCAATCATGTCTCCATTAACAGAGTGACCAGACACCCACTGAGGTCACCCACAGCAGACCCCCAATAAGGGACTCGACAAGGGACAACACCGCATCTTTTCACACACAGCGGAAAAAAAGCGAGGTCCGACATTCTGCCTGCACCCACCATTCCCCACCCACATCCGCACTCTCGGTAGACTGGATGTGGGTGGATGCTGCTGTCATGAACTGCTCTCTCTATCTCTCTCTTTCTGTCTCTGTGCATCAGATGCCTCTTCATTTTCTCTGTGTGCTTTGCTTGCCTTTAATGTGACTACCTATGATAGCGCAGACAAGCTTGTCACCCGAGCAGTTTAGAAACTATATTTAGTCTTAAAAGATGTTGTTTTATTGAAATCACAAAGCGTAAATCAATACATCCTCCTCCTTTAACTGCGTGCTTTCAGGTGTATAGAAATATCCGCCCAGATAGAGAGGCACGAAAAGCAGCCGGCCTTTAGTTTTTATATGACCAAGTCTTGTGTTGTGACTCAGGTCGGCTTGTATCATGACCAACAAGCAGAAGACGGGGGTTCGTCTAAAGAGAACCGAAACATCTACAGTGAATCCATGCCTCGGAGGGTGGGCAGCTTCTACAGAGGTTGGTTTAGTCACACTGCTCTCTTTCTTTCACTGCACGCAGGAATTTATGTTTAAGCCTCACACACTCCACTGCTGTTTACAGCAGCCTCCTTAATGCAAGAAATGTTTACATCAAAGACTGGATAGGAATATTGCTGACCCAAGCTTTAAGATTCCTCAACAACTAACGGCTACAAGGTCCCCGTCTGTCTGTCAGCTGAGCTGTGTCTCTGATTGGGCAAACTTGTGATCTTAAAATTTTCTAAACTGCTGAAATACAAAAGAATCCCCCCAAACAGATTGTGGTGTAAGAGAAATGAGTGATTCAGTCTTCATTTATTTTTGAAACCAGGCTGTTAACATGTTTCGTTAAGCTGTAAAATCAGCTTTTTTGTCTTGGTCTGTTTATAGCTACGATACTTCAGGAGCCAGTCTCAAGTGGACACTCGGTGCACTGCAGATTTTAACCCTTCTGAATGACTTCATTTCTCACAGTCGAGATTTTCTGCTTGGTTTTCACTTCAGCGTGTTAGCATGCTAGCATGTTAACATACACCTACACAAGCACAGCTGAGGAATGTGTGCAGTAGGTGTGTGCAGGTACCTGATCGTAAAACAAAGTAATGGAGGAACAAAACCTTTGACCCGATGGAGGAGCAGAGTTTAAATATTAACCTGTCCACTCATGAGGTGGGGTCACCATGTTTGTTTGCACCATCCTGCATCACAACACATTTCAAAGCTATTTTCTTCTTGAGGGTGGACTAAACACCTGATATTAGCATTCCTACCACCATGAACAAACAGTATTTGTTGTGTTTGTTGAACAGTCCCTTCTCCCCGGCCAGACAACTCCTTCCATGACAGCAGAGGTCAGAGCCGGGGCTCTGGGGACGGTCCAGGTCTGACTAACCACTCCAAACGTCAGCCAGCTTTCGACCCCTGGTAATTTATGTCTGCTTAGCACAACAGAACATGATTAATTTAGTTGTACAACAAGAACATCTTTTATAACTCGTGTTGACTTAACAGCAACAACAGCACAGATAAGTTGATTATACCTTATGACACTATGACCCTTGTTTTGTTTCCAGGACCGGCCCGGACACTGTGGTGTTGAACTCCTCAGAGCCGTCTAAAGAAAAGGAGAAACAGGGTTTCTTCAGAGCAATAAAGAAGAAAAAGAAAAAATCTCAAATGGTAACTTGCATGTCAGCCGTGCGCTCTTTATTCCCTGCTCTCTGTATGTCTCTACCTGTGTGTCTGCCCTCTGTACCCCCTCCTCGTGATGCTCTGTCCCTATATTAGCACCTGTACAGAGATGTAAAATCATGTCCTTGTTGTCATGTGCTTCATGTTTCCCTGTGCCACCAGTCATGTGCCTCTTTATTCCAGATTCAAGTTCCTGACGGACGGCCTCCTGTCATCAAGAAATATCTTTTCCCTCTGTTTAGCCCAAAGAATAACATAAAGCATAGTTCCTCTGTGAGAGTCCTCCCTGTATTGTCCTCCTCCATGGTACATCTGTTTACTCTATACTCCTCTCTCCTCCTAACTCTGTGCCATCTGTCTGACAGCATGCAAAATAACACAGCTCATTACAGCTTGATTGTTCTACTCTAACTTTAACATCAGTGGGGAATTATACTTTTTTAACCTGGTCTTTATTTTTTTTAACACACACAAGGTCTAAATAACTCATTGATTTATCAGAAAAGTTTGATCAATTTGGTTGCTCAACCTGCAGCAGTGATAAGAGCTAGGCACTGCAGAAAAGGTTGAATGACATCTTGTAAGTTTGATTTTGTTTGTCAAAGTCTTTTTATTGAAATGGAAACAGGATGCAAGCAATGCATATGTGAAGCGCAGTACTGATCAGTCACTGATATTAAATAATGTAATAAATGAAATTCTTTGGCAGCTAGCAACCCTGCCCACATAGGTAAAGTGAGAGAGATGCACAAAAAAAGGAAAGAGAAAAAACAGCACATAGCTGCACATAAGAAAAAGAAACATATTAATTTTGAAAGTTTAAATATATACTGTATCCTTCACTATTGAAATGTAACAGTTATTAAAAATCCAGTTTTTAATTGGCAGTGTGTAAAAATGTCGTTACAACACTGCCGTATAAACTTAATGTACAAAGGTCTATCTGATTTTTTTTGAAAAATCAATTCAAGGCTTTCATTTGTAAAAAAAATCACTCTTTTTAAACGCACTTTGATTTGAGTCATTTTCCTCTTAAGATCTCACAGATTTATCACTTCTGAGGGTTGAAGCAATCTGTAGCAAGCCCCAAAAGATTTTGAACTTATTCCACAAAAATGTTGAAACTAAGCCAGTGGGTTTTTTTGTCATATTTCTTGTACAAGCTGGAGTTTCCTGGCAAGTACAGAAATATATTTTATTTCTTTTTAAAAGTCAGAAATGAGGCCTGAATGGCTCATAATGTGTAAAAACATTCAAAAATGGAATAAGACAATTTTACCCTGAAGGTTATTTTTTAAATTGAGACAATGTCCTCATTTTCTCATTGCATGAGTAGATTTTCTTAAATATGACATTTTTCTGAAATTGTTTGCTGAATGTGATTTATTTTTAAGGCCCTGTGATGAATTTATAAGGGAACTAGTCTCACTTTTATTTATTGGTCTGTTTCTGATCCACAGTTCTCCCCTTCTGCACTGCAAAAACTGATATTCTTGACATGAGCTACATTCTACTGATAAGTTCAGGAAAATGTCTTATTTCAAGTTACTTAAAGACAAAAATGAGGTCTGAATTGCTTGTAACAAGTAAAAAAAAATCAGTGAATGGGATAATACAAGTCTTGTATCAAGACTTCACAAGCAAATTTTTTTTATCCCATTGGCAGATTTTTTTTGCTTGTTACAAGTTATTCAGACCTCATTTTTGTCTTTAAATATTATTAAGTAAGACATTTGTACGACCTGGTCTGGTGAATGTGGCTCATATCAAGAAAAATAAGTTAAATTTTACTAAAAGTAAGACATAATGACTTGCTTAGATTTCAGTTTTTGCAGTGTGGACCCTAAACTATGCTACAAACTTACAAAGTTTTACTGTTGTCTTGTTTAAAACAATAGATTTGCATAACTACAAGTGAATAAATTGAACCAACGCTTTGTATCCTGGGAAAAGTCTTCCTGGACAATGAAATAGAAGTGTTAGAAGAAAGATTTGCTCTCCATTTATTTGCCTCACAACAAACACACCTTGGCAACAGTCAGGTCCTCACGACAGTGGGTGATGGTGCTCATGGGAAATGTAGTCTCTGTAGTCACTGCAATCAAATGAGAAATCCTCACTGCACCATTACGTCAAGACATTTTTTTACAGGTAATTAGAAAAAACATTTGTTCAGTTTTGATATTTTTCTTTTGCAGTGAAGTCATTCGGGATTTTAAAAAAATAAACAACAGGCCGAGGTTTTAAATAGTATAATTCCCTTTTTAGTTTTTTCTGTGATTATTTTCTTATCTTTGTTTATGGTGCTACTACGAGTGATCAAAACAAACCAATCAGATCCATAAATCAGAGACATGATCTGTAAAGTCTTCCCTAGCTTTGTCTTAACTCAAAATGAGGCCCCATGGTTCCTTATTTTGAGGGTGATTTTTCAGATATTTCATGATTTACATCTCTACATTCTTTGATAAATTGTAGCTTGATGAAGAACAGGGCCATGTCCTCCTGAGTGAGTGGATCTGGTGGGTCATTTTCGTGCGCTCCTCATCTCAATCAGAGCTGATTTCAGTCTCAGTGCTAACAGCATGTCTCCTGTAATGAAGTGAGGATGAAGGAGAGAGCTTTCAGGCTTTGCTTAAGCACGTCAGAACACTTCCATGTTTCAGAGCATGATTTTATTGAAGAGCATCAATCAGGACGGAGGAGAAAGTGTTTGGGTTTTAATCATTTCTCTGACATTTTGACCTGATAAACTGGCTGCTATCTCAGTGGTAGTAATGGTTCAGTATGAGACAGGTGTTTGAGATCTTTCTTCCCCTCACACTTCTATTTTTATGTGACAGTCTGTTCACTTTCTGAGAGAGGGGGTTACAGATGATGACAGCACAAATAAACACAATCTGGACATGAAATTTCAGGCAGTCAGACTCAGAGCTGCTGAGAGACAGCTCGGGTTTCTGCACAAAGATTAGATCATTTAAAAATACTGAGGCTTTTCATATTTCACGTTTTTATTTTTCATCCAAAGAAGTGAATCAGTCAGGAACATGAGGAGTTTTTTCTCCTCTCTCTCATTTCAGAGTGTCTGCTCCATGTGCATGTTCTGTTTTTAATTTTGTGACCAAATAATAAAAAGGTCTGTTTCCAAAAATAACCGAAGAAGGACGACAAGAAACACTCAAACTCTTTTTATTTGTCACATTTCTGAGCTCTGTATAAAGCTAGTGACAGGCTGAAGGGCGGCTTATGATGGAGAAGGAGGAGGACAAATGGGGTACTTCTGTAAACAAACAGTAGCATAAAAAGAGAAATGTTCAAAGCAATGAATGAGAGCATTTAAAGAAGTGTGAATAATTAAGTGTGTGCTGTGTGTTTCTTGTGGTCCTTCACATTATTTGGTCAGAAGTGTGAAGTAGTTCACACATGTTGACTGATCTCTGTGCTGCTGTGTGAAAGGTTCCTAATGAAGGAGTAGAAACAGTCATCCAGAAGTCCTCGAGGTCTGGTCGCTCAAGCAGCCGCCACAGATCTCGAGACAAGAGCAGAGACCGGGACCAGGACCGAGACCGAGACAGGGACAAGGACTGGCCTCCTGAGAAACTGTCTGACTCACACTCACCGGTCAGTCTCACACTCAAGTTTGTCATTTTTGACTTAAGCAAGAGAAATGAGGATGTCACAAACTGAACCCATTCATCAGCAGGTCAGATCAATATCCCTGTGACACATGAGTTTGAAAAAGTTAAATATTTACATGATTAACAAATAAATATGAAAAACAAGTAACATACTCCAATTCAGAATCTAAAATGTCGATTCAGTTTTCATTTCCTGCATTTTATTTCTCCTCTGGTCTCCTTTAATGTGAAATTAAAGAATATATTCCTGTAAAGTGATGACAGATTTTGTGTTTCTTAAGCTTAATTTGTACTTTTGATGGGTGGTGTATCATCTAGTTTGAAGTTTAGTGTATTATTATTTCATTGTGCCATGCACCAAAAGGTGCCCAGCCCTCATAGGCTTACATGACACTTAAATAATGAGCAAAAATGAACAGTTGAGCAAAGATGAGAGCGTCTCAACACAGTACCAATTAAAGAGGAACAAACCAAATTCAAATTCATGTTGCCTGTTGGTTTATCAACCTTATATATTCACTTAGACAGCAATTTTAGTCAAACAAACAAACAAACGAAAATTATATTAAACATAAAGAGTCGTCTGTAACACTTAAGATTAGGGAACACATATTCACCATTAATATGGTGCTTATTAACATGCATATAAGTAGCTTACTAGCCCCTAATTAGTATTTATTAAGCACGCATTAACCCCTAATTCTACCTCTATTGCGCCATGAACTCAGACTTTTCCATATATTGACTCCTAATAATTACTTATTGACTATAAATTAATGAATATGTGTTCCCTAATCTAAAGTGTTACCGAGTCCTCTTGTGCAGGTTGAAACAGTGTTGAAACAACAACCTCCAGTCGTAGAGTTTGGGATATTTCCAAGGTTCATGTATCTGAATCTGTCACAGGAAGTTTAGGTGCATCGAGAAAAAAAGTGTTATTTTGGAACACTTCATCTAGATTTGAAGAAACTTTGACTAAAACCTGAGAAACTTTTGCAAGATTCTCAGAATTTACAAGATCCCTCGAAGCTATTACAATATTCTGAATAAACTTTTTAAAAGTCCCAAAAAACTTTTGCAAGATCCACAAAATTTTTCTTACAAAAAACACAAGATCCTGTAACACCTTTTTTCGTGATCATCTTGATACTCTTCAAATCTAAGGCAAAATCCAAAAATTTTGCAAGATCCCAAGGAATAAGATTGATAAGTGCAAAGGAACTTTCTTAAGATCTTGAAAATGTTAAATCAAGGTAAAATGTTAAGCTTTACAGGGAGACTGAAGATGCTCTTGCAAGATCATGCAAACTGTTTTCAATATAGGGTATAAAAAATCTGTCAAGAGCCAATGAAATCTTGCATTGTTTTTCAACTTCCCCTCAAAATTTTGTACAACTTTCGGTGAACCTAAAGAAACTTTTACAACATACAGAATTTGTTTTTGAGATTCTGAGATATTTTCCAAAGATTCTGGGAAATTTAGGAAATGCTTGTAAGATCCCAAGGAAGCTCTAAAGATCTTTTGCAAGATTTCAAGAAACCTTCAATCAGTCCCAAGAAATTTTTGCCTGAAAAGTGTATCCAAGATCCTCGTAAACTTTGAAAGTTATTGCTAAAGTTTCTCATTCAGTTGAGTTTTTAGGCACTGAGAAACATTGAAAGTTGGAAATTCACTCACATAGTTTGTCCTTCAATAGCTTGGCAGAAAAACTGAAACTGACCCTGATTTTCAACCTTCGTAAGAAAGATGACAATAAAAGTTTTTTCTGTGATTGGAGTGACACTAACATTTGCAAACTTCTGACCTCACAAACTCGCAAAACTTGTAAAAGATTACAAAAATGTAGCTTGAGTTTCTCATAGTCAACTTGGTGTTTTTTCTCTCTCTTGTTTGTCATAAATAGTCATATAAAACTGATCTCACTCACTCTCTGTCCCGCTCCTCTCAGAGTCAACCACTCAAGTCCCTGCGGAAGCTCCTGCACCTTTCCTCCTCATCCTCCAATCAAACGGCTTCATCAGACATGCGCTATCAGCCTCTGCCAAATCCAGCCTCCTCTCAGGGCGGGTTCACGGAGGGCCGGGGCCATTCAGGGGTCAGCACCCCCCAGCTGAAGAGTCGGCAGGCCGCCTACCCGCTGCCGGGACAGCTGGAGTCCAACTGGCACTCGTCGGCTCTGGGCCGCCCTGAAGGAAACCCTTACCCCGAACAAATGAGCATCAAGGGAGGTCAGAACGGGCACGGCTTCGGACGACCCTCCAGGTCCCGTATGCCCAACCTGAACGACCTGAAAGAGACGGCTCTGTGATCTCTGTCACCGACAGCTCTCACATTCAGACTCTTTCTTGTCCCCTCTGTCACTTCTACATGTCCTGCTAAACAGTACACCTGCTAAACACACACACACACACACACACACACACACACACATGCAAATACACACACACACATACACACACACGTACTAAACCCTCAGTTTTAAACTCTGCTTGCAAACAGGCCAAAAGCCTTTCTATGTCTTAATTTTTTTTAAAGCTTCCATGTTTGATAGACTTTATATTAATACTTCTGTAATTCTAATTATAATTTGTATTATAAAGTAAATATATTGCAAATTAAACATATAAATATATATAAATATATATATAAATGGATAGATGAAGTGTAGATTTTAAGTGTAAGTATTTTTGTTTCTATTGAATATAGAAATATAGTACATTTTACTGCGTAGTATTTCCTTAAGATTATCTAAGGCATTCTAAATCAAGTTTTATCAGTTGTTTCAATAGAAGTCGGTAACGTCGGTAACTTTACATTGTGTTCATCTCAAAGGACTCAAACTCTTCATCCAAACTCTGGCAGACTGGTTTCAGACGCTGAAATGTGCTTCTACAAGTCAAAGCAGTTTGTTGTCGAGATTATAGTTGTAGTGCAGTTTTTCTGAGTTGGCACTGACAAACTACGAAGCTTCGATATATTCCTTCTTTTAAGAGTATTTAGGTTTTTATGTCTTTATGTCATGCGGCCATCTTAGACACTGCCATAGACTGACAGAAATCCTAACTCACAGCGCCCTCTGTAGGCAAAAACAAAGCACTGCATCTACCGACTGAGCTCACCACGCACTAACTTAAGCTCTGAATTTTCACGCACAGTGTCAGCAAATCAAGTATAATCCAAACAAACGAAATACAGTACATGCTACAATTACACCTCAGTCATTTAAAAGAGAACAAACATAATTACTCCTCTCTTTGCCTCCTATAACGATTATACTAATGGTGAAAATGTAATCTATGGTTATTTACAGGAATCTGTGCTGATGTAAAAGTGTCAAGAAGCCACTTAAACTTAAAGGATCCAGCTCATAGTTAATCACATCTTGACCAGAAACTTTGTTTGTGCTCATTTCTTTCATGAAGATTTCACAGAAGCATCTTCCAAGTGTTTCCTCTGGTTGGATCAGTGAAATGAATGTACAAATGCATCCACAATATTACACTAACTCTGACTGCTGTAAAGATTTGATTTGTGCACCATGTAATTTTTTCTTATCTTTGTCAGAACATATTTTTTTACAGCAGCCAGAGGAAAACAAAAGCCATTCTGATGTTAAAGTGCAGTGGTTCCTGAACAAACGTCAATGTGGACTCAGCACAAGTAAAATCTTCATTGTGATGTCCTTTTTGACATAAAAATTTTTTTCTACAGTTTTTTGAGTCATGTTGTTTGGATCCTCACTTTAAGCTTCACACTGCAAAAAGTGAAATCCGAGCAAGTGTTTTATTTTAGGACAAAATCGTCTTTTTAGGCATAATCTGAGCCATATTCACCTGACAAGTCCAAGAAAATGTCTGATTTCAAGATATTTAAAGACAAAAATGACATTTGGGCTACATGAGATGATTAAAAAAAAAAAATCTGCCTATGGGGTAAGAAAAATTTACTCGCCAAGTTTCTCGAAATTTGATAATTTCTTAATACAAGAAACTTTTCTTACTCCATCGGCAGAATTTTTTTACTCGTTTCAAGCAATTCAGATATTATTTTTGTTTATCAATAACTTTAAATGAGACATTTTCCTGTACTAGTCTGGTGAATATAACTTATATAAAGTCTAAAAAGACTATTTTTGCTTAAAAATAAGACATACACTCTTGCTCAGATTTCAGTTATGCAGTGTAATTTTAAAGCTCCAGTTTTTGACTGCAGGAATTTGACATTTTAACCACATGTATCAAATGATTATTTGGGACACTTTCCTTTAGGTTTAGCAAGAACTCAAAATGTGAAGTTCCTGTGCAGCTGTGTAGCTATTTTTTACAACGAAGCACCACCATTTTTGTGACCTGAGTGATATGAGAACAGCAGTTGAGCTCATTTTTTGGAAACAATGATGTTTGCAAGTACATATGGACCCACTGCCTTAGACCAGTTTGCCTCCGAGGGTCACTTGTAGATTAGACATAGTAAAACTCCAGAGGTGCATTAACTCAGCTGTACACCTCTGTTTTCATTAAACGCCTCACCAAGACCTGACAATAGAGGAAAACTGTTAAAAGTGACTCTGTTGGACTGGTCTGCCTCTTTTTATCCAGCATGCTTTGCACAGCACATACATGCTGACTGCCCACCTCTGCTGCTTCACTCTTTGTCTTGAATTAAGGAGCCTTGTCAAAACCAACACCCTCAAAGTCAGTTTACTCTCCAGATCACCACAGTTTGCTTTAAATGCAGGACTTTATTGTGATGAGTTCATAAAAGCTGCGATTTTAAGGTATTCCTCAAATTATAAGCTATAATGAATGATTGTGGTTATACCTGATAACATCAGGTTGTGAGAAAACTACAAAGAGATGTGGCAATTATTTTAAGATATATTTAACAAATCACTTCAATGGTTGTTTTTAAGTCTTTTTATAGATTTCTGAACACTTTTATTTTTTTCAAAACAGTGAACATCATCTTGTGATAGGCTACAGCTGAGCTTCATGAACTTTCCATTCTTTTTATGGTCTCGAGTCCAGTGACGAACTCCAGTGTGGAAGTATGTAAAGTAGTAAAAGAGAAGAAGTAGAAGTGATAAAATTTAGGCTGACAGGAAAACGGAAACGCCGAAAATATTAATGTTTGCTTTTCAATGCAGTCACAAATCGAGCAACCACTTTCAACAAAAACAATTTACACTAACTGAGAGGAAATACAGGAGACTCACCCGTCATCCCATAGATTTGATTGTGTTCATTTTTAAAGAGCATATACTGCGATTTCCAAGGACTTAACAAAAGCAGCACATCAAACTCTTGGATATCAAGACCGTTAAAAAAGGCCAATGTGTATTTTAATGTGTAATTCCTTAAGTGTCCACTTGAGGCAGTCCCTAAAACCACAGAAGTCCCTATTACTCCACTCAAAGTTTGTTTTTACATTAAAATAACTAAATAGTAAAATAATACAGATTAGTTAAGGAATTTAATTTGAAATTAAAAAGAAATTAAAAGCTCATTTCTTTTTTTTCTTAATTTTTTTTACCAAAAGGATCATCATGGCTGTTTGCAGCAGTGTTAACTTCCTTAAAGACATTTTTTGACATCAGTGTCCATCAATAATGTATTATTCAGCAACGAAAACAGGAAAATCATGAGAAAAAATTATTCAACAACAGTAAAAGTCTAACAAACTTAGGTTTGTCTTTTTTTAAAAAAGACGAGAATAACACAAAAATATTAGTAAAAAAAATATGGGACACTTCTATTTGAAGCTGAAGCATTTTCCATTATCTTTCCATAACTTCCCCTGTTTCTGTGAATAATGACCTTTACTTACTCACTGGTAAATCAACAGGAAAGGCCCAGCAACTTTACATTAAGAAGAAAGTCACAACTAAATCAGAACACTGAGATATTACACAAGCAGATATGTTCAAAGAGCTACAGCCTTAATACCAAGCTCTGAACAGCTAAGTATGTGAATTTAACCTCTCAAGATCTGGCATCCACATATGTGAACATTACATTTCTGCCTCTCAGACCCACTGAACTTAATTATTTTAAAACTTAAATCAATTAGCCACATTTAGAGACACTTTCCACATCATCTTTTAGTGATATCACACCTTTACTCCCATTTCAGTGAAGAAAGTGTTGTTATGAACAATAACACTTTTAATTAAAAACTAGCAGTTCAGTCATAAAAAATAAAAAGACCAAGTTTAGTTTTTACTGGTCCTTAATAGCAAAGAGAAATAAAAAATGCACTCCGAACAAAAGCTCAGGCCTTAAGAGGTTAAAGAGACAATGTTTTGACTAAAAGTAAAGATAAATTGTACTTTGTCTGAAACTGGACTGAGCAGTTATTGATTTTGTTGAGTGAAGGGGATGAAGGGCAAAACAAGACTAAAATGTGACTTAAACTGTGAGGTGTTTTCATTAAGAGACTAATGCTGTCAAAAATAGTTTGCAGAAAACTATCAGTCTGCCTCACTCCTCTTTGTTTCCAGGTTGATGAAAAGTTTAACTGATCCTCTTCTGAAACTGAAATTTGATGTCTATGGCCACATGTTACCTTGTTGGGAACCACCGTACTTGTGTTTTATTAACTGATTCCTCAAACTGAAACCACTTGGTTGGTAGCTTCTGTGAAATCTGAGTTTTGACCCACGTGAGGAGCAGAGACTGTGCTGTTCGCTGGTTTTCTGCCGAGGTTAAAGTGCCATGAAGGCAGCTAGGAGAAACACTTCCTGAGCTTTTTAACGATGCACTTTGAAGAGATTTTGTGGCTCGGCAGTATTGCTCTGACTGTAAATTCTTCCTCACTTCATGTTCATGATGTGGGCAGTGTGTGGAGACTTGAACACACACATATACACACACACACACACACACACACTGAGTCCATCATTTCAGTATGGTATTGTGTATTGTGCCTCTGTAAGGACTGTGCACACTCTGTACC
The DNA here is from genome assembly GCA_008086565.1 of Thalassoma bifasciatum. NCBI lineage: Eukaryota > Metazoa > Chordata > Actinopteri > Labriformes > Labridae > Thalassoma > Thalassoma bifasciatum. The sequence goes on along the minus strand of RPOG01000578.1, from coordinate 88,771 downwards.
TGACGACACAATACATCTCTCTCTTTGGGTTTTTGTTTTGCTGAAGGAGCACCGTGTATTATATTAATACTGATGTGTGACTACTTGTTTGGTAATATTTATAACAGAAGATGTTTATCAGCTGTTTAAATGAAATCAAGTATTAAGTTTGTGCTTTTATTACACAAATTAGTAGCATAGTCAGTGTTTATCTGCTTTTTTTTCAACAAAGCATTTACATGAGAACATGAAGCCACAAATGAATGCTTAACAATTTTAGAATATCCATGTTTACATATGTAACGGTAAATCTCAAATAAAACCAAGTTGATTTGACTCTTGTAACCTGTGCAATCTTTTTATTCTTGTTTGCTCTGATTCACAGACAGGAACCGCGCTGAAACAAATCAAATCTTTCTTTAATCTGAATCTGAAAATCCCCTGAATCCATGCTGTTCAATCATTTTTATACACATAGAAACACAGAAACAGAGACGCTGCATCCAAAGGTTTAAAACAGACTTTCAGGATGGATCTTTCAGTGCCGTCAGTTTGGAAAGCGGCAGGCCGATGCTGGACTGTGATTAAAAGGCTGTTTTCTCTTCAGCTGCACTTGTTCATGCACATCAGCAGCTCCATCCTCACAGCGATGCGAGTGTGCCAGCCCAGAGGCAGCAGGCGGATGAATCGAGCCACGATCGGTGGACGGAGGATGTTCTGGACTGTGGAGGTGCGGTCAGAGTTCCCATAGAAAACCTGAGGGGCAAACAGGAGTCAAACCAAGTCTCTTTAGTTATGTCTCAAGTTGATGTGATCCATCACATCACTGACACAGATGGTTAAATTAAACTCTTGAACTGTACCACTAATCAAGACCTCTGATTCTAAATATCCCCATTTACGGCTTTTTTAAATTTATTTGCCACTCAGTGCTCACTATCAACACTTCAAAGATATACCACTGTGTGTAGAAAGAGCCTAAAATAAATAAAAACACATTGTAGCTTTGGCTGTTTACCGTATTGACAGGAATATAGGGCGACCCTGATTATAAGACTACCCTCATCTTTTCAAGACCAATCTTCAGAAAAAGACTCTGATAACCATATTTGACTTTGATTAAAGAAAGAATTTTTTTACTGAAATTCTGAGAAAATCACTGAAATAATAATTAAGAACTACTTTCATTTTTCTTTTGGTGAGTTTTGGAACTCACTTGTCCAATATATCTGTGACATCGCTGACCCCACCACTTTCAAGACCATTATTTTACTTCATAACTCCATACTTTTTGGCTGCCTGACAGTTGTTTGGCATTTCTGCTGCATTAGCCACCATTGTCTTAAATTAAGCATCATTGCTGCATGATGGCAGAGAGGAGCATCGTTTGGTGTTATTTTAGAGCTGAATACCAAAATACTGCAAGTTGAGATGTTTTCAGAAAACAAAAAAGGTTCTGTGCTGATATCACAAGTTTATATAAATGTCTAATTACAAATTGTATTATGGGAACTGCAAATATGTAAAACATACACAAAGTTATGAATGTTAAATATATGTTTGTGCCCTAACAAATTTATTAGACCACCACTCAGTGTAAGTGGTTTTTTTTTTTTACCATTGCTGCCCTAAATTATCAGTGTATTGCTGATTTCATAAATATCTTTAGGATTTTGTAATGGTTAATCCATCTGTATGTGCAAGCTGTTTGAGCAATATATCTTTATGCTGAAATATAACGATCGTTTCAATGTAATGTTTTACAACAAAGCAGAAAAAATGTATAGAAAATAAATATCTACTATCATCCATGAATAGAAACATTGGTTATAGTGGTTGTGTGTCGTTCTTGATTAATTTTGACAAACTGCTCTTCTATATGAAAAGTATCACTATTAGTATTGATGTTGGCAATAATGGCATTTTTCAGTATCGCTCACCACTATCTCCAGTCACTGGGTCTCTGCTGTGATTGGCAGATCACTGCAGCCACATGTCACTGGCTTTACAAAAAGCTGAGTCTTCTCCTGTCACAGATTTGTAGTGAACCTTGAGAACTCCAACAGCATGTGTCCATAGTAAGATCTCAATTATAAGATGACCCCACTTTTCACATTATTTTTGAGAAAAAAAAACAACTTGTCTCATATTTGGGTCAATAGGGTAATTCCTTTGGCTGAAAGAGATGTTTCTTTAAAGTATTTATCACGCCATCCACTGTACTGTGGAGATCTCCCTGTTTAAACTCAGCTGAATAAAGCCTCTTTACCTCAGGGTGAACAGATCAGGTACAGCTGCAGGCTGCAGGACACACTCCCCTCAGGAGCTTTTTGTAACCATGGTTACATGGCATGACCAGCAGCCACACACTGAGGGATAAACCCAATCAAAACTATCATCTGAGTAACAAATCTCCTACTGCACAGAAAAGTCTGTGCAGAGATGATCCCAGAGTTTGATAATATAATACAGCACAGAAACAAGCTCAGTGCCAGGTTCAGAGTTAAAAAATTACCGTCACTGAACTTTTCTTCATAGGTTGCATAGATTTCAGTAGCATTGAGTCACAGCAGCATGTAACATCAGCAACTTCTGAAGGATTCAAACCAAACTAAACACAATTTCAGGGGTTGTTCCTCCTATGTGTCTTTTCTTAACTGCAGGTTACCGTATATTCCTTTTAAGAGTCCTATAACTTATTAGTTGCTCAAAGAAAACTGTGATGTACAGTTTCCAGTACTCACCCTGTTGTTCCCTGTCTGGTCTTTGTAATAGATCCAGTTGAGAGTCTCCACGCTGCGGTACTGCACGCTGTATTTGGTGATCCACTCATCAGCGTCACAGCGGCCCTGAGTCAGGATCCCTGACACTACGCTCACCTGCTTCAGGTCGATCTGGATCCACTGGTACAGATCGTTGAACTTAGACAGCCATGCACAACTAAAAGTAACAAATGTGTTATTTAGTCCAAGCATTGACACCCTGACTCATACCAGCTTTTTGCTAATGTGGATGAAGTTGGGGGGGAAAAAATGATCTGTTTGCAGCTCACCAAGATAAAATTTCTAAGAAGTGTGTTTGAAAGGGGCTCTGTTTTATAAATCTTAGCTCTACTAACTCTTTTAGGAGACTAGTGGGTACAAAAAGTGATTTCCTTCCCTAATTATCCAGATTTTATTGTCATACCCGAAGCCTTGGTTGTTGAGGCGAGCCTTGTTGGGGGTCCAGGAGGAGTACCACCCTGTCTGCTGGTCCTGGTTGGAGCAGGTGATCTGGTCTGATGTCACAGCTCCAGACTCGAAGCCCAGGGATGTGTGGTACGGGCACTCTGTGGAGGACAGGTGGACTTAGCTTTGGTACCCAAACTCTTTTAAATGAAGAAATTCAGCCTTTAAAACACACTGGTTTAGGCTGCTCAGCTTTTCATTTTCTTCCTCTTGTCTCAGTTTGGCAGTTAAGTCTAAGAGGCAGCACTTCATCAGACATTATTTGGGTTTATTGATCAGGGAGGTCTCTTAGATCCCGTTTCTTTCTTGTATGAAGTGTTTGTATGTTGATGTTCTCAGAGAATTTCAAAAATAGAAAACACAGACTGTTGTTGTGCTAATGTCTGACTGGCATCTTGTTTTTCCTTCCTCTTGCTTGCAGCGATTCTCTTCACACTCAGATCTGATGCTCTGAAGTCTTTCCTCACACAGTAGAAGTCAACGATCACCTGATGTGCAGGCTTCCCAGTATCACGCTGATAAGTGAAGGGCACAGCCCTATTTTAGGCTCCTTAATCTGCTCATCACATTCCTGTACAGGTAATAAGATTATGCTACGCCATTTGCTGTGCCAGGTATCTTCTTTAGAGATCGTTTTACAAATCCACTACATTTCTACATAAGGAGCAAAACTATGGCTTGAGAATGTGGAGATAATGGTGGAAGGTTATTATGCAGCGCTGCAGAGGTGAGGCTAATGAGGGCACAGCCAGGTACCATGAGGTGTGTGATCTGTCAAACCAGCTGAAGCCTTCTGGAAAAATCCACAGGACCCATGCAGGGCTTCATTAATTTCAATGTGTGATGTCTCCTGCCCTGTCTTTGCCCTTCACTTCATTTGCATGACTTCACTTTTTATGCAGGTGAAGTAAATCCTCGTTAGAGCATCACATGACCTCACCTGGCATACAGTCCAGAGTGAATCCCTGAGGTTCCTGTGGTGACGGTGAAGTCTGCAGCACAGGTGGGACACTCGTGGGTGCATCAGGGGACTCACAGTCGCAGGTGCAGGCCTTCACGCTCCGCGTCCATGTTTCGATGACCTGCTGGTCTTCCTCCTGCAGCTCTTCCTCCTGGACGTCCTCCCCATCCTCCTGAAGGACATACGGGGAGGAGTTAATGCAGAGCTTTGCTCCTAGAGTGAGTTAAAAACCAGATTTCAAACTTGTTGTAGGTGGTCTTACCTCCTGGGAGTGAACAGTTATCAGAACTGTGTAACATCAACAGATGCATGAAATGTAAGAGCAGGCTTTAGAAAAAAAAGTGAAAGCTAAAACTAAAATTTTACACTTAAGAATGATGGTGGTGAACAAAAATCAAAACTTTGTCGATTTATGAATGATGCATGTAACTAACAAAAGTGACAGAAGTCTCTGATTACTTTGAATAAGTTTGTGTGCATGAGGAAAGTAGACACATGAATTGCAGTCAAAATTCATTGCAGTGCAGCATATTATTTTTGAAAACAAAACCTTTTTATTTTTGTCACTCATTTACAATAAAAAAGTTATTTGGCAGCTTTTTCATCATGCAAATTCTACACTTCAAGTTCTTGCAGCAATTTTCCTCTTTGCTACAGAGTTTCTCAGACAGACGGACCATATTAACTACACAGAGCAGTGATCCTACGAAAGGTCAAGAACATTAATGATTTAATATTCCTAAAGCAGGTGCACAGGTGACTTACCCTGTGACAGAAGCAGGAGGAAGAGCACAGCAAAACATCGAGCAGTGACCTCCATCTTCCTCCTCTGCTGCGCTGGAATGTGATGTGTGTGTGATACCCAACGCTAGAGGATAGGATTACTGTAATCCACAGGCCTGTGATTGCCTTATCTAATAATACTCTTTATTGGCCCTAAGTCACCTCTGTTAGGCTTATCAAATGAGCTGCACCTTGGGAAAGTTGTAACTTCATAAATCAAGCATGGCTCTCATACCCCATGCATGGCCATATGTGAAAGCATAATTATCCCAGACTGCTCACTACTGAAGGGTGTTACAGTGGAAATGAACTTTTCTCTTAGTTCTTGAACATAAAAAACACATTTTGTGTCCACATTATTATTATTTTTTATTATTAATTCAATTTAAATTTGTAAGATTGTATTCAGAATAAAATATTTTAGAGACAAATTATGAGAAAAAAAGTCAAAATTTTGAGATGAAATGTCAGAACTGTGAAAAAATTGAGTCAAAATTTTGGGATAATAAAGTCGAAGTTATGTGAAAGAAATTCAAACTCTTGAAAAAAGATCAAAATTTTGAAATTGCAGTTGAAATGTTTGTCTTTATCTCATAGGTTTGACTTTAGTCTCAAGATCTTGACTTTAAAAGGGGGAAAAAAACGGCTGAACAGTGCCTCCTTATGTTTTAATTGGCAAATGGGCCTCTATACTTTAATTATGTTTACATTACAGAAAATGTCCACGTCAGACAGAGAAGGAATGTTTTACATAAGTGATTTGGATATGACGCTACTGGATTGTGAGCATCTTTGTGTGTTTTTACAGTATTTCCAAGGTAGGGGGCCCTCTGATTGAGTTTTCAGAACGGTCACCCACAGGTCACAAGGATGTTAGGTCCATTTCTGTTTGTTTTGTTCTTTTGAAATCGTCAGAATCAAGAAAAATGAGTGTTATCTCATTATAACTTAGGTATCTAAAGAATTACTGACAATAACAGCAAAACTGTAGGGCTGAGTTAAATGTATGGTAGCATGTCCTCCTAGGTGCTCCTTAAAGTAACACGGTATGTTAAATATTGTAATCATGATTCCTACATAGCGACCCTAAAAGTAGTCTTTATTTTCTTTTCCTGTATAAATTGAGAATAAATCTATGACAGGGTATTGGGAGTGTTTTTTCCGTATTTGTTCATTGCTTTACGAAATCATGAGTCTTTTGTATATGTTTTACATTATCAAAATCCCAAATAAACGCATCATTTTGCATTTTCGGTCTAATCACCTGTTGCTGGTTAAAAGTTACATGCAATTTCTTATTCCGCCTCCGTTTGACGCTCCTTCATAGGAGGATTCAGCCGCCACTGTATTTGTGATTGACGTCAGAATCAGCCAATCACATGCGCGATGTAGACTTAAAGCCTCTAATGGGCGGGGACTATAACTTATTTTTGGCCAATAAACGTCGTTCTCAGCGGTACATTGACCAATCACGAGCTTGATGCGAACCGGCCGTGTATGTGTCAGGGAGGCGTTGGGAGGCTCGTTTCTTCAGGGGAGAATTCAGTGTTTTTATCCAAGGTAAGTAGTTTTAAGTTATACTAATACTGCTTTTCTGTTAAAATATATCCACAGCTTGGTCACCTGTCGTGTTTTAAAAACTGGCTTGGCTGCGGCTGTTCGGGTCAATGCTACCGGCTTAATAAAGGGTTTGTACTAACGGTGCATGACAACCGTCAGGCTGTGGGGATACCGTTAACCAGGGGGAGGGAGAGGGGGGGGGTCTCTGCTGTTTATGCTGTAACTGGAGGCAACTGGCATCGAAATGCTGAAAATACGACGTTTTACTAATTAAATCCCTCTAAAAACGATATGTTGACTCTTTAAACAGAATATAAAGTACAACTATCAAAGACATGGTAGTAGAAGAGATACTAAAATCTAAATAAGTAGTTAACTGTCCAATTATCTGCTTTAAAATTATTAAGAAATAGGTTTGGTTCACTCAAGTGTTCATATGGCTTATTTCCTGAGCAACTTTCAGATATGTCAAGCCACTTACTTCCTCACTTTGGTTTATTTTGTCAGAATTGTCACATACTGAGTTTTACATCTTATTTTCGTATTAAAAATTAGGAAATGTATCTATTTAAAGCTTGTTTCCTCTATTTGCAAGTGTATATTATCATGTTATTTTCAGTATATTTCTGCACTCATTTATTTTTTGTTCTAATTTTGTTTTTCTGATTTTTTATTGATTGCCATGTGTCCTTTTTTAAATTCTTGCTTCTTGTGTTATACCTATTATTGACACATTTTACATTTTTCAGAATTGAAGAATAGCTTTCTTCATTGTATGACCTTTTGTCTTGTTGCATATGTTGGGTACAAGAGCAACTCAAATGGAGCCCCCGTGGGGGATGAAGAAAGTATTTCTGATTCAATTGTGTGTTCAGCTCCTCTTTCATCTCTTCATCTCCTCATTCCAGATGCAGTTCATGCTACTATTCAGTCGCCAAGGCAAACTAAGACTTCAGAAATGGTACGTGCCATTGTCTGATAAAGAGAAAAAGAAGATCACCAGAGAGTTGGTGCAAACGGTCCTGGCTCGAAAGCCCAAAATGTGCAGCTTTCTGGAGTGGAGGGACCTTAAGATTGTATACAAGAGGTGGGTAGAAAAATGGGATGTGTTTGTGGACAAGTTTAGTGTGGTTGAGTGCTCACTGAATGGAATTTTTTTTTTTACTTCCGTTGGCAATTCATGGAGCTGTCATTCCTGTCATCCTGTCAAAGTGTTATCAAAGAGACAAGGGCATCACGGCCGCATGCTGACTCCAACAAGAGGCTATTAATTTTGCCTCATTATATCCTGTTGCTGTGCCAACAGACAGGCTGGCAGACTATCTGTGAACCCGAGTGACCTGACAAGGCCAGACAAACAGCACGCACCAGACAGTGACTTAACAGCATTTCATAACACAGATGTTTGTTTACAACTCCAATTTAAAGCCTTGTTTTTTTTATCTCTGCATTTTCATGTGGCTAGAACAGTTTAATAGACTCTTACGGCTTCCCATACAGACAGGAGTGTTATTTAATGAGTAAACAAAGATAACGCAATTTCATTTCACACACAACAAAAGTCATACCATTTCACACTCTCCTTCATCTTCAGACAAAGGGTCTTCAACAAAGTCTGATGTTAAATATTTCTGTGACCTAGTTTTTTTCTGGCGTTGGAGGGGAAGGGGTCAGACTATTTATTGCTTGGAGGACATGGGTCAACTGTGCTGAGACGTGCTGGTACAGAGGAGCTGTGAAGGGCCACAGACGGCTAGGAATTCAATTTTCCTTTTATATTCTTGACATTTAGTGTGAGATAGAAAAAAAGAAAAGGTGTCTGGTCAGTTTTGAGTCCAGCTGCAAACAAGCCAGAGGACATCAGGTGGAAACAGTTTTTTATGCAACAAAGACCAAAGTAGGCCTGCAGAGTAAGAGGTAAATGTGTTATTAGTGTCATTATATTTCAGTAATGTGCGTGTGCTGATTAGCTGTCATGTTGGAGAATAACTGCTCCATGACATCTGATCAGCTATAATACTTTTTCTGTCATTTCTCTGTTTGAAAAATATTGTTTATATCACATGGACTACAATTAACCACCTTGTAGGAGTTAGAGAGTTTTTAACTCTCAGATGACAAATCAGTGGATGTGGTGGTGAACACGGGTTCATGCAGCCCAATTCTCCAAATGTTGTACTGGCACTAATTTTGTCCTCTGGTTTTCAGATTTCCTTCTCTACATAGACTTTTCTCTGGCTGTGCCTCTTAGTTTGCATCAGTTTGAGTCAGCCACAATGAAAGTGCTGTCTCACTTCTGTGTACCACAAAGGACGACACAACTGAGCTGAGGCTTCTGTGTATCCGGAGTTCGGCTGTGGCTTGCATTCACTCTGATAAAGACAATGATGATAAAGAGAACAATTAGACAGCTTGATAATAGAGCGGAAACTCTTCCTCTAATAACACATTTCATCATATAAAAAAGTTCAGGTCAAAGTTTTGACTTTTGAAAACAAAATCTCCCACCATTCCCATGTTGCCCCCTGTCTATGAGGATCAACTGACCAACTTCTTTGCTGGCCAATCATCACATGCTTATAGAGTGCCTCAAGGATTACCAGGGATAAGGAAGCATGGCAGAATGGGGCTTAGCTCATACAGCCTCCTGCATCCTGCTGCTGGTTTTTAAATGAATACCCTGTGCACGGTAAACAGCCATCTCCGATTATAACAGAAGTGCTCTCTCAGCACTGCAGCAGTGAGTGGGGAAACTGTGCATCACTCTGAGGTCCTGTCTAATTGTTAAACGCAAGAAGTCAGCTCTTCCTCTGTTTACTTTGTCAGACTGAAACTGCAGCACACTTCATTTGTCTCAGTTAGATGCTGATGTGGAGTGAAAGTAGGTTATCTTGTCACTGTGTTTCAGATATGCCAGTTTGTACTTCTGCTGTGCCATCGAAGACCAGGACAACGAGCTCATCACACTGGAGATCATCCACAGATATGTGGAGCTGCTCGACAAATACTTTGGCAGTGTAAGTAAGTTCCTGCTGTCCCTACATCCACACTTCATGTACATGTGCTTTGGCTAATCATGCATTGTTGATTTCCCTACAACAGGTGTGTGAGCTGGACATTATTTTCAACTTTGAGAAAGCGTATTTCATTCTGGATGAGTTCTTGCTGGGCGGAGAGGCTCAGGAAACGTCCAAAAAGAATGTTTTAAAGGCCATCGAGCAGGCTGACTTACTGCAGGAGGTAAGACTTTTAATGTTGGAACAATACTGCTTTCATACTAATGAGTCTCTCTCTCTCTCTCTCTCCTGCTCCCACATCATTAGTAATCTGCCCTCACTTTCCACTGCAACTCCGTCGACATTTGTGAAATTTCTGATCAAAGTCAGAGGAAAAAAAGAGAGAGTAAGAGGATGGGTCTAAGAGATCAGAGTCTGGGGGATGAATTCACAAAATTTAAAAAGGATAGCTACATGACTTGCATACATTATCTGCTCCATCTCAGGTTCCAGTTAAAAACAGCTGCTGTGCTAATGATTTTACTGCCCAAACATACCCAGAGGGCACTGTGCACACTTTTCCTCGTGTCTGATTACATGTAGAGAGGTGTAAAAGTGACTGCACACCAAGACAACATTTAGCTGGACGACTGCAACTCAGGAGCAAACTGTGCATGATGATGTCTCCTCACATAAGTCGAAATGCTTCACCCCTCATGCATGTGCATCAGTCTGAACCAAATCCCTGAGTCATTTTCACTTTAACAGCGTGAAGATTTCAGACCCTACTCCATGTTTGTGAATGGGAGTCTTTTAGCGATAAGACTCATTTGCATAGAAAGATGCTGATTTCACGCCCAATGTTGCACAGTTGCATCGTGACTCTAAACTTATTAGTGCAGATGAAGCAGCTGCAGGACTCTGCTCTAATTCTTTTGTGATTTGAGCACAGAAGACTTCCTTCGAGTAGTGCTTTACCTCCTTTAGAGTGAGGAGCTGAACATTTCTACCGTGGTGGGTTTGGTAATGTACATGTATTAGCAACTCCAAATGCAGCTTGATACTTTTTATTGGCCTGTTAACATTTCACTAAGCAAAATGTCCAACTACTGTCTAACTACTTTGGTTTTTTTTGAGTTATACTTTCTAGGCTTTTACACTTTTCTCTGGAGAAGATAGAACAGTGAGGACAAGTGGGAAAACTGGGAAAGAGATCGAGGGAATGACGTGGTAAAGGGGCCTCAACTCAGGCCTCCCACTATATAGGAAAGGGACTAGTAGGCACATGCCTCAATTTATTTAGTTACTCTGAAGAAAAAAAACAGCACAGGAAGTTTTCATGGGCTTTGGAAAACAAGGATAGGTATTTAGATTTTTTTCAACATTTGACAGACAATTGACCGATTGATCAAGTACAAGATCAAGATCATGCACAGATTTATGCAGCAGTTGTACTACAGTGGTCTGTTCAAACCTGAGAGTCTTTCAGTAAAATGAAGAGTGGTGTTGCTTTTGCTCTGCTCTGGTAGATGAGCACTAGGAGGAAATAACCAGGATTCACTCAGCAGAGCAATCATTGCACATGATAAAAAAAAAAATATATGTAATTTTAGTGATGATGTGGGTGAATTGGCAGTGAGTTAGAATTTACCTGGTTTACCTCTTACATGTGAGTTTGATATGACTTGGATAAAAAGTTTATTTCGTGATTTACCAGATTTATCATTCTGTATAAATGTGTATAAGTGCAGATTTAATCCAGTAGAGAAAAGATAGTTTCTGTCATATGGTACAGTTGCTGCACACTAATTAATTTCCTCTTCTCATCCTCATTTCCATTTCTCTCGATGCATGAATAACCTGCAGTGATTTATGCAGTATATTTCCCAGTAATGTTTTGCAAGTAATTTCTAGTGATTTGTTCTCCCAGCGGTCTCCCAGTGCTGTGTTGTCTTTTCAAATGAGCTTAATCTTAATTGGCTGACATCTTTTCTTTCTGCCTTTTTTATTCTTCTCTGTGATTTGCAGAATTTAGACTTTCAGATGCGCCTGTTTTCAGGTACAGTTTGAGAATAAAGGATCAACTAACCCCTTGCTGTAGTTCTTAGAGCAGTAGAATTACAGTACAAACAACCCTCTAGAGCCAGCAGAAACAACCAGTAACAGCAATATTCCCAGAGTCAGGAAAACATGGGAAATATTAAAGTTACTGGTTTGTTTTCTGCCTCATATTGACCCTCTGAGGTTCCTGTTATCTAAAGCATTAACTCAGATCTTCATCAGCGCTTTATTTACATGGACATGGTTTATAAAAGAAGAATTATGTATTATTAATTTGTATCTGCTGACATATTGAATGTAGAGCCTTTACTTTGTTACAAAAGTCACTGAGCTGTAAGGCTGACGGATTTGATGGTGAGTGGAGCTCAGGTTTCAGCTCACACACAAAGCCTCATTGTCTGCACTGTTGAGACCTCACACACACACACACACACACACACACACACACACACACACACACACACACACGTCCGGCCTGCATTAGCATGAGTACAGTCGTGTACATAGTTCATGCAAGCAAAACAAAGTGCCACTGCTCGTCTGGTAGAAAACATATTCAGGACAACATCACAGTTGTGCTCAGGCTCAGTTCACAATCAACTCATCTTATAAAACATAATAAAAAGATTATATCATACATCGTTGCATTGTACTCAGTACCAAGGCTCTCTTGTTATTTATCCTGGTGATGGAGAGTTAAAGTGACAACATGTACCAAGAGCTTTGAAATTGCTCCAGTTGATTTCTTCAGCCAACATCCCTGACGCAGGCTGTGTCAACATTTCTACTGGGAAGATGTGCAAGATCAAAACAGGTCCAGTTCAAGTTCTCGGATTGATACAGCGTTGCTCAAAAGATCTCCACAGAGACAGACCGTTTTAGAGAAAGAAGAAGTTTGTTCTTTTTTCATCTGTAGCAGGTCTTTAACAATAGCTGTTTTCAACACAGGAAGTTTGCTTTGCAAAACACAGGAGGTGAAAGTCTAATGCTGTTTTAATCAGGCAGTTTTTTGTGTTTTGTGTGACCTGGGTGTTTTAAATGGTTGGCTTGAAGCAAACAACTGTAATAAACTACCGGAGGTGGACAGCAGTTAATACAGGTGGGCTTTTTTAATGACCTGGAAGGCTGTGCCAGGTGTTCCTGGTTTATAGATCAGGCTCTGGTGCGTAAAAAAGGTTTATATCCACCCAGGATCCTTTCTATTCTTCTGTCAGGCACTTTCCAGCCTGTACTTTCCAACTACTTGCTGAAGAAATATACTTAAAGCCTTCTCAAAACTGTTGGTACCTGTTAACAGACTAAATTCTGAAACATCTAAAAATAAAGTGAAAGTTTGGAGAGTCCAGACATCCCTTGGAGAAGATAAGAACAAAATGAAGCTGAATTCATCTGCATTTATTTCCAGAGACAACAAAGTCAACACACTATTTTTTTAATCTCATAAGAGGCAAAAATACACACAGTGTGAGTGTTTTCACCAAAGTCCTGAGTTGACCTCCTTGTTGTCAGCAGGCAGATGGGTCTGCTGTATTTGTTTGTACCACATTTAATCATTTATTAAGCCAAAGGCCACTACTAATGAGTCATGGGTAGAAAAAAATCAGGCCACTGCTGACACACCAGTAACATCCAGAGGAGAGAGGAAGTGTCAGCTGTTAAAAACACAAACACTCATTGTATTTTTATAAAACAGAACAACACAGAGAGATTCTATTATACGGATGCATAGGAGAAAGGATGTTTTGATAGTAAGGAAAGAACTCAGATGAGCACACATAACAAACACACTGCAGAACAAACCTAAAATGAAAAATATGTATCAATATGTTTAATATCTGCTTTGAGTAAATCTGTACTCGTGTTTGCTGGTACAGAGAATCTGAGATGAGCCCATATTAGGAATTAAAATGATCTTTGAAGCTGTTTCTCTCAGCCAGCAGGACCATCAGGTAACTTTACTCCAGAGACTAAAGTGTCATTGAACGGTAAGTTCTAACTGTGGGCTGTCACATTAAAGTGAGGAGCTATTTTAAACCGTCCAGTTGGTTTTTCTCACTTTGTCTGAAATTGGGTCAAAAACCTCAACAGTGGCCGTCCACGTTTACCCCCAGAGAAAAGGAGAAAGAGATCTCTGATTGGCTCAATTCTCTACTCAGAGTGAAGACTGGGGGAGTTTGCCAAGTGAGGAGCTCTTATAAAGGCTGTAGAGTCCGACCAAGTGTCCAGGCGACTGGTAACTACAGTCAGCATGGGTTTTCACTTCTGTGTGCCGTGGAGTTTTTCCTGCATGTTTTACTCACAGTGTTAAAGACTTCTTTAACACATATTTAAGTACATGATCAGATTTGAGACTCATAACAGGCATGAGATAAATCTTAGGGAGCTTTAGACTTCCCTAATTATGTTAAGTAACAGACAACCTGTTTAATTTTATTTTGCTGTCATTTATTACGTTTCAATTTTCATTCATGCAACATCTTTTTCTTGAAACTTCTCTTATTCAAAGTTCAAACTGTTTGCTTTGATGTGAAGCGTTTATGCTGTCTGTATGAGGAGCCCCTGATATTTCATAACATCTCCTTTAAGATGTTTCTTTATTTGTCCCACTCTCAATAAACCTGCACAAAAACTAAAACCAGCACCATGTAAAAGTCTTTGGTCAGTGTTTCTTTGGCCCTTGGGTGCATGGATTAAGTTTCATATCAAAGGAGAGTCTGTTTTTTGTTTTTTTTTTTGGATTTATGGGTGAGCAGCACCTTCAGAGCATTTCTCACTTTTATAAAAGTTATACATCCATTGAGTCTCTTTTAAAATTATCTGCATGTTTTATATTTGCTTTGGTTGGATTGACTTAAAAAAAAAAAGGTTAAGTTTATGGAGCAAGCAGCAATTACCAGCATGGAAACTTCACCAAAAATCAAATGTGGACACTTCTTTCACTTCTTTCATTGACAAAGTTGATATTACAGATTAACTTAACTTGACTTGATTAACTTGATTCTGATTGGTTGATGGGGAAATGATTTTGGTGAGCACCGTGGTTGCTTAACTGAGGAACACATTTGAAACTGAGGGCTGTTTGGGCTGAAACTGAGCGCTAAAACACTTAGAAACATCATTTAAAATGGAAATAAAGATGCCATTACAAAGGAGTCTGTTAAATAGATCCTGCACAACGTAAAAACTTATCGTAGCAAATTATTGGGGTCTGTGAAGACTTGTAGTGCAGTAGAAACCTACCTACTGAACATTACACTTTACTGAAGTGTGTTGCTAGTTTGGTTGTTTCGCAGCGACCCTTTATTGTAGTGGTAAATTTTTTTTCAGGTCGTAAATATGAAGAATATTCTTGTCTTTGGGGTATGTAGAGTTTTATGGTTGAAAACTAATGTTGTGTTATTGCTGAGTGGAGTTTTGGACACACTCAGAGTGAGAGCCTCTGGTTTTGAGGCATTAGTAAGCACACGGTGCAGTAATTACAGAGGAAAACATACCACAGGGGATTTGGCTGCAGTTATTTTAATAAGCCTTTAATGAAACATTTCTCAGGAGCCGGACATTACTGTGGTGCCAGTAAGCAGATCTTCTTTTTGAATTAGCATACCTCAGCTGATTTCACAGATAAACCGAGCACAGACAAAGTGAGCACTGTTGTTGTGATGTTCTCCTGAGCATGTACTAGAGATGTGTAGAGACAGTAGATGTTGTAGAGACCCTCACGCTGAGACACTCATGATGCTTTGTTTGTTTACTTTAAAATGTTTACCTCGCAGGTGTGATGGTCCCAAATATGGTCTCTGAGTCCTCTGGTCTTTTCCAGACTTTGTCTGGCTGAGGTGATTTCTCTGTCTGTGGATTCACCTTTAGAGCCCCCTAGTCCTCACTCCTCTACCAGTCGTCTGTATCAGTCTGTGTGTAACTCGGCCTTTAGAGGTCAAGACCACCTTTATGGGTTTGTGTCATTAGTTAGTCCCTCCACAGCAGACCTTACATGTGTGTATTTAAACAGAGTGTGTCACCGTATGTTTGTCTTGGTTTTCATCTTTGTGTTACATTTCATCAACACTGTCAGGTGTTTTAAGGTGTTCTGTTGACTGAGCACAAAGCCACACAGTACTTGGTCTAAAATGTTACAAATGTTACGTTACAGGTGTCGTATGTTTATAGTATTCTCTCAGCTTAAAGAGAATTTTATCTTTTCTGTGAATTTCTCCCTTTATTTAGAGTGTTCGGAACATTTTCCAAATTGCATCCTATCTGCCAGTTTGTACCAGTTCATAAGAAATGATACTTAAAGAGACAAGAAGAACAGATCTAGACTATGCTATTTGAAGTGTATTTTACAAAGTATTAATCTACTGTGAGAAAATCTGTGCAGAAAAACAGTTAAAGTATTCAAAACATGAGCTACATAATGTTTCCCTCTCTGTTTCCCCTCACACAAAGACATTTTACAACTCACGCTAACAGAGAGCTGGGTCAGACTCCCTGCTAGGAAACTTTTTAAAAGTGCCTTTAAACTTGTCCTACATAAAGTCACTGGGTGTTGAGAGTAGTGTGTGTTCAGTGATCCTCCTGTGTGCTGCTGCTCTGTTTCCCGCATGTCCTGTGAATGAAGTCGCTAAACAAGGTCGTCGTTGTGACTAAACGCTGTGTGTTCTAAGCTGTGTGTTTCTCTCCCTCAGCCCCGTCATGAGTACTTTAATGTGCCTGTGTACTGAATGACCTCCATCACTGCTGCTGCTGCTGCTGCTGCTCTCCACCCTGCATGCTGAGCTCCTCAGTGCCTGGCACCTTTCCCTCTGCACTCTCAACACCTGTCATTGTCATTGTTTCGAGGATTTCAAAATGTTCTGAACTCCCTTTTCACTCTGACACATGACAGTAATGGTACACTATTATCATAGTTTTAATTATGATTATGTTCACTGGATGAAGCACTTCTTTGTGCTGTGAGAACAAGGAGATCAATGCCCCGTTACTGAGGGTTTCATCATCTCCTTGTTTTCCCGAAAATGTTTCTTGATTATTATCTATTTTCTGATACATTTACCTTTTGTAGTGGTGTATTAACTGACTGTCATTTGTTATTTAATAGTTTTCCCAGTCCTCATTCAAATACCTGTCTTTTATTTCTACTGTAACAAACATAATGTCGTCATGTGCCTTCATGACCCAAAGTATGTTAAAATTGTAAATCTGCATCAAGGGTTTCGAGCACCGTGTGTAAACCAAAGCGAACTTTAAGGCTCAGATGTGACCTGCGATGACATCTTCTTAAGCTTAACCAAGTTTGGTGAAGAGGTCAGGCTCTTTGGGCTGAAAATAAAAGAACAAAAATTTTCCAAATCTAGACTTACCATCTAAACATAACAATGTCTGAGTATTCATGTGTCTGAGACTGTAAATGGACAACCATCTCCTCTGTGTTCACAAGTGTGTCTGTGTTTAAGTGTAGACTGTCCTCACATTGGTGGAAAATTTTCTGTGATGTCATTCTCAAGGTGGGAAGTTCATATTTTATCATTTTGTACTATTTTCACCCTGGTTGTGGATCATATAAATCAGGAGCGTCTAAACTTTTTTCCAGGGCTGTATTGCATACTGTGAAAATAACATAGGGCTGACAGCTTTTACGGACGTTTATTAACAGTAAAAGGAAAAAATAAGTGCTTAGTTTGAAAACTATTTTGTTTTGGTAGTATCTGTAAGAAAACAAACAACCAAACAAAAAAAACTGTCTCCATGTTTAGTCAAACATTCTAGTGTTATTGTTGCAGACCTATGAGGTAAAACCTAACCTGGGAAAAATATATTGTTTTTTATGGCAGGATCACAATCTGGAATTTATCATGTTTGTTTAAAGAACAGTTATGAAAAACATTTTCAACCCCAAATATTTCTCATCCTGCATTCTGAACCATTTTATGCATCAACTTTTGTCTTTTCTTCACCATTTCATAACTTTAATTAAGCCTTTTGTCCTCTCATGTTTTTTTTTTTTTTTATAAGTGGCCCATGCACAGTCCAAACTTCTATGAGATGTTACCAGATATATTTAATTGTTTTCATGTATCTGACAGAAACTGTAAACGTACACAATTAGAACATGATTCATTTAAGTTACAAAATTAAAGCTGGGGGCCGCATGAAAATAGACGGCGGGCCACAATTGACCCCCGGGCCTTAGTTTGGACACCTCTGATATAAATGTTAAAGAATCAAAATAGTGTGTCCCATCTCACCATTTCCCAACTGACGAGAACCTGCACAAACAGTGGACACTGAAAACTCTTCAATTACTTTTGAGATACTGCCAGGACTCTGCATGCAAGTTTTCACCCAGTTCCACGCTAACATTAGTTATAAAGTTACATACAAATCAAATGACTTGTCTGAAGATAAAATCGCAGTGAAAGTGTCAAAACTGAGCACAATTTATTGAGCACGGCCAAACACGGGATCACAAAGTCTGTGTGATTGGTGTCAAACGGTTTTCCAAGTGTGGCTAAGGTTAGCAGAGCTGTCAACCCCAGTCTTCAGTCCTCCCAGCTAAATAACATCTTCATGCCTGTGCTAGCTGCTCATTGTTTGGGTCAAGTCGTCATATCTCAGTTTAACCAGAACCAGCCAGCATGAGTCAACTCAATTATCTTGATCAACATCACGCTGTGCTGTAATCAAAGCTAAAGGCAGTCAATTAGAGTGTGTGACCTTTTTTTTTGGCCAGGCAGTGTACTTCCTACCCCGAGCATTATGTCACGAGAAAATGCTTGTCATAACGTATCTGCATAAACTTAACATTCACACACACACATACACAGTGTAAATCAGAAAACATATTCTGGGTACCTGTAGTTTTTTGTTGGTTGAATACAGATCTCAGGTAAATCTCCAAAACTCTTCACCTACTATATTTTTTCTAGGTGATGTTCATCCAGTCAGTATTTTCATGCCTCCTCTTGGTCGTGTTTGTTTGTATGAGACGGTGACTGCTGCAGAGGCCTGTCCCTTTATTATTACTGAGTAGTATTTGTAGCAGAGGTGTCAGTCACAGTTTCTCTTCCTGTTTGTGTTCCAGTGGCAGGGACTGATCCTTCTCTCTATGTCCTCAAGTTGCTGTAAATGGTTAAAAATTGATCAAATACTAGTTTAGACCGTAGTGCAGACTTCAAGACATGGCAGCAGTTTAACATTTTAAGGCTCCTGTGAGTATGTTTTTTTACTGGTTATGAAACTCAAATAAAAATTCCTCACAGGAGCTTTGATGTTGTTTTTGAATAAGTCTGCAGGTAGTTGGTGTTAGTACGATTAATGCTGAAGAAATGTTTGTTTTTGCACTGATCTAGCTAAAATTTCATAGCACTTGAACTTTAATAAAAGACATTGAAACACTTTGAATAATAGTGGGCCTTACAATTTCATTATCACAATGTTTTGTATGACCTGTAATCTTACTGTTGGGATACACTGCAGATATTTTATTACTGTGCGGATTTTAATGAATAAATCTGTTCATGATTTCTTTGTCAGTAAAGCACACGGGTGTCTTTCTTTTAACAGCTGATTTACGATGTGGTTTCCCTTGCAAATGTTTATTTATTAGTTTCAATCAAACTGGCTAGCATCTCCACCAAATGCTGCTGAGCTCAGTTTATCTACACTATAAATAACAACGGATTTGCAATTCCAGCAGAAACTACTGAGTGTAAAAATCTATAGATGGTGAATAATTCAGAGTGTTAGATTTAAGATCTGTACCGAACATTTTGCCTTCAAAATGCAACGACACTTGGGAAGTGTCACTATGACAAGCAGCTTGTTTTTCTTCCTCTTACATAAAGAAGCTTTTCTGTCTGCTGCTCTGATGCGACTCCTCTCTTTACTTTGTGCTGAACCTTGTTTTAGGATGCCAAAGTAAGTGCTTCTCTTTCTTTCTGCTTCACGCTCCCAGCACCAGTGTCCCCCTTTGTGATGTCTGTGTTGTTGCTTATGATTTGTGACATGTTGGCTTGATCACAGCATAAAATAAAAATATTCATTAAACAACTGAATGTTGGACATAAACTGTAAAGAGCACATTTTTATGTGTTAGTAGATAATGGCTGCATCTATTCAGGTCTGTCACTGTGAACTATGGGACACTAAAACACTGGAAGGACAGGGCCATTGTTTATGTTTTTGTTTACAGCTGAGATTTTCCTGCAAATTGTCTGTCATGTAACGTGTCACACAGGTCCGTGTGTCATACTGCATTGTTTTTACGTGTGCACATAAATATTTCAGATTTTTGACAAATACTTGCAGCCCTAAATCCACTAATATGGAGACAGAATATGGAGGTTGAAATTTGGTCTTTTTACTGCTTATACCTGTAGTCTCACTTTTTTTCCCCAGAAGAAGCCCCAGACTCTCAATCCAGTAAGTTAATTAACTAAATAAATAAGCAGAATAAACCTGAGCAGACTATGCAAATTAACAAGTAATAATAGATTATTATAATATGAAAAATAGACATTAATTTAGTGTGACTGTGCAATGAGGCAGAGTCACAGCTATTTATAAGTGGCACACAAACCACAGACTGAATATTATATAGAGATAGTGTCTCTGACATCACCCAACTGTGGATTTTTTCAGGGCCAATGCTGATACCTTTATTTATTTGTTTATTTTTTAATCACCCTTAGCCGATGACTGATATAGGCTGCTGATGTCTTGGGCCGATATTTGGGGCTGATCCTGCTTTTGGTGCTTCAATTAACATCATAAAAATGACACAATGTCAAAAAAATGTCCTGGGTCTCATTTTTTAAATAAGGTACATTTTATGAACTATATCCAAAACAAAAATAGGATGGAAAAGAGAGATAAAATATGTGAACAGAAGGAGCTCTTTGTTCAACTTTATCAAATATATATTTTGTTGTAGTTTTGATGCTGCTTCACTCTGCAGTCTGCAAGCAGAGGAGGAGCAAGGCCTGGTCTGCATGGGGACTGTGGTATCTTCTAGAAACTGAAAATAAACCAGCGAACCTCCCCACGTATTGGCCAATGCCGATACAAGTGAAAAATCAAAAAGCCTACTGCATGGGCTATTTAAATCCAAAGGCTGAACACAACCATGCTTTGTTTGAATGAGGTGAAGAGGCAGGCCATCAGTCTCTCTGTGAACAGCTACATGGTGCCTACCTGTCAGTTCAGACATGCTTATATGAGCAGAACTAGTAAGTTTAACAACAAGTAAATTAAAAAGAAAAAAACCTATATAATGTGTAGAGAAATTAGCTATTCCAACCCAAAATGTTTTTTGAACCAGGTTGTAAAAATACCTTTTAGTTTGGTGTGTTCGTAGTTTCCAGTGTTATTTAGAGCTTACACAAGGGCTTCATATTTTTAGACTGGAGGTGCCACTTGATGAAAACTTGTGTATTTATTATATTCTGTGTCTAACAATAGAGTGTAACTTCTCAATAATGAGTCAGAACATGGAGGTAAAACTATGAGTGTTTGCACAAAACTGTCACTGTTCCTCTGTGTGTGTGTGTTTGTGTGGTGTTTCCATTTGAGTAATGCTGTTGTTGTTGTGTAAACCTGTCAACGAAGTGTGTGTGTGTGTGTGTGTGTGTGTGTGTGTGTGTGTGTGTGTGTGTATGAGTGATGTGTA
The DNA here is from genome assembly GCA_008086565.1 of Thalassoma bifasciatum. Classification (NCBI taxonomy): domain Eukaryota; kingdom Metazoa; phylum Chordata; class Actinopteri; order Labriformes; family Labridae; genus Thalassoma; species Thalassoma bifasciatum. The sequence continues at coordinate 67,537 of RPOG01000578.1, read as the reverse complement.
AGTCAGCCTTCTCTAGCTGTGGTTCATGTCTCCCTCCACAGGAAGCAGAGACCCCGCGCAGTGTGCTGGAGGAAATTGGACTCACATAAACATGGCTCTCTTCGACTTCACCCACCAATCACACACTCCTCCATCTGCCACCCGAGTACTCTGCTGTACTTAAAAGAAAGGAACTCCATGTCACATCTGAGCACACACACACACACACACACACACACACACACTCCACAGCTCTGTCATTTTTTTTCTACTTCCTTTTTTCCAGACAACAAAAAATGTAGCAGTGTTTGGGCATTTCCTACTGAGTTACTTATTTCTTCAGAGTGCTGATGTTTACTGTTTCAAAAAGGAAAAAAAATCAATATATTTATGTTTTTTTCTAGTTGTTTTTAACAGCGTTTTAAATCTACATCAAGATGCTGAACCAAGCAAACAGCTTGATTTTAATGTGACCACTTTATTCTGTGAAGATTATTTATTGAAATTTATGGAGCAGAATATGAAACATGTGAGTTTAACTTGTGAAATAGGACAGTATATTACAAAGGGATGTCTAAAGTATTACATTAGCTAAACCAAAGATTTAATCACATCTCTTCAGTGTTGTATTGTGATAATCATGTCCACGTGTTGCTGTAAACATCACTGCAGTCTGAGGGGTGATACTGCAAGTGAACATCTCTGATGCCTGAAAGTATTGTGTATCAACAGCTTATTCCTATTGTCTGTCAATATTTGAGTTCATCTGTAGCATATTTCTTTTTTTTGTGTATAAAGGGGGCATCAGATCATCAAGCTGTGATCAGTTAGAACCTTTAAAAGTTGCAACATAAATGTGGGCTGCCTGGCGAGACAGCAGCTCATAAACCCATTTTATTTGGCTGCTTGTTTAAACTCAGCATGATCTTATTCAGCAGCTTACCCTTAATTTGGGTGATAAAGAAAAGCCCTCTCCAATGAAAGCTGTGTTGGCTGTCAGCAAAATTGCTTGCACAACACTTTATAAGATGAAGTGGCTCCAACTTGATTCATCTTGATGGAAATCTGTCTTCACCACAGACAATAAAACATGGATGTAGTCTTTATAACTGTTAACTTAGCACAACAAGTGATGAAATTTGTATGCGGTAGATTGTAACTTTGTTGTAACGATGCTTCTTGGCAATAACTCTTATATTGTCTGAAAGTCTATTTGCCTTTTAATTGGAGCCACATTTGGAAGCAACATGAATTTGTTGAATGAGCAGGAGTGCTGAGTGTGTGAGTTACAGTGAGATGGTGCATTATTCACGCTCACTACAAATAAAGCATTGACATTATTGTGCCAGTTTTTTGAGCAGACACCTACTAACCACTGCAGTAGGGCACCACTATAAACTCATTTTAAACCCCAGGTTACCAAAGCTCAAGACAAGAGTGAAAGGAAATTAGCTGTTTGGCATTGGCAGAGAAGACTTGGCAAATTTTCCAAAGGTGGCACCATTTAAAAGAGACAAACAGGCTTTAAGCAGTTTACAACTTATTAGCAAGAAGCCTCATTACCACAAAGAAATCCTTTCATTCAAATCGTCTTACTTTCTGTGCTGTCCAACCTGACAGTCAACTCAATTCCCTGGTCATCCAAATTATCACATAACTTAGTCTTGATGTTATCTCAGGGGATGTGTCCTAAAGTCTAACTTTTCCCTTGTCATGTGTAAAAATAGTAAATGATGAAAGAAGAAACTGTTTCGACCCAGATTGTTCTCATGCTCTGTTTTGCTGTAAAGTTCGATATGTCATCATCAGTATTTTTACACCTCCTCCATGGCTTCATTTTTCAACACCTTGAGGTAACTTAAAATGAGAGCAAGCAGCTGCATCTGCCAGAGCAAACACAACATGAACCTGCAGGTTTAGATTCACGGAGCAGCTTTGTTTGGGACACAGGCGCAGGACGAGCATTTTGTCTGTTTCTGTTTCTATGACACCTACTGATTTCTGAACAGAAGTTCAATCCAGCCTCTATCGCTAGTATGCAAAAAGCTTTTATTTATCGTGCTTTTTTATTATTTTGTTTTGGGTTTTTTTAGATCTTTTCAGACAATAACCTCAACTTTACTTGGGTGTTTAACCAGCCTAAATATCAAATCAGTCCTGTTGAGACCAAGTGTAAGACATGGGAGGTTACATTTTAAACCTGCAGTCATCAGTGTTTGTAAGAGCAAACCTAAAAAATGACTGCAATCACACGATGAAGAGATTGGGTGTTTATGCTAAGGTAGATAGCAGACATAAGGCTTAAAATCAGCTCATACCTGAGCGCCTCTACTTTAGCTCTGGTGCGATCACTACCAACATGTGAAAGACATTCATTTAAAAACCTGATGTCTGATGTCAACAGAAACAAACTTTAACATACTGGTGTGTAACAAATAATGTGTCCTTGTGCGTTTGTTTCCTTTAACACCCTTTCAGTGTTCATCATATGGTCTGATCAACCTGAATCCTCCAGACTGACCCACCTCTGCTGGAGTCAATGACAAACTCACTCTTATGAAATCTGTCTCACCATCAGACCCACTTTCTCAGCATGTAAACAAAAAAATAAGAAATGACTTTGACTCTGAAATCATATTAGTGCTAAAGAGACTGTGCATGAAACAGCAATAGTATCATGAAACGTAGCAGATTTCAATTTGAACTTTGTTGAATAAAAGGGAAAAATAGACATATTACATAAAATTGCCTTGGACACAAAACTGTACAAACATCATAAATAGTATTTTTTTTGTATTTTACATTTCTGCAGCTTCTTCTCAGCTTTTCCATTATGTTCAAATATCTGAATCCCTCTCTTTGTTGTTGTGTTTTTATGCCTTTAAATTGGCTTCATCATGTTGAACTTGACTGTATTTTATGCTGTATCTCAGAAATGTGGCTCATAGACTCGGTGGCTTCCCCTGCCGTGTGCCGATGATGAGTACGTTTTAGTGTGGTAGTCACAGCAGGAGTGAAACCTGCTCTATGTTACTGGACTTGTGTTTACATGTAGAGGATGCATTGTGGTTTTATGTATTCCTGTCAAGTTCAGCAATAAAGAGAGTGATAGCTTCAGTTCTCTGATTCATTCTTGAACAATCGCTCACAAAGACGGACTGATGTTTTACTCAGATGTTTCCAGAAAGGAAAGGAAGAGTTTACTGTAAGTTCCTAAAAATGAATTGTGAATAAACAGCTTTCCTTTGAATAATATATCATGAAAAACATTTATATTGTTAAAAGGTTTGAGTTTATTCACAATAAAAAGAAAAAGAAAAGCACACATTGTAGCATAACAACTTGCTCTCCTGTGAAATAGTGTACGACTTTTCCTCAGCGTGCATTTACATCATTGAGTGGATTTGTATGAATTTTGTTCAATAAAGAAAGCTAGCTGACATCCCAGTTCTTCGACATAATTTATTCTTGTGGCTTTTCTGTACATTATACAGACTTATAATGCTCCATGTGCCGCCTAAAGTTTACACCCAAAGGCAATACTTCAATACTTGGACCGGGTCTCTGTGATGTTTACCATTGTTTTCTAAAGCAGAGGTTTGAAACTAATACGGTAATCAGCAAACCAGGTTAACTAATCATCTAGTGTGAAGCTGACCCATAGACTGTAAAAATCACGGCTGCCATGACACCCGCCTCTTAACTGAGGTCTCCACAAAAACTGCTCCCCCTGGTGACTGGCTGCAGTAAAGGTCAAAAACTCCATCTCCTAATGCGTTACAGAATAGAGGTGGTAAAACTTAAAAAAGTGATTACACCCCGTAGAAATGTTTCTCAAATTGCCTTTTCTGGTAAATGGATAAATTCAACTTGGCTTGTTGATGCAAATATTCAACTGTACAAACAAAAAGACAGGTATATTTTGAGCAAAGGAGTATATTTATTTATTTTTTTACATCTTCATGCAAAATAATATCAGGAAAAACAAAACATGTAACCTTAACTTGTAAATACAGTCAGTAAAAAGAAAGAGAGATGGGAGACTTTGGCTCTGTTGTCCTGGTTTGGACAGAAAACTTATGAGACGAACATTACTCTGACTACGAAATGTCAGGATCTATAATTTACAGTATTTGTGCTTGTTTATGTTCAGTCACCAGCTATAATCATTCAGACCAAAGACAGAGCTCCATCATCTGTGTAACATAAGCTGTGTACATTAAATACAATAAGGTACTGTTGATGGAAAAAAAATCACATTTTACTGGAAACACATTTTGTTCTAGAAAAATAGTCAGCTCAGTCATAGAAGGCACTTTAGCATTTATTAGCTATTTTTGCAGCAGACTCTGATATCATGCTTATGAGGACTCTTTGATTTCATTAGCAGTCTAATCAACTCAATCAAAGACTCATTGTAAATATAATCCCTGGGAGTCTATAAAAAAACAACTATTTATTCATGATGTCAACATTTTTTATGAGAGCAATCATTTAATGTAACTTCAGCCTTTGTGTGAAAATTAATGATTTGATTGGATTTGAATTATTTGCTACTTTAAGTTATCAGATCATTTAGATTAACTAATAACCGCTGTAAACAAAGTTGGGGCTCTTGAGAAACAAATCCACTCTTTTCCCGAATGTTTCGGGTAGAAGAAGTTAAAGTTAGCTAAAGGTGTCAGTCTGTGTAACAGACAGAGATGAGGATGTTTTGTTGATAATCAACATATGATTGATGTTCTTTGTGAAAAGGAGAATTTTTAAACTTGTGGGAATATCTTTGTTCTGAAGCATACTTCAAAGGTTGTGTGAAAATCATTGAAATTTGCATAAAGTGACATCAGTCAGGAAATAATCTGTCACAATCCTCCTCTGCCTGTTGACTCTGTGGTAAAAAGGTTAGGGTGCTCTCAGGGTAAGAAATAATGACGGTGAGCAGCACAGATGTGAGAGCAGCCTGAGGAACTGCTGGACCCCCAACAAATCATCTTTCTGTCAACATTTGGTGTTGACTTTTTTATATCTTCAAGTTTAAGCAGAGAAATAAGCTGTGTCATGTGCAGGGAAAGGTGGTTTTGCAAATTATTATCCCATCAGGGTAAGACGAGACCATTCCCTGTCCTTAACCTCTCACATGTTCCTGCAGCAGACTTTCTGATTTCTAATTTACAGATTTACAATTCAATATCACATTCATCAAAACACAGCTTTACAGGAATGTAGAAAATCCTTTCTCGGTTGGCTGTACCTGCAACTCCTGGGATCTACCGTCAGCTTAAGACAGCGACCTTCAGGTGAGTGTAAGTGACATCACTTATCAGAAAACCTGGGACTCTGAACTATCCCCTCATGTCAAAAAGTGTGGATGCGGTGTAAATATTCACAAAGCCTGCAGGTATTCAATACTGTCATTTTAAAAAGTTAACATTTTAAAAACTGTCTGTTAAAACCATGGACTGTAAAAATCATGGACGCAATCTTGCTGATCAAGGTTATCACAAAAACGGCTCAGACCAGATCACAGCAGTAAAACTGCTACATGTGGGTTGGAATGAACATTAACACAAACAGCTTAACCCGTGTTTCAGCCTTTAGCTCATGCTCCATCACTCTCCTCCTTAACTTTCCTCTGCTCTTCTGTAACTTTCCTGTCAGGCAGTCCAGCTCCAGGGTCCACTGTTACGACTAAATAAACCACAGAATTAATTTTGAGCAGAGAAAAACACAGATCTCTCTTCTCACTGTGCAACTTTGTCAGCCAGCGTGGGGTTGTCATGGAGACTTTGACCTGCTGTAAATCAATCAGGTTTTGTTTAACTTGATAGGGTAGATAAGAAATAGTATTTAGAAATAGCCTATTTTAGCTCTGATAATCTCATTTTAAATTATGGATTATGATCAGGCATATATCAGGATATGAGAATTCTTCAATATCACTATCACTGAAAGTCCTCTCAGCCCCTTTAGTTATTTGACCTTTAAAACTGGGTTTAACATCACATTTCACAATGTTCGTTCTTCCGTTCTTGCACAGTTTTCTTGGGGTTTAAACATTAAATAAGAAAATGAAGCACTTTATTTTTGTCACCAAGCTCCATTCTCTACTGCCCAGACCCTGGCAGTGCCTCAGGCAGGGCTTTTTTTTGGCTTCAAAACTGTACAACGGTAAAAGGAAGAGTCACGATGTTCATCCTACATACAGTCTATGGTTCAATAGTAAAAATGTTTTGACCTTTTCAACTAAATATAGGAAAACTGTTCTAGTAAGCTATCACATTTACTCACATTTGACAGAAAGTTGAAACTCATTTTGTATGGGTGTGTACATGCACTACTTAAGCACTTTATCTTTATAATTTCAGTTTTTGAATTTTTTGGTCATTTTTTCTGAGTAGATGTTTGTAAGATGATAACTCCTTTTATTTCAACTAAAAGAGACTATGCAAAATATTTATGAATAAAACCTGAAAGAGCGTTCAGATGTCAGAAATAGTACAATGAAATGTTAATGATGCTCAATGTTATTCTCAGAGGAGCGATACTGTGATGAATGAATCCACTGAGAGCATTTTATCTCCTGTCATGTTTGGTTTCTGACCTTGGAGGTGATTTTGAAAAATTAAAGCTGGTGGAGTGTGAGTAATCGCTCTAACTGTCCTCCTTCAGCATCTCTTCAATCTCTCTGTCCCAGTTATCATCCTGGTTCTCGTTATCAGGCAGCACGTCATACTCCTGCAGCTCCTCCTGCAGCTCTCGCTCCCAGTCAGGAGTCTCCCCTGAAAAAAGAAAAAAAGGGCGAGTAAAGAAACACATTGTACTCTGACGGTTTCTTAAATTGCATCACAATCCAGCTGAAAAAACCCCACTCACCTAGCTCTGTGTCTGGCTGCTCCCTCTTGTCGAGGACCAGCTGTTCCATCTCTTTGCGTAGGTCGTCCTCATTTATATTGCATGAGTCAAAAGCATCGCTCACAAATTCAGGCACAGGCGGGCTGGTGGAGATCTCCACTTCATCCTTTTAAAAGACATACACAAGGAGGTCAGACTCATTTATGGTGAATTCTCTTCATTTTGTTTGTTTGATTTAAAAAGAAAAGCTCACCTCACTTGACTTTGGTTTGCTTCTGCGGTTTGCGACAAGAGTTTTCTGTTTAACAACACCTGTGGAAAAACGAAGGAGAGGAAGAAATACTATATCAATCCTTGAAAGTACAGTTAGTTTTTTGACCTTTTTATTAACTGTGAAAGAAAAACATTGGCTACAAGGATCAGATGGACATGCATAAATGGAGAGAAGTCTGAGTGCGGATTGCACACAGTCGAGTACAATCAGCCCTCGAGGGTTTGATGCTTCACTTAAGGACATCCAGGTGGTAAACTGGAACCTCTCCAGCAACCAGTCCAAACCTTTAAACTTTGGTCTCTGCCAGGACTTGAACTGGCAAATGTCAAGGTCCCAAGCAAAGCCCCTAGAGTCAATGATGCTGCCTCTTTTTTTCCGATTCTTTTAAGTAACTTAAGGATGTGGAAAGATATAAAAAGCTGAATGAACACTTCCCTGGAAAACTTGTGAGTTCAAATATATCCTTATGACAATCATCAAAATTGTGTTTTATTTCTTTTAGTTCATTTTTGTACTGATACCAATCAACAAATCTTGCTGTTGAACAAAAATAGTATTATGGTACCGTTCGACACAGTAATTTTACAGAGTTTTGCTTCATAATATCAAATGCTTTCTCAGTAAGAAGTAATTGTCACAAATATTTAGGGGACCTTAAGGCATTTCCACGATAGGGGACATGATGCTACTGTCTTTGTGATGTGATTTGCCATTGCCTCTAAACTTCAGAGGGATTTGACAAATGACATAAAAGCTCCACAATAGTGAAGCCAAAACATTAATAGTTCCTCCTAACTGGCTGCAGCATCAGGTCATAAAGTGTACGGCCTCAGTGTTAACAGATGGGTCATGATCAAAGAAAAGCATCAAAATAATGTTCTGACCTGCTTTTTGTTACTGAAGATACTTTTCTCAACCAGGGTGATTTATGTCCAAATTAACATGTTAAAAGAAACAGTAGCTTTTTCACATGTCAGATAAAAAATTCATTGGAGTTTTTGAAGCCTTTGAGTACAGTGAATATACACATCTCATCAAGATCTTTAGACCAGTTAAAAAATTAGGAACCTTTTGGTTCATAAAAACAATGGTTCCCTGGACCTTCATCTTTCTCATTCAGGCCATCGCACTAAGATTATTTCTACAGTTTATACTCAGAGTTCCCTAATTAATGTTGATGACTGATTAAAAATGGTTAAAAAAGTATTCTGTTTTCAGAAATTCATGCATCTATGTTTTAGAAAGTATTTGTTACCAAATAAATATGTGTATTTTCTCTCTGTTCGTCTATGCCTAGCAATCATATTTCAGTTGCAATTGAATGCTCATGATACTTGAAGGGAAACAACCATATATAATATTTCAGAGCAGCCTTTCTTCTCTGTTTGTCCCACAAATATTTCTGGTTTGGGGTTTTTTGCTTTTGCTTTTTTTTCTGAGGTACTAAATTAAAATAAACTCTTTCCATATTTTTTGCTCAACACTAAAGAATGTTACCCTTTTGTTGGACCTCCTCAGAGCTGGAGCCAGTTTTTTCCACGCTCCTCCGCTCAGCGGCCTGTTGTGCTGCGAGAGCTGTGAGCTGAGCGGACTGTTTTATTAAGGACACGCGGTAGAAGTAATTCTTCCAGAAGGCTTCTTCTTTCACTCTGAAAGAAGCGCCACAGAGGAACAGTCAGCTCAGAATAGATGGAAAACATTTTGTTCTTTAGAAACCCACTCCTATGCAGGGATGCACATGATGAAAAGGGACCAGACAAAGTATTATGTGTTTGTCAAAACACACTCACTGTTTGGGGACCAGATGGAAGCGCATCTTCCGAAGGAGCTCATCTTCCTCCAACATCACCATGGCGACAGGATACATTTGCTCACAGTCAAAGTGAAATTGCACCCCAGCAGGAGGATCTCGCAGAAAATTCCTTTTGTCCTGTCAACAAATGAAGCAATAGAACGAAACTGTACTGCTGCAGTTTTAACATTTTTCCAGGACAGAGAAATGTTTCATACAGAGAAAAACTTACAGCTGATAGAGCCAGAATCTGCTGCTGTATGGTTTCTTCTTCATTATAACCGACCCAGGGGGGCACAGCCACACCTGCAAACAACCAGATTACTGTTATTGCTTTGTAATTGAATGTACTGAAATAATGTGTTAGTCACACAAATTGAAAGACCTGCTTGCTGAGGAAGTTTCTTTTTCATTTCATTTGCATAATAAATGTGCAACACCCAAAACAGGCTTAAAGAATTAATCCCAAGAAAAGATGAGCAGGGGTAGGTTTTTAATATGATCAGCTGAACAGCAAATTGAATCTCTCCTGTTTTCCAAAATGTTTCATTCTGAGTATTAATTCCAGATAGTTAATTTATAATAGAGCCCTATGACCTTACATGAACCTATGAAGTGTGTGACTGAGCTGCAAGTGGACAACTGAGCGGCAGCACTTACACTTTACATTATCCTACATCACCAGTGACTGGGATCAGATTTCACCTTCCCACTCTGTATGCAAATAAACACAGAGCCCCATCCACCTTCACTTAATTTAAAAGGTGTCAAATTACATAAAACTGAGAAGCAGGGAGATGAGATAGAGAAGGAGACAGAACATCAAAGGGCTGCAGATTGACTGAACCAATAGGCCAAACTGTTACTGCCATGATTCTTTCCATTTGTTTGCTTTAGTAACTTTACTGTGGGCAGAAGTGACCGAAACCACTCTCAGCTCCTACTGATTCCCATATTTCACACAAACTCTTGTTTTCAAATATATAAACCTGGTTCTGAATGTGCTCTCAAGCTTACATTTAACTTTTCTAACCATTCCCCCAAAACATGAAATATCCTCCAATAAAGTATCAATACCCATTCTATCTTTTATAAAATTGAATACTCTGATTCCTCACCCCTGTGTCTCTAATCATAACAGTTTTGATTTTTTTTTTAAATTTGTGAGTGATTGTATATTTGAGCACTAACCTTCAAACCCTCTCAGGGGTAAGTGGAGTTAAAAAGGAGGAAACATTCCTCTTCAGATCTGTGAAACTAAAGCCTCTGATTTCCTGGCAAAATTGCTGTACATATTTGCTCCTCATTAACTTTATAAAAATTATCCATTGATGGAGATGTGATAGATAAGATATGATTTTCATTCAGCTCTCTTCACAAACACAATGGAGCTATATAAGAAAAGGATAATAACAAAGTTATTTTGAAATTAAACTTACCAGACTTTTTGGCATTTTTCTCCTGAACAAATTTTTCCTGTTCTTTCTGGAAATCACCTAAAATGGTCTGAAAGGAGAGAAGACATCAGTAAAAAAGTTGAGCACGAGAAGTTTGAAAAAAACGAAAAGTGCTTTGAATCAAATAGCATTACCTTATCAATAATCCCATTCACCTTCCCTTCTTCCACACTTTTCTTTAGGGTCTGTGCTGTTTCAACAACGGACTCTGAAAGCTTCTTGGAGGCACTGCTGGCAATGTCATAAATATAGCCTGCCGGAAGCAAAGTTTACCGAACAGAGAGGGCATCAGGAAAGTGTTCTGACTCTTTTACTTTTTTTCATTTTTTTTAATGTAACAGCCTGATGCTATAATAATTTAAACTCATTGGTTGGTTTCGACCTGTGGCAAAGTAAACAAATTAAACTGATTGTGTCATCAGATGTTTCGCAGTCTGAGAGACCTTCGGGAGCTTTTTCTTTTTATCATTTTGCAAACTCCGAGTGGGTTTTCATGTGTTTAGCACTGGGGAGAAGCTTTTACCCAGCTTTGCTGCTGAAAAAGTCCAGATCAGTGCTGTGATGGTTGTCCTCCTTGAAATTTGTCCCACCTCCACACAGGATCTGTTGTGCACAGTCAGAGTGACCTTTGGGTTCTTGGTTACCTCTTCTCCCCTGATTGCTCAACTTTTTGGTCTTGGTGGAGTCCTGGATGTCCCAAACTTCTTTTATTTGAGAAGTACGAAGGCAACTGTGTTCTTGAGAGCCATCAGTGCAGCAGCTCTTTAGTAGCCTTTCCCAAATCTGTACCTTGCTACAATCCTGTCTCTGAGCTCTGCATTGTCACCTGTGAAAGCTCTCATGAGAAATGTGTGTCTCTCTAATTCATGTCCAATCCATTCATATGCCACGGATGGATGACAAAAAGGCTTAAAATTATCCAATTTCATTCCTTTTTAAAAAGCAAATGTTCCAATGCTGTCTTTTTGTCGTTAAAGGCTAGTGAGCCTATACTTATGAACAGAAAAATAGTATCAAGCTGCAACATAATGCATTGGGTCTGAATACCCTCAGGTTGTACTGTATTTCAATTTACAAACCAACTTCACTACTGTTTCTAACTTAAAGTAACTTGTTAAAACTTACCACTAAAGCCTTTGGCTTTTTGGAGTAGTTGAGCAGGTTGAACGTCTTCTTTCCCAGCATTAGTCTGCTCACTCTCAGCAGCAGGACTCGGTTTGTTTATGTCGGGTGTTTGGTCTTTAACATCAGCAGCAGACTCACTTCTTTGTTCAACTTTCTCATGCTCAATTCCAAGCCAGCTTCCGAAATTCTTCAACATGTTTTTATTACTTAAAATAAGTTATTTAACATACTATAAAAAGCACTTCTTTGGTGTTATTTGTCAACTTTCGGACAGTTTCAAACTGAACACAACAAAACAGAGGAAGCTGATGACGTTACACAACAGAGACACTTCCGCGAATCATTTAAGTTTGTCCGTTTGTACCCTACCTACGCTCAGGAGTTGTCATGGAAACATGAGCTCCTTTATCGATATTCCAGTTTTATCCCAAAAAGCTTAAAAGTTTCAGTTTGACGGTGTTTTTAGCTGCTTTTTGCTACGGGTGTACTCCAATATGTACCATTAAAGTTCTGGAGGACAATAAAGTTTTTGTTTTTGGGGCTGAATGTAAAAGTTTTAAAGTCTTGGTTGGCTCTGCAGGCTGACGGTAGATGGCACGATCGCCTTGTGTTTGGCTCCACTTGTTCTCCATGGATGGAGCTAGGTTAGCTTAGCTCATTTAAACTCTCCTGAGTGTGTCAGTGTGTCGTTCTCACTTTGTATCATGAAGAAGGATACTGACTGAAGCACATCTGCGTGTGAAAGAGGGGAAACACACAGCTTTTTTTTCTCCGATCGCTTGCAAAACTAACTTTAAAAGTACCACAAAGTGATCTCCATCAGGATAAAACGGTACAAAAGATGAAGTATGTGTTGCTTTAACCTGCGTGCCACCTCGAGGGAGCTTTCGTGTTCACCGGTTTATCAAGAAGTTGAATCCCCAGGTAAGGTCAACCTTTTCTGCTTGTTATTTTCTCTCATTTTGTTCCACCATATTGAGCCGAGTATTATAATAAGAATAAAGTGGATGTTTTAAAGGAAGAATCGGTGACTTCTTCAGGAGACTCCAGTTTAAATGTGTTGTCAGAGGCGGATGGCGGTTTCCATTGTGCTTCTCGACATTGTTTGTGTGTTTAATTCTCTTACTCATAAGAGCATTAAGTTTAAGACAGCATGTCTGGAGTATGACAGCAGGTGTTTAGGTTAGTATTTTTATACATGAAGAGGGTAGATACCAAACTCTTCATCCACACAGTCATCGCGTGTGTTTATAAGGTGTGCCGTTCAAATTAAGAGCAAATACAATTTCAGGCCAGAACAGTCAAGTCATCATTACAAAAAGACTTCTCACCCCATACAGAGGTTTCTGAAATAGTATAACTATCTTAATCTTACAAAAATTGGACTGATCATACACTAATTTTTTTTTTTATGTAAAAGATAACTATTTTCACGGATTTGATAACACTAGATTGTTTACTTGATGTATCCTAATGGTAAGGTAACCTTGGAGGTCAACTTGGGAAAAAGGGCACAAAACCATTTCACTGAGTGGCCAAAAATTCACTTAATGGACCAGAAAAATGAAAATTACGAAACACAAGTTTCATGGAACAACTGAAAAAATTCACTTAGGACGAAAATAACATAAATAATATTTCATGGAAAAACAACAAAGAAACATTTCACTTAAATCTTTTTCTGAACCCCAAAATATGTCAAGATACAAAAATATTTCATGAATATTCACCATTCTATCTCTTGAATGGAAAAATATTTTTTGTTTTGTGAAATAATCTTGACAATTATTATTCTATTTGTGTGTGTGTGTGTGTGTGTGTATGACATATGATAAATAAGTTGTTTCGAATAACTTAACCATAATTGTGGCCGATGTGCTACTTGTAATTCATTAAACAGAGTTTAAGATGCACCCAGGAATACTGATAATTTAATTCCACGGATATGTAACACATTCATTCAAAGTTCACTTTTTCTCACTACTATCATCCCTCCATTTTCTACTGGTTGCTCATTCTTGCAGGTGGCTGAAGCCTCCAGCTGTCTTCAGGTGATGGGGGGAGGGCAGGGGCACCCTGGACTGGTCACCAGTCAATCACAGGACTGACAAACAGAGACAAACAACCTTTCTTGTGCACACTCACACCAACGGGCAATTAATAATCACCCATTAACCTGATGAGCATTACTCCATGACACTTGCGTGTTTGAGTGTGAAAACATCAGTCATCTTCTTTTTCTTACCACCATACTTGAAATAGATGGACTCTGACAAAATAATGTGTCATTAATTGTATTATTATGTAGTGAAAACAAATAGGGAACAAAGGCAACAAATTAGGAAAACGCTGCAAAGAATTTGCTTGTTAAAAGTTTCACAAAAAACATGAAAAAAACCCTCATAAATAAAAGCATGTCCAAAACAACAAGGCTGGCTTTATAATGTTTTCTCAAAAAGACAAGAGAACAACCAAATCAACTAAGAACCTGCACAGCAAGAAAGTTGTCTGTCCCTCAGTCTGGGCCCAGAAGTTCAGTTACACAAGTTGAGCTGCAAGTTTTGGACTTTGAGACAGAAATGGACACTGATTTGAAGTACGAAAACAATAACAATTAGTGATAAGCCTTTTTTCTATGCACAGAGTTGTCAATAGCTGATGGTTTGGCAGGTTGAGATTAACATGGTCCTTTTTTGTGCAATGTAAATTAACCTGTGCTTCAGGTGAGTTTGCTACATATGCTCAAGACAGTGCTGGGAGTATGGGCAAACTGCATGCCAACTCTTCGTAATCCCAAGTGTTTTTTTTACAGAGTGCCTAACCTACAAAGAGAAGTTTAAAAGAGTAGATGCTCATAGATTTTCATGCTGTAGCTTCTTGATCTGGCAAGCTGACTCCATTTTTCCAAGGGAGTTTCATCAACTCATGTGTTATCAGCATTACATTGTAATGGGAAGTTATCAACATCTATTTATATTTTTTGGGCTATAAATTAAACAACACTACTTTGTTTCTTGACACCCTTCCGCCTTTTTCTGCTTGCTTTTCTCAGCAGCACTATGGATACTGAGAGTTATAAAAGTGATCAACACTACACAGAAGGAGAGAGACTTTGGCATGTGAGGCAGAAGTCAGAGGATCTGGACCTGAGGAGCAGAGATGGCGAGGGCTGCAGCCTGGTGGAAGTTTTCCTTTCAGGAGGAGCACCTTGGGGATTCACACTTAGAGGGGGACTGGAACATCGAGAACCTCTGCTCATAACCAAGGTAAATAATCTGATCTCTTTTAGATCACAAACAGATGAGCTGATGTGCAAGTTTGCAGAATGGAGGGGAAAGATTCCTAACCTTTTTGTTGACCTATAAAGAAATCAATCATTTAGTTCATCAAGTATCAAATGTCTGTTTTTTGTAGATTATTGTAATAATTCTATGAAAATGCTACCAAATATCAGTGCGATAAACCGAGAAATGCCTTCAAAACACTGTTGCTTGTTTCCATGTGTTTGAGCTGAAAGGTTTGCTCCGTTTAAATTAATTGGCACCCACAACTGTACCAGAAAATTCAAGGAAAGCCTGTTGTAGGAAAACCCTGTCCTCAGCGGACTGAGAAACTCTCCCAAGGGACATAATGTGCTTCTAGTGTCTGCTAAAGCTCCACCAGATGCTCCAGTAGTGCAGTAGAGACACAGGGAGAGGCTTCACACACACTCTCTCTCTCTCTCTCTGTCTCTCTCTGTCTCTCTCTCTCTCTTTGCTCAATGTCATTGTCTATGCCACATTAAAAATTGTATAAACCCTCCGCTCTCTCTTACTCTCACAGGGAGGTTGTGGTGTAGGTGACCCTGTAGAATTTGTGGGTTCAGCTGATAAATGGTGACAAAAACACAACTGACGCATGCAATATTACCACCATCAACCTTTGAACCAGTCATAGGTTTCCCATTTCTGAGCAAATTAGTTTCAGTTTAGTTAATCTGTTTGAAAATGTTACCACTAACATCACTTATTCAGCCTTTGCACAGACCAGTTAAACTTAAATACCTATATGATGTCTCCCCATAAAAACTGAGTGGAACTGAGAAGTTCCATCAATAAGCTTCATTTTCATGAAAGGTAGGGTTTGCAGGATTTGCCTAAAGGATAAGATGTCAAATTTTGCCGGAATAATCCTGCTCAAACATGTATGTCACTGTCTGTTTGCCTCAACCCCCTCCTCTGTCTTAATGTTGATGTTTTGGTTGTCTCAGGACACTGCCAAGAGTAGGTGTGATAACCAGCCAATCACAGCGCATATAGTAGGCAAGTGACTTTGCATGTTGATGTTAGGGAAAGGGAGAAGCTACCCAGAGCAGATTTGCAGGATACCTCATTTACCTTCAGGAAGTCTGGTGTACGGCTCCTGAGTCTCTCCTACGTAGATACGTGACACTGCAGATACTTGCTGGGCCAACGTGTGTTTTCATGAGGCTATGGCTTTGTGCTACAGCAGTCAGAGGCAGTGGGCATGCGCTGCTGTTGGCACTGAACCACAGATGAGGAGCCTAGTTTGGATGTTCTATTCCCTGTAACAACAATTCCTGCAGACCCCTTTATCTATTCCCCCAAATGCTGAAAACACTCGGAAAAGAAATAACTAAATTAAATTAGATACTGCTCTTAAACCCTGGTGCACATACAAAATCTTGATCTCTCTGTAAAGATAACACTCTGAAATTTTTACCTCAGTTGTCATAATAATTGCAACTTGTATATAGTTATTAACAAGAGCACATGATTGGAACCTTTAGTGCTTGACTGGATGTTTTTTGTAGAAGCACATTGAAAGATGATGATAATTTAGACTATGTGGATGTTAGTTGACAACAATGCTGAGATATTGTTGGCTATTGTCATAGAGACCAAAGATGGATCCAGCTGGTCAGCTGGGATGGCCATTAAAAGGCATCCAATGTAATTGGTGTGGTAGAGTTGAGGTTTGAAACACCTCACTGAATCTACACAAGGCTCTGATTTCATATTGAAGTTAAAACGGCTCATGGAGAGACCATGGCTGGTGGAAGGGTTCATGTTTTCAAGACGTCATTAGTATCACCTTCTCTGTGCAGAAATATAGACATGATAGCCTGGATTCCCTACTGTGTAAAGAAGGAAACATTTACATGAAGATGAACTATGAATTGTTATTCTTGTAGGTCATGTTTGGCTATATGAGAGCCATGATCTTCATACAGTGTTTACAAGGGGGAGGGGACCCAAACACAGTGCCTCCAATCAGCTCTGACGTCACACAGTAACCTCTCCTCTCTGTTGACTGAGTAATGATTTACTTCGGGAGACCTTGCAGGTTAATTTGACTTGGTCACATACCAGCGCCTGTTTGTTAGGAGCTGTGTATCTGCTCAATTTTGACCAAAACTGGGTCCAAAGTCCAACTTAAGTGGACGAAACTCAGAATTTTTGTGCACAGAGCAACACAGTTAAGACCACCTTCACCCACATTATTGTAGGTTTTACAAGAAAGCAATTCAAACTAGAAGAATTCTGACCATTTTAAGTCTTTAAGCTCTCAGATTAAAAGCTGTGGTCACATTACTAACTAGTGCGAGGTGAACCATTACCCAGTTGGACCGCAGTTCTTGGTTTTACTGTTACTGTGCTGTTCCTGAACAACCCACGCTGACTCCAAGGACCAACAAAAGTGGACCTGTTCTCATCTGATGGTGAGATTTTCATTCTTTAAAGCTTTCAACCAGGCTTTGACTTTAGCTATCCAACAACCTAAATTATTCTTTAATAGTTCTGGCAGAGCCTCCCTGGCTGACACTTGAAAGAAATACTTCAGTAATCTAATGAAGTGAATTTGTCATGGAATAGACTAAACACATGTTTGTCTTGAACTGTGTCTGAGCGCCGTTAGCTTTTTCTTCAGTGTGTGTTATTAGATCCCACCTGGACCTTTCCCTGCGCTCTCATATTTTTGTGCAGGGTAAAATTTCACGGTAGACACTGTGGTACCAGGAGCAGAAGAGGAATGTTGGAGCTTTGTTTGATTTTCTAAATGTAGTGAATTATCTGTGACAGCCTGAAGCCTGTTGGAATGGCGTGATGGGAGAGGTGAAGTCGGGATTAGTGATTTATGCTCTTTTGGAGCAGTCCTCAGATTATAGCCACTGATTTACAAAGGTGTGATGTTGAATTATTCTTGTTAACTCGATTAAGACCGATGAGCCTATCTAACAAAATAATAATCCCACTTTGTTCTTTGTGATACTGGCTATCTTAAACCTCTGGAAAAGAAGTGTGAGGCCTCTTTTGCTTTGCACGTAGATATGAACACACAGCCCACACAGTGTTGGCGTTGTATGTTACCTGATTCACTCACCTATTTATCTGTGTAGTTTATGAGACGCTTCAGTTAATCATATTGTAGGCTGTTCTCTCACCTGTATGTGAACTCTGTTCTGTTCAATGTGAGTGCTTTTAAAACGACACATATCTATCCTGTCTGAACATGCAGGACTACAGTAATACCGAGGCTTAAATCTGGTCACAATGGATATTTAACTTAGAAGCCAAACTCTGTTTCACAGGTTGTTTTAAAAACTATGTAAAACTTTTTTTTTTTTGAGAGACATAACACAAGCACAGTTTTCATCATGCATTGGCTCCCAAAAACAGTTTTTATTAAGTCTTTAATGCATGTTGGATTTACCAAACCATCTGTAACTGATCAACACTTCATGTGTTGCTGGTTTCATGCCAGTGTCAGATTGTTTCTCCCTCAATCAAATAAAAGCAAGAAGGGTTAAGAGATCAGTTAAAATGTGAAATGTTCTATACGGTCTATTTTTTCCTTCTTTTTCAACCGTTTTGGCAGATCTTCTTTAACAAAGAACACTAAGTTTTTATGATTTCACTTCCATTGTTCAGGATCAACACTGGCTTTTAAATGAATTTAAAGGCACTGTTAGGACTTAATCAGCACTAAACCTGAGAGTCCATCAATAAAATGAAGAGTGATGTTATGTTTGTTCTGCTTGGTGAGGTTGGAATTGGTAGATGAGCACTGGTAGGACATAACCAGGATTCACAAACGTTATTATAGACACCTCTCAGAGCACCAGACTGTGAGTATTGCCAATCAAATACTCTGCACAGCTTTTGGACACTAATCTACATTTACAAAATTTGATTGTTGTCATGTTTCAAACGGTAGCTCTATGGAACTACAAATAAGTACATCACCACATCGCTTTGTTGCCTGGGCAAAGTTGTCCTGAAAAAGAAAAGTAGTGCTAAAAAGGAGATCTGCTCTCCATTTATTTGCTTTGAAACAAACACGTTCCTCAGCAAGAGTAATGTCTTTATGACAGTGGGTGATAGTGCTCATGGGAAATGTAGTCTTTATTCTGTAGAACCACCACTGATTCCAACTAAAAGTGTCATCAAAATCAACATCAAATGGAAAGTCCTCTTTTTGCCTTCAGAGAGGGGAAAGTCTAGTTACCTTTGCAGTTTTCTAGACTTTCTAAACTGCAAAGGTAACTAGAATTTTCCCCCTTTGAAGGCACAAAGAGGACTTTCCATTTGATGTTGATTTTGATGACACTTTTAAGAAGTAAGACATTTTCAGTCTCAACCCTGTAATACAGCTATATTGGACTGTCTCTCGGGTTGAAAAATTAAGCCTTCAATGTAGAAGAACTAAAAAATGCAGTTCTTTCAGTGCTCACTTGAGGCTGACATGGTCCGACATGGTCTTCATGATGTCATCCATTTGTTTCTGGTTTGGAGTTTTGAAGTCGACAGGTGGCACAACCTAGCTAAACAACATGTTTCTGTTCTTTGTTTGAAAGTTTAATATCTATGAAAAATAGCAAGTTACGAAACAAATTATTGGCGCCTTGTGCAATATATTACAACCTGTTCTTTCACCCCTCAAGACAAATGAAACAGTTTAATAGTGAGAGAGATGATCTCATTATTTCTGCTTTATCCGAAAGGTTTTGTCTGGCATGTCTGCATTTTGTTAATGTCACTTTTGTGCTCCCTCACTTACAGTTCAACTGGCAGATACAAAAAGGGCTCTCAGTTTGATGAGAGGTTTAGGGTATTGCTTAAAAAATCCTGGATCTCATTAAAGTTCCTCACATTCCTGTCATAGCTCAGGTAAAGCTGGAAGTCTTCGCAGACTTAAAGTCCTTAGTCTCAATAAACTTATATAATCCTGTTTTACACAACACAGCTGGGCATGCAGCACCTCGTACACACGTTTCCTCTGCCAGGGTCACGTTTAATTTGGAAGAAAATACTGTTTGCTCTGAGAGAACCAGAAACAGGCACACTGCAAAGGGTGACTTTGTTCTTACATGCTGTGATAGATCACCCTCAGGTAAACAGGTTTTAACTATTATTTCAGCCTTCATGCAAAAACTTTCAAAGTTCAGTTTCACTGCTGTAGGATTGCTCAACCTCTGATGCAGAGATGATTCAGGGAGTATCATACAGAAAAAGATTATATCTAATGAAAGAGGATAATGTGCGTCAATCCATTTGGTATCTATTTGAGTTTTGGGGGATGGTAAAATAGAGGAATGGATCACTTTTGAGAAGCAGAGGAGAAAGAATGGATACACCTCATATTAAAGGACAGTTTTGAACCTTTTAGTACCAAAAACTTTTGATTCAAGTCCCTGATCAGGTTCTTAATAAAGTTTTTTATGGTGACGAGGCCTTATGTTTTTTAACTTATGACAGATCCTGAATATTATGAAAGGTGCCACTAAAGTGTGTACACATGGAAGTCTTAAAGGTCTAATTTAAAACATTTTATTTATTCTCAACTTTCTCAAGATGAAAATTAATTTTAGTTGTTTCAAAATAAGATCCCAATTTATTTATCTCATTGTCCTGAGGAAATAAAGTTTCTTTTCCTGAGATAATAGGATATATTTCTGTCATTCTAAAATCCAAATCAGAAGGTTGATTGTTATCGTTTGAGAAAAATTGAGTGTCAAGCTTTGCAGTGCTTTAAAAACACAAAGAAACACAGAAATAGGCTTCACCAACCTCAATCACGTGAGTAGCTGCAGAATGGCAGCTTGGCACAAGGTTTTCTGACTAAAGATAGATCCTACTGATTTGATTTTTGAATGATTAGAAAATTGTGTCATCACCTGGGAAGAAAAAAGCTTTTTTTAGGGGGGAAAATAAAAGCGTGCAAATGAAAATTTACTCAAATCTTGAGAAAAAGGAGAAAATAAAATGTGTTCAATCACAACCTTTTAAGGGCTTCTATATATCAATAAGCCGAGGGATGTGAAATTTTCTGAATACGTTTGGCACCTGACCGTGCATTTATTCATTTCAAGTTTATTCCAGGAATTTCAAATTAAGCCAGTCTTCTTGAATGGATTAAGTTTTCCATAACCAAACGATGCAAAAATATTCTAAACACAACCAAGATTTCCCTTAAAGTTTGGAAACTAATGCAGTCCATCCTGTCCAAATTTGCAATCTTTAATTCTGAACTCTGCAGCACAGATTAATATAAAAAATCATCACCAAAATCAAAAAGATAACTTCAACAGGATTATTTGTTATTGCCCTATGATGTTTTTAGCCTAAACCATTGTGATGGACAGACAGACAGATGCTTTACACGTCTATTTAGTGATCCACTCATTGTTTTATGACAAACAACAATGAACGTTATCAGTGATGTGAGCACGCAGTGCCTAAAAAAACACACCAGTTCTGAGTTCAGTGCCCTGTCAGCTCACTGCTCAGCACATCTGTCAGCAGAAAAGACACATTCCTTACCCACATCACCACCACATCCTTCCCTTCATGTCCCTCAGAGAGACATGAGGCTATTTTTGAGGAGAGTCAGGCGTCCAGGATGGCTGAGTCTGCCTGATTATAGCCTTGAGGAAGATGGTAAACAAAAGACACGCTGTGGCTCAGGCTGATTGGGCTGAAGAGGTGACACATGTTTAGAAAAGTGCCGTTAATCTCCTTCTTTTGAGGCTGTTACTCATCAGTGTTTGTCATTTTTATTTACATTCTGAAAATACGCTCTTATTGCAAAGTCTCTTTGGAATCAAAGCAGCTGTATCGTGTCGCTTCAGGCAGTCACACAGATGCCCTGGTAACATGTGTATATGTGCAGACAGTTTTTTGATAACAGTGCTGCACTGGGCCGTCATCAATCACTTTTAGACCGAAGTCTTAATGTCTTTTGCCTTATTCCTCATTTTGGTGGAGACTTTTGCTGTGGATTCTAAATAACATCCACTGTACCCAAGGGCTGGATCAAGAGGACACAGCTTAAATAAGTTGTTAGCAAAAATTATAGAGCAACAAAGAAAAAAATCAAGTCATTAAGTACAAAAGGTTGGAAAACAAACAGGAGCAGCGGTAACAATTGGCCTGTGCGATTGACACATGCGCACTATAAATCATGCAACATACATGCATCTGAGTCTCAGTGATGGCTTTCAACTGATATTAAATGGCAGATTTCCAAAATTTAGATTGTCACTAAATAGTGGTTGAGAGTTCTGAGGCAAAACTAGATGCAAATGCAAGCGCTCCTTCTTTATGATAGGCTATGTTGTCATAATGTTGTTATTTTGCTTATCCAGCTGCTATCAAGCTGCTGCAGATTATTTCTCTGTTGTAACACTGATTCTTAGCAGTAAGTTCTGTACTACTAAAAAGCTTGTTTGTTTCCCTTGTAAATGGGGACACATTTGTAAAGAACATGTGTTTGTGGGATGAGCAGCAGAACTGAGTATGTGGGTTGCGCCCATTGAAAAAAATTACCAAAACTTCTCTGACAACGCTGAACACTCTGTCCTGCCTATAACTTTTGTCTGGTGTTGTTTGTTGCATTGGATGTTGAAATCTAACAAAACTGTTTCTAAGATGAAGAGAACAAAAGTGATTGTTGGTAGATGTTTTTGGTGATAGAAACTTTTGAAACTGAGAATCAGTCTTATTGTGTGGTAGAAGAACTTCTTGTCCTCGAAGGCCACCAACGCTTCACTGGGAGAAGGGGTGTAAAAAGAGGAATGTTTCAGTCTAGGATCTGTCAACATGTTACTGCTGAATATTCCCATCTCGCCACACTCTTCTTTTAACATTCATTCAAGTATTGCTCATCTGCACGATCCTTTTTGTCCAAGAATGAAAAGAAAACTCACCCAAAACTCTACTGTGATATATCACATAAACACAGCCCTACTGCCTCAGGCTTTAAGTATTATCCAAAACTATAAGTAAAAACACATAAAAAAGGCACGATGATGCTCAGATTTTCAGTCAAACTCTGGAGTTCATGTTCATTTTAAACACCGTTACCCACCGCAGAGGCATCGTTCAGTGATTCACTTTCTCAACAAAATACATTACCATATCAGGATCATTTCAGGAATCCAGCCAGCCGTCATAAAAATCCTCGGTTCGCTCTGCTCAGCTCTGCCTTCAAATTGTTATTACAGAAAAATGAAAAGGGGCTTTGATTGGAGCTATCTGGGCTCTGGAGGATAAAGGCCATATAACACGTAATGGTCTGTAAATGTACACATACCTCAGAGGTTAAGTCATGCAGCCCCCTCTCACAGGTTGAGGACTGATAATCAGCTGCAGAGCTTTTTCTGTGTTAATGTGCCAACTGCCAGGCAACTTCTCGCAGCTTTACTCTCCTCAGTGAGCTGCTCTGTCCTGCACGGCTCATATCTGACTCTGTGTCAGCGTGAGGACAGCACTGACCTTAACACTCTCTCTATCTGACACTATAGAGACCTTCTTCTGAGCTGTGGATCTGTCAGTTTATTATCTTATGCCTTCAGACTCTGTGGGTCTTTTCCAGAAATACCATAACCCACAGTACAGTGAGTGGAGTCAGTGCACTGTACAGTGTGTGTTCCCCTTTGACGAGGTGTTATTCCAGGTGTCTGCCCTCAAACAAACACAATGCAGTTTGTTTTCACATGGTGCCACCGGCTGACACTGACACTTTTTGAGGTATTTTAATAGTCTTTGATCCTTGAGTTATAAAAACTGTCCTACTTGCTGTTCAAAGTGCTAAACACAGTGTTTAGGCAGTCACTGTTACCTTATTAAACACATCAAGAATGTCAACAACAAAGAGACTGGAAGCTTTTTGGTGCCTTTTGTTGCTGATCCCTTGAGCTCGTTTCCCTCTTAACGCTTCACCACTGTTTTGATAGCTGCAATGTATATAACATGTGTGGATACCGTTTTTCCCCAACTCTGGTAAAGAATGAAATAAAGACTTCTGCCGGCCGACAATAGTTTTATTTTCTTTGCAAAGAAAAGGTCAGTTAACACACACAAGCAGTATGGATGCCAAGTGACCACGAGTGATGAACGTCTGAAAAACTTATAGTCGTGAGACCACTCCCCTGGGCTTTGTTTCACACCTTCTCCGTCTGAGGTACATTTGGGAACAAAGGATCTTAAAATCAAAGGCTCTGAGAGGGGGGGTATTCAGGATGTGATCTTGGGGGGGACACAAAAGGTGAGGTGTGGGGAAGTGTGAAAACAAAAGTTTAATCATTTGGAGGATGTAAGAACAGGGGTGGTTTTGCAGATCAAAGTCAATCACANGTTACCCACCGCAGAGGCATCGTTCAGTGATTCACTTTCTCAACAAAATACATTACCATATCAGGATCATTTCAGGAATCCAGCCAGCCGTCATAAAAATCCTCGGTTCGCTCTGCTCAGCTCTGCCTTCAAATTGTTATTACAGAAAAATGAAAAGGGGCTTTGATTGGAGCTATCTGGGCTCTGGAGGATAAAGGCCATATAACACGTAATGGTCTGTAAATGTACACATACCTCAGAGGTTAAGTCATGCAGCCCCCTCTCACAGGTTGAGGACTGATAATCAGCTGCAGAGCTTTTTCTGTGTTAATGTGCCAACTGCCAGGCAACTTCTCGCAGCTTTACTCTCCTCAGTGAGCTGCTCTGTCCTGCACGGCTCATATCTGACTCTGTGTCAGCGTGAGGACAGCACTGACCTTAACACTCTCTCTATCTGACACTATAGAGACCTTCTTCTGAGCTGTGGATCTGTCAGTTTATTATCTTATGCCTTCAGACTCTGTGGGTCTTTTCCAGAAATACCATAACCCACAGTACAGTGAGTGGAGTCAGTGCGCTGTACAGTGTGTGTTCCCCTTTGACGAGGTGTTATTCCAGGTGTCTGCCCTCAAACAAACACAATGCAGTTTGTTTTCACATGGTGCCACCGGCTGACACTGACACTTTTTGAGGTATTTTAATAGTCTTTGATCCTTGAGTTATAAAAACTGTCCTACTTGCTGTTCAAAGTGCTAAACACAGTGTTTAGGCAGTCACTGTTACCTTATTAAACACATCAAGAATGTCAACAACAAAGACTGGAAGCTTTTTGGTGCCTTTTGTTGCTGATCCCTTGAGCTTGTTTCCCTCTTGATGCTCCACCGTTGTTTTGATAGCTGCAATGTATATAACATGCATGACTTGAAACTGTAGTTATCTATTAGACAGTAACTCAAATAACCACTGGTTACAACCAAGGTCTGCAGAAGAGCAATTCTGAACTCACAACTCGTCCAACCTTGAAGCAGACGGGCCACAGCAGCAGAAGACCACACTGAGTGACTGACTCAGCTACAGTTGTGCTCATAAGTTTATATACTCCGGCAGAATTTATGATGTCTTGGCCATTTTTCAGGGATTATAAGTGATAACACAAAAACTTTTCTTTCACTCATGGTTAGTGTTTGAGTGAAGCCATTGATGAACAAACAAGTGTGTTTACTCTTTTAAATCACGACAACAGAAACTTCCAAAACTATTTGATCGTCATCCTGATGGATAAAAACATGTTGCATTTGGGCTCATCATTGTAACTCCTCCATCCCACTGGCAGAGATTCATGAAGTTGTCTAGTTTCTTCTGAATTTCCACACCTGTATCACTGATACCTCTTGTTTACATTTCAACAGAAAGGCTTGGTCTGTGTTTTTGGAGCTGATACATATGAACCGACTGAGCTTTGAGGGAACAGCTGTGAAATGAAAAGTTGGTGTTTGTATAAAAAGGAACTATTATAAACATTTACTGCGTCCAATTTTTTTCTCCGAAAGATCTGACCCTTTTTCTCCCATTATTTTTAAAGTTCATGTAAGTCTGCTCGATCTGTAACACGTCCGCTCAGATACAGTCATATTATGTTATTGTTATGAGAAAAGAATGGGTGGAGGAAGCTTGGAGAGGAAACACTGCCAGTGCTCTGTGTCTTGACTGCAGAAAAGTTGTGTATTCAAGCACTCTTTCAAAAACAATAATTCAGAGCATTTGAACTGACAGAAAAGGAGCTTCACACAGGTCAAATGTGTTTGTTGGTTGGCTTTATTCAAAAGGTACTTGTGATATACAAAGACATGCTATATAATGGCATGAAAAAACACTTGGAATTAAAGCCACAAGCAGTGATAAGTGGGCCCTCACCTCTGTGCGCACATCGAGGCATGTTGCAGCCACCATGTGCCAAAGTGGTTTCTAACTAAAAAGCCATGCATGCAGCACTCCCATCAAATGGTTTGTACTCATGTTGGCGAGAAAATTGTCAGCTTTCAACACCTCTCCTGGCTATGCCCACTGAGAAACTTTTCATCGTCATTGTGTCTGGTTTACATATATTGGACTTGGAGATGATCCAATAAAAAACCCAGGACTCATTCATTCAAGCACATACCTTGTGTGTAGGAAAATTCCAACATTGAGGTCAAATTTCCAAACTTCTTATTTGAATTTACCCAGAATGTAGTGTTTTTTCCTGAAGGTCTTGGCAGGATAAATGTGCAGACAAATTTTCATGCAAATAAGAATATGTTAAAAATTCATCAACTGTGGCTGCCTCCCCTGGTTACGCCCATTGACTTGCGAAAAGTCCTGAAATATCTTTTCACTGTCGTTGTGTCCAGTATATACATCCAGTTTGAAGACGATCCAAAAGAAAAATGTGGAACAAGTTTGTTCACTTACGTACCCTATAAATCATCAAAATCGGACCTTCAGCTGAGATTTCTGAGCTTCCTATACTGAATTTACTGTGATTGTGATAATCTTTTTTTGTAGCTTTTGGCATGAAAATTATGCACAAAAACTTTTAGACGTGTAGCTCAAAGTAGCCAGAAAGGCTGAAGTTTTTCACAGTGACTGAATTTTGTGGCTAGGTGTGTTCAGGTTTACCTCAAACTGAAGGCCGGTTAATCCCGGTTGAGGTGGCCGGAGAAAGATTCCTTAAGATTCCAAGAGGGTCTTTGCCATTGGGCTTGAGCCCCAATGAAAGTAGTACTGGAGCAAGCTGAACAGAAAGCTTCTTAGGGATGATTTTTAAACCAAAAACCATAAAACGGTGAGGGAAACTATGAAAGTCATGACTCTAGCGTCACTCCACATATCAGCTTTGATGGACAAACAGCACTGTGACCTGAATGACTTTAACTCCTTCTGTCTCATTGTTAACATGATATACAGTACAGGCCAAAAGTTTGGACACACCTTCTCATTCAATTTGCGTTTTCTTTATTTTCATGACTATTTACTAGACTGACTGACTTCATTTCTTAAAGTAATGATGGCCACTTGTTTTTCTTGGCTGATTGTTTCTTGCCATAAAATGAATTTTAACAGTTGTCGGCTTTGTATTAACTTGACTTTTGCACAAATAACTGATGGTCCCAACCCCATTGATAAAGCAAGAAATTCCACTAATTAACCCTGATAAGTGCAGCTGTGAAGTGAAAACCATTTCAGGTGACGACCTCTTGAAGCTCATTGAGAGAAGGCCAAGAGTGTAGAAATCAGTAATCAGAGTAAAGACTGGCTATTTTGAAGAAACTACAATATAAAACATGTCTCCAGTCATTTCCCCTTTTTTTGTTAAGTACATAACTCCACATGTTCATTCATAGTTTTGTTACCTTCAGTGAGAATCTACAATGTAAATAGTCATGAAAATAAAGAAAACGCTTTGAATGAGAAGGTATGTCCAAACTTTTGGCTTGTACTGTAGATCTCGAAAACTATCTGAAATACTTTTTACCTGCAGCTTCAGGCATCGTTGTTGATATTCATCAGTCTCATCGTGGCTATTACTTCACTAACAAGCTTTACTGAATATGTTCTCCTGAAAGGCTTCAATAATCTGTAATCCAGCATCTCTAACTCTCAGTCTTCCATCTGCTGTGTTTACGTTTCAGGTAGAAGAGGGCAGCAAGGCCGCAGCTGTGAGCCTCCAGGTGGGAGACGAGCTTGTCAACATCAACGAGATTCCCCTGAGCGGCTTCAGACAGGAGGCGATCTGCCTGGTGAAAGGCTCCCATAAGACCCTCAGTCTGGTGGTAAAAAGGTACGTAACCAAACCGCGGCGCCCTCCCCATCCTGTGCCCTCTTGCATCTGCCACAAGTGCATCAGGTCACCATGGTAACATTCCCAACAAACCAAGGCAACGGAGGAGTGGAGACAGAGGATCCTGATCCCTGCAGCTGTTTGTCTGCGCCTCGTGTCTGTAGGTCGCCCTGCTCTTTCTGCAGTCCTTCTCTAGCTGTGTGAGCTCTTAGTAGCTGGATGGTCCTGTTTTGCCAGGTTTGACTGAGTTCAGGGTTTGACAGTGACAGTTTTTCAGGATCAAGTCAAAGAGGGAAGGGGTTGTAAGTGAAAAACACTGACTCTCTGAGAGGGCAGGTAAAGGTGCAACCGAACAGGAAGTTAATATGGATATGAAACTTTGTCATGGAGAATTGTTATCAGTCAGCTGTGATAAGGCTTTATGGTTTGTTTTCTTTGCAGCACGACTCTTTCTTTTCTCACCAGTGAACAAAGTGTTAAAGAACAGTAAGAGCTCATGAATCCTCAGTCTCTCTCTCTCTCTCTACCAGAAGCCACTCTTTGTGACCTATTGACTCTGAAGTATTGTTAAGTATGTGTATCTTCTTTAACTGATGAGTCATTTGTCAGCCTGAGAGCAGCAGGTCTTCTTACCAATGGCCTTGTTGTGTGTGTAACACTGCTCCCTTTGTCTCTCTGCCTGATGCATTTCATTCTGTTTTGTATCATATCATAACGTAATCCCTGGACAAATCCTACCGTACAAGGAAGCCCTCTCACCATTTATCTCTCCACAAGGACGCGGCTGTGAGGCTCATTCATTGTTTTATACTCTCTACAGGCAGGTCTATTATAGGATCTGGAAACAAGGAGGCATTACTGTCTATTACAGTCTACGTCTGTTTGATTTACAAATGCTATTGCTGGACTGCTTAAAGCTGTAAATAAGCAACCGAGTCCAACATAAACACACAAATTTTCAGAAAAGGATAAAGCAGCTTACTCATAAGAGGTTTATGTCCTGGGGTTAAAAAAATGCACACACTGTCTCTGTTCTAATGCACATAATTTATATGTACTAAAAATACAAAAGGGGCATGTGAATAATAGAGTAACTACATCATCTATGAAGTTGACCCCCATGATAATCTTTTGCATTAAAAATTGGGCTACAGTATTTGCAAAATTAATCTAATTGCAATAATGATAATGAGTTCAAGACTCAATCTAGCTGAAATCTAATTCTGATGTTCAAGTTTTTTTTGGTTTGTTTTTTGTTCCCTGCTTTGTTTTTGTTGTTGTTAATTTCCCATCTGTGCCAGAGATCTAAATTAATCCTTATTAAATAACACAAGTGGGCACTGGTACAATCACCCCAGCCTTCAACTCACTGTCTTTATTATTATTTTTTTTTCTTGTTAGCGTTGGTAAACAACATGGAGGATGTTTTTATTTCTCTTGATCTAATAGAGGGGGGAAAACTTTTTTTTCACTCTTGAAAGAATATCTCTGGGAGTAACATACATTTTTTGGATCATATTCTTAGTTTTTTTGCCAGACAAGCAGGATGCATAACTACAGGCGCAGGGTATTGTCATCTTGGTGTGTTTGTAGTTGTAAATGGAGAAAGACATTTCCTTACAAGGACGAGGCTCATTGTTCATATGTATCCTGGCTGTTGGTCCCATGAGACTCTTCCTTCCTTTTACTCGTCTGTGCTGGAGAATTTAGTTTGTTCTACTCCTCTCACATAACTCCTCTAGTCACTCATTTTCAAGGCCACAATAACAAGTCGGAGTCTGATTTCATGGCAGAGTGATAGTTGTTTATTATCAGAGCTCGAAACTTCAGCCACTTTTCTGTTCTGTTCTTTTTTTTAATCAAAGTTTTCAATCTGGATGTTTTTTGTAGAGCCGCAGCTGGAAATGTTTCAACATGCAGAATTCTTCATTACTACCTGCATCCATGTAAAGTTGTAATGTAATGTTTGACTGAAGTTTAATCTGTGCCTGAGCTTGTAAAAATGTCAGCTGTGAAACACTTCTCTTTTTATCAGGGGGATAATGTTGGATCAGTGTGACGAGGATCAGGAAGCTGTCAGAACCTGCTCCTGTCCACAGGTGTGGTTTCTGTTCAGACAGCAGCAGGGAGGAGCCTGATTTATTTTGCATGCAGTGACTCATGTGAGATTGTTGGTGTCATGTCATAGGAGAGGGGAAGGGGAGAGGCCTGTCGCACGTCACACGAAGAAACAGGCAGGTTTGGTTATCTGTGGGAAACATCTCGATCTCTGCGCACATGTCCTGACAGAGCTGTGGAGACACTGAGCTTAACTGCAGTCTTTTAAAGAAGGAAATCTTTAAAGTTTTCACATGTTAAAACTCACTGAAAACATCTAAAATTAGAAAATAAAGCAGGGTGTTGGCCAGAGTCTAATTGCATGTTTTATTCTTAATTTGTTTAACACTAACTACTGCATGAAGTTAAACACTATAATTGGCCCACAAAAACAGATTGCAGCGGCCTGGTGTGCTATTTTTATGTTTTGCAAGCAAATCTAAAGCAAGAAGTAGCAATTTTTTCTTTTGTTTTTTAGCAAAGAAAAACACTTCATTTAATTTTATTCAGAAGCAGAGAGCTGACATCTGTTTGAAAAGATATTGCTCTGTCAGACAGGTACTACAATAAATTTTCCCCTGATTAGAATTTGATTTGAAGGGGCTGCAAGGACTATCAGCTTTAATTTTTCCAGGATAAAGTCACTTGTAATGTTAATAAATCCTAGTTATGTCCTACAAGTGCTTATCAACCAACTCCAACCTCACCAAGCAGAGCAAAAGTAACCTGGCTCTTCATTGTATTGATGAACTCAAGTTTGAACAGATCACTGCAGAATAACTGCTGCATGTGGGTTGGAATGAACATTATCACGAACAACTTAACCCGTGTTATAGCCTGTGCTCTTCACTTTCCTTCCTTCTTCTGTCCTTTTATATTTTGTCAGTCCAGTTCCAGTGTCCACCATTACCACAAAACTAATCCAAGACATTGTTTTCAGCAAAGAATAGCACAGATCTGTATTCTCAATGCTGAACTTTGTCAGCTGCTGTGGTGTTATACAGACTTTATCATGCTGGAAATCAATCTGGCTCTGGTCAACCTGACTGGGAAGCTTAAAATTAGCATTCAGAAATAACCAATTGTAGCACTGATAATCTTGTTTTAAATCTTGGATTACAACCAGGCGTATATTTAGAAGTGAGAGTTTATCACGATCACTTAGAGAGTCCTCACAGAGAGTTGGTTGTATCAACTTAATGTCTGTCTATACTTCAATTGTATGGTATCACTCACGGTGAATACTTATTTTAAAAGAAGAAAATAACAGTTTCTGCAGCCTGCTGTAAATCATCCATGGCATCACTCTTAATTTCTGTCTGTTTCAAAGTCTGCTACAGACTCCTCACTCCTCTTTAAATACCAAGATGATATGGAGCATGGGAGATTGTTCCAAAACTTACTTTGTATCCAGCAAAAGTGGTCAAAATATGTCTGCAATCATTTAACAATAGACTAAAAAACTCAGCAAAGATTCTCTCAAAATCAAACTTCACACAGCACAAACATAAATGTAAATATCATAAAACAGTCAACAGAATCTATCCCCTTTGAAGCAGGGATGTGGCTGATGTTTTTCACAATAAGATAAAAACTGGTCTCACGAGACTGAGACTGCACACACTGTTTCTTAATCTAGTGTGTGCACCTGAAAGGAAACACATTATATCTCTTTTTATCAGCTCAATTATTAAGTTTACGCCAGTAAGTATACATATATATTTAACGCTTTAGCCAAACAAATGTTCGACATGTGGAAAAAAGCTTCAATTTTTAGTCTTGTTTAGAATTTGTTCTGTTGCAAAAATGCATCCAGCTTTTACACTTTTGTCTATTTGGAAAAAGTAATGGTTATAATCAGCTGTACCAAAATTATACTAAGTTTTGCGTTTATTTTTCTTAAGTGGCAGAGACTGTATGAAACCATGTGATGTTAAAGCAGGAAATGATTCTTATTTTTCTGTCAGCTCTATAAAGCACCCTGTTTTGGTTAAAAGCAGCAAATATGAAGTTAAAGCAAAGTTTTTAGTTTATTACTCAGCTGTTTTTGGGTATAAAGTATTGAGAAAGTTTTATAAAGGTCAAGAAAACAGCAGTACACAGCCAGGTACTTGATGTTCAGGACAATTAAAGTTCACAGTAGCATAATTTCAAACATAAAAGGCTCTTGTTTGTTGTTTCGCAGCTTGGGTACTGTAATTGTTATCCCAGATCTAACTTTTCTCTGAGGTGAATACATCATTTGGTCTACCTCTCCTCCAGCTCAGTGCAGATTAAATATTTTCATCAGCCCCCCTGCAGTCTGGCTTGTCCTCCTTTTTCCTTCCCTTGAGGCACTTCTTGTACATGCAACAAACAGCAGAGTGAATCATTAAACATTACAGTGAGAAGCTCAAAGTTTGTTTAGGCTTTCTGTTTCCCCCTTCTGGCTTTGTTACAGAAGTACCACATCAACCGTCATCCATCATGATCTTCCAGATGAAGACACAGCGTTTGTGTTGTTGCTGTCTTAAACATGCAGTTTCTTTCCAGCGCTGTGATGTATCTATGTGGCTATTTTCGATGAGTTGGACCCAGAGGTTTGTTGCACAATCCAATTATACCTGTAAAAGCTTACTGGCCTCCCTGACAGAGCGTTCAGCAGGGGTTGCATTGCTGTGGCTTACATGCAGCGCTCTTTGTTTTTCGTAATAAGCCCCCATAGTATGTCAGGAATGTTGGGTTCTGAATTCTTGTAATAAGCAGATTTCTTAACATTTTTTGGGTCTCAGCAGAAGGAATCACAGTAAAGAGATTTCTGTGGAGCGCTGTCTTAACTGCCCCCCCACAGCGTCTGATTGGTTTGCTCCACTGCCAAGGTTAGTGGACACACAGTCACTGAGGTGGATCACTAGCTCTAAGTTGTAATCAAATCCTGGTATATTTTGACAACCTCTGACTCAGATAAAGGAGAAGTAGACTTGTTTTGAAGTTGTGGTGATTTTTTTTTTTTTTACATATGACATGAAGACATGTTTGATCTTGACAAATATTTCGGGAGGTACGTACGTGAATCTGAGAAAGTCAGCTCTGAATTTTTTAAGGGAGTGTTTGATTTAATGTATGTTTAACATAGTCTTGATGCTGTAAATGTCATTTTGGGGCTGAAGATATTGTGACTCCATCAGCAGCATTTTCCTCTGCTTTGAAACACTTTGCTCATTTATCTCACCTAGAATGTTTTGTCTCAACTACATATAGTTTGCTATGTTCAAAGATGAATCCTACAGAAACTTTACCTCATGAAAATGTTTGATGATGTCTCATCAGTCCCCAGTTTGAATCCGAGTTTGAGGAAGGAGGGTCTTTTGGTGTGCTGTTTCCTTGTTACCTGGCTTCCTCCCACAGTCTGAAAACATGCTTATTAGGGTAATAACCTGTTAAATAGTAGGATAGTTTAAAATTGATGGATGCATAGACATGTGCTCTCTTTTTTCAGTAGTTTTGGATCAGACTGTTTTATGAGTTATTGGTCGTTGAAGTTCCCCAGTATGACATATGAAAGACCAGTGACACTCCCCCCTCCCCATCTTTTGATGTGTTTTAACATATTATTCTGGTGTCTGCTTGTGACAGTGAGTCAAAGAGAGACCGAACTGTTCCCTCTAAATCCCTGTTTTAGAGATTTTTATGTGGTGTCATATGACGACAATGCAGATGCTAAAAATCAAAACCAGTACTTACAATGCTCTTGAGTGTTCGCAGCTTTTTGAAATCGCGAATGTTCGGTGTTTCTGACCAGAAGACTAGTTGTCTTAGGGCGAACCTAAAGGACAGCCAAACTTGCACTGTGGTTTGTCATAAACAAAAGAACAATAGTCAGTGGGGTAGTAAGCTGACTGTAGGAGGAAGCACAACAAAAACCGCAGTTTTATTCTCCCCTCGAGCCTCCTCAACATTATAATGATGAAAACCATAGTTTACAATCACTTAATTAGTGTCAATACTACTGCTGCTAATGATAGGTTTGTTTGTTTATTTGTGCTGAATGGTTGTTTGGATCCAAGACAATATTTGTGTGTCACAAAATGAAATGAGCGTTGAGAAAGTTGTGTTAGTAAAACAAAACTGCTGTCATTGTCATTGGAGGGCACTGAAAAGCTGCCTCCACTTAAGAACAGACAGCTCTATTCTTTACACAAAGGTCAGTCTCGATGGGTTTTTTTTTTTTTTTTAAGGTCTGCTGCTATATTCACAACTGGAATTCATCAACAGCATACTATGTCGTCCCACTGTGTGATTTCACCAGGGATGGGTACCTCTCTCATTTGAACGATACCAATTTTTGGTACTTTTGCATGTGTTAGTGTGGTAATAAATGTCAGTTTGTTTCGAAAGAGAATCTCAAAAATATTTCAATTTGATTCCTCAATATATAAACTTTAACAAATATATCAAATCAACATTCAATTAGTTGTACTGTAACATTCCAGCTGTTTCATAAATTTCTTCAACATGAAAGCCTTTGACTGAAATG
Organism: Thalassoma bifasciatum; assembly: GCA_008086565.1. Classification (NCBI taxonomy): domain Eukaryota; kingdom Metazoa; phylum Chordata; class Actinopteri; order Labriformes; family Labridae; genus Thalassoma; species Thalassoma bifasciatum. The sequence continues at coordinate 33,008 of RPOG01000578.1, read as the reverse complement.
AGTGTTTTTTTTATCTCAACAGCACATAAATTAAAACCCAACACTATGTACTCCATCTCCATGCCCATGTCTGGCATGGAAAGTCATCTACCTTTTCACTCCCAGTCACAATTAAGGTACTAATTTAGGTGCCTATAGAAGTACCACATTCGGTATCCATCCCTAGATTTCACAATGCTGAAACAAACAAGCTTCTCCTTTTTTTTTCACTTGTCATCTCGACAACAAAATATGTCTAAAGCCCCAATTTAAAAGTTTCTGGGATTATTTCTTAAGTAGTGGATGGGTTGTTGCTTAACTTCATCTGAGGCTCTTTGACACTGATACCCTCTGAACTGTGATAACTTCATGCTGCTTTAGAGGACTTTGTTACAGTGATGCTGTTCTGATCCTCATCCTCAGACAAAGGGTCTCCAGGTGTTTTGGGTTGAGGGTCAGCGCAGACAGCCGCTGACCTGACAGCTGGTATTCCACTCAGCTCAGGAATGTGCTGGTCATTACATGCTGCTCATGGTTCACCTCTCTCACCCGAAACATGACTGGTTTGATTGTGGGACCTGCTGAAGAGGGTCTTTGTCAGACCCACAGGGACCAAATAGAGTCAGAGACTCACCTGAAAAGGGCAGCTCTGGTGCAGACAATCTCTGCATATTTCTTCTCTACAATGTAAATAAGGCTGCAGCTCATTTAGCTGCACGTCAAACATTGGTTAACGCTGCCACCTGTCCAAGAAACAGATGGTTTGGCTGCTTCTCACCTCATGCTTCTGCATACAATTTGGGAAGAGTTTGTAAACTGGTTGTGACAACACTGTTTTCTTTTTGCTCTCATTATGCAAACCTTGTTTGGACTGAATGCTTGGTTTCCTCTCCCACAACAGATCTGTGTGAACTTTATTGCCCTCCCATCAGCTTCAGATTGCAACCATTCTTCCACAGACCTCTTGATTTTCTGCCAGGGCACATTTTTTTAAAAAGATACACAAAGCACTTGCTTCTCATTAACAAGAACACATCAGACCACATTGGTCTGTTTCCAAAATTGAATTCACAATAAGTGATGGTGTCTGACCAATAGATTTATTTAAAATAAAATTGAAATGTGTTTGCTTGTTAGGTTAGTAAATAAAAAGATACACCACTCTCTGGGAGCCTCCTCCATTGTGTGTTTGTCAGACTAAAATGATGAATCACGAAACATGGCTGTATGTTTTGTACCTCAAAATCTGAATCAGACAGTTTGATAAAAGACAGAAATATCCCAGGAGAAAAGAACAGAGTAGGTTGTGTCTTTTTGAGTATCACATAAATTTTGGTTTTTCAAGGAAATTTCCTGACCTGTGACATCACAGTTTAAGGAAACCTTGTGTCCCACTTGCTTTAATCTTGTGTGGCTTTTTGAACAGACCGTTCAGGGCACCTTACTGTCTCAGGGGAGCACAGCTACAAACCTTTAAATAACAGTTTCAAACTTTGTCCACATTTAATAAAGCATGTTAAAATGAATTAAATGCCCAAATTTCACAAAGCAGATGTGACATTGATAGTCAGCTTGCTAAAAAAGTGACACTATCAAAAGTGCTGATGAATGTGCAGAAAACTTGAAGTAATTAATCCAGTCAAAAGATCTGAACCAATCAATCAAGAAAAAGTATTTAACTTTAAAGCTCTTAATTCATTCAAAGTGAAAACAGCTGGTGAGAGCAAAACATGCTAAAGTCAGGAGTTTTGAGTCCTAGGTTGTATTTGCCGTGTGTTGCCTACGTCTTCCCTGAGCAGTTGCAGTGCTCATTCCTGGAGTCTTTCAGGAACCAGGGCGCCCTCCACCCTTGCAAAGAGCAACCTGTTGCCATGGTAATGGTATAAATGCAGGCCTGTCGCACAAGAGGGGAGAAGAGTCCGGCTTTCCATCCCTTCATTAGCATGTTAGCCCCCCAGAGCCAATGAGACGAGGCAAGGTACGGGAATACTCCAAAGGGACTGGCTGCGACAATAGCCCTCCTCCTTCTCCACACACTCCTGCTCCCCCCTCACAGGGGTAAAACCCCTCGTAATCCTGAAGGAAATCTCCCCTCGGTTGAAACTAATTCTGCTCGGAGAAGTTAGTTGAAGTCATGCCTGCTCTGTGTTGAATGTTCAGGTGTCATAGTTGTTGGTAGGTGTGTGTTTTCAGGCCGTGGATCAGTGTTGGAGGTAAAAGATGCTCTGCTGCCTGTGTGTCTCTTTGTTGTGGCGTTTCTTTGAAGTGTCTGAAGTGGAGTTTGGTGCCTGACCAGCACATGGTCACCTGTTCTCAGTCCCTAACTGTGCTCCAATAGACTATTGATTTATCATCATTTGGATTACACATTTCCTCCTTGTGTCTGTTTTGAGTTCCTTCCTCCAGATGCTTGGTGAGTCAAAATCAACATTTTTGTTTGTGTTCATCCACTAATTAACTTTGTGTATTTAAAGGCAGTGATACCTGATGTTTTTTGTTTTGTGTTGGTGATGAAGTTTGGGACACACCAGGCCCTTTTGTGACCTTAATACTATGTTATTGTTTGTCTTATCATTCAACACGAGGTCAGCCATCATGTAGGTTAAGCCACGATCAGCTAGTCTTAGCATTTCAAAACCAAATTAATCTTTGAGGGGAAAGCTCAAAGGAAATCCTTTGGGAATATTTGGTGGAAGTGTTTCCATTAATTGGCTGTTAGTCTGTCCTGAAGTTTGGTTGGTGGACCGACCGTGTGATGTGTTTATTTTTGAACGTGGGCTGGTTGGTACCGGATACATCTGAAGTGATTTGGGGCTCCAAACCAATCACTCAGAAAACAGCCTCTCCCCCTGCCCCCATTCCAGCCGACTGATTCACTTTCTAGCATATCTGTGCCGGCCCAGCTGTAGCCCTGACGATAGGCCTAATAAAACCAGCCTCATTTGCATGCCAATAGCAGGCGCCATGTGTGGCTAGCTCCTAGTGCCCCAGAAACACGGACTGTGAGGAGACAAGGAAGACTGAGCTCCATGTTGGCTTTTTCTTTGTCCTCCAAACAGGCCTGAACTTTAATCTACTATTAATTTTGTGGAATTGACCCACTTTATTGAGCTTAACCAAATCTCTGTCTCAATCTGAAAATTCTCAATCTATAAAATTGGTGTTGGGTGGGAAGATCAGAAGCTTATTTTTTGTATTTCAGTGGTTTGTTTTCAGGTCTCCGTCCTAAAAGGAGCCTTTGTTTTGACCTCATGTCATCGGATCATTGAAGGCCTTTAGACAAGGTGACTGAGGGGGCGTGACCTTTTGGCCTCATGGCTTTGTAGAGCGAGACATGAGCCCAGTGTGGACGTAAGCAAGCCAAGCTTTGTCTAAAACATTCCTGAGGTAGCTCACCAGTGTCCCCATCTTCAATTTTGGTGGAGTTTACAATTTGGATGTTTTTAAAGCATTCTCAGCTCAGTCAGATAAGAAACTTAAGTTTACTCGTTGACCGTCAGTATAAATTTTAGTAATAGGCAATGAGGACAGAGCGACAGTAGGGCCAAAGTTTACATTGTGTGCTTTCCATACAGAGACTTCAGTTCTCAAAGAAGATTTTCAGTCCCAATCTGCAGCCCTTTACTGCATCATTTCCCCAATTTTTCTTGGTTGTTTCCTTCTCTCACCGCTGTCTTCAAATAATGTAACGGTTGCCTCATAATATTTCTATAAAGGACTTGTAGAAGAGTGATGAGAAACATGATATGAAAAGAAACATTATGATAGGATGTGAGACAAGATGAGACAAAACTGTGTGAGACAAGACAAACAACACAACATAGGACAATAGGATGAGAAACATGATGCAAGATGAGAAAATACCGTACTTGAAGATGTGATATTATGTGAGCTGAGATGATGTAGTATGATACAAAACAAAACAATACAACAAGATGACATACACAAACCGTGATCTTCATGTTACAAGCAAAGCACATACCATGAAAAACACCCCCAAGTAACCTTAAGAAAAAGAAATTAGTAGGGTGATGTGATACGATCGGAGACGATACAATAAAACATGATATATGAGACAAGACAACAGCATGCGAAACAATACAATACAAGCAATAATTAACTATCATTAACAGGCAAAAGCAAAGAAACGCAGAGAAACTAAACAAGTTATACTTTTAAATCTTGATTTCTTTAACACTTAGACTACTTATTAAACCACTACTTTTTCAGTGTCTGATTCACTGAACAACAAACATGTGACTAAATAACAACTTTATACATGTCCTGACTTCATGCAGATGTTAACCTGTTTTCCTTTCAAAAAGGCACAAAGGCTTTGATAAGTAAAAAATATTTGGTTCATGATACTGACATAGATCTGAAAGCTCTTCTATCACTTTGTTTTTTTATATACTTCTCCATGATTTCAACCACATTGTTTCAAACTGGGATTTATTGTTCCTGAAAAACGTTTCTCAGTTAAAAAAGGCACCGTTAATATCACCTTTCCCACAGGTCAGGAAAAACATTACTACTGAATAATTGAATGAAATTAAATATAAGTATTAAGTTGAATTAGTTACATAATAATGACAGAGTGAAAAAGAGTTTTAAATAACAGATCTGGCAGCATCAAGGGCTTCTGACCTGTTAAACCTGAACCTGTTCTGTCTGGTCTATCTAAGCCACTAAGTGCTCTAAAGATAGATAGAATATTTTAATTAATGAACTTATCTCCTTTCATTATACATGTTTTATTACATATGTGTTGGAATGTAAATATTTTTGGGACAAACATGAAAACAAAACCCATCCATGCCCTGCAGTTCCCTAAAGTACCTCTTGAGGGAATCGTACCCCATTTGAGAACTTCTCAAACTGAGTGACCACCAGTCAGATGACGCAGGCTTCAAGGATAGAAAGGCTGTCTGGAGGGCAGACGACAGCTTGGATCGTGGGCTGCTGTGGCTGATCTGATTGTGTAAGAGATTCTCTATTGTGTTAAGCCCCCCCTGCATCATGCTGGGCTTGCATTCCCCCCCTGGGACCATATGGCAAAGTCTGAGGGCAAACCTGCTCACCTCAGCCACACGTGCTGCTGCCACCATGAGCCCAGTGAGAGATAAGAGGAGCTGTTTTACTTCAGAATCCTCCTCAATGTTGTGTTTCTTTCATAAAAGTTTTCTGTTATGTTTCTTATCACGCTCCAGATTCTGCTCCATTGTGATCATACCTCAGTTTGACCAGGGGAGGGAGCTGTAACACCATCTATCAGCAGATTCCCAAAAGCTGCATATTTCTCTCCTGGGAACTATAACACTGTTATGACTCGTTTGGATCAAAGGAGATTTGGAGAACCTTTGTCCACTTAAGCTTTTCTGACAACACACCGTAGTGAACTTGTGTGCACAAACTTCATGTACAGTTTCCCGTCTTCTTCTGTGAGTCCAGTTAAACTATTGATGAGCTCTTAGTGTGTGTTTGTGTGTGTTCCTCCCCCTGCTGCCCAGGAATATGAAAATGGTGGATATTGTAACACAGAAAATGCCCTCAGAGAATGACGTGCATGTGGCGAGAAGCTTTCTTACGAAGATTTTGCGAAGTTCCATGAGGTATGGTTATGTGGCTTCATCGTTAAAAGTAGCTCCCGTTCCCCCTTTTTCCTGTCCTGGTGCCCATTTTCATGTTTATCAATCATCTAGTGATTCAGATTATCTTCATCACTCTCATAGCAGCTCTCCCTCTCCTCCCGTGGTTACACTCTTCAGCATGTTTCTTTGAATCTACCTGTGTTTTGTGCCGTTAGATGATTCATTTTTATCCCATGCATGCAGTGTCCTCCTGTGTCAAAACAAAACTGTAAAAGAATAAGATAAATGTTGATGTTGATGTTTTTGTTCACTTTTCCTTTCATGCAATGCAGAAAGAATCGCTTTAAAGGGTATGTTTCACGTGTAAAAGCTGACAACCAAGAAGTTTGGATCCAATAAAAGATACAGATAATTTTGTTCGCTGTTGCAGTGAATCACAGCAGTCTCAATTGAATATGCTGAAAAAAACAACAACAAATGTTTAGCTTGTTTAGTTTCAGTGCCAGTTAAAGTGGAAGCAGCACATACTGTTCTCCTGAAGTGGCTGCTCTCTAATCCAGTCTGTATTTTATGCCCTCTCTGCAGGAGGAATGAACCCATAAGCAGGCCTCACTCCTGGCACTCCACCAAATTCAACGAAAACCAATCAGAGGCTGCCAAAACTCAGTCTCCACCCACAGCAGTCTGGCACACCAGATATGATGCAAGGTAACTCATGAAACTTCAAGTTTTTTCTTTGGAATCTCAGTGTGAGGTATCAAGGACTTTGAATCCAAAGTATATAATTATGGTCAGAGGGATTTTCCAAAATATTAAGAAACACTCAGCACAGCTATAAACCCTGAACCCTGAACCAGCCTCCATCAGTGCCCTCCAAACTCTGAATATGCCCTCCACGCTGCAGGCTTTTACCACCTCATGGGCTGGTAAAGTTTAACCAGTTCTCAATATGCGATGCACAATATCATATATTACACCAGTACTAAAGAAATATATACGGAATTCATATGAACTATTTGACTATCTTCGTTCATGTTTATAGACTCCATAATAAAAAACAACATTTCTGTCAGGAGTAGCACAATTGCTGACAAACATATCAACTAAACAAATAAAGTTGTTTTTGAATGTAGCAAGTAATGCTGTTTGTGCAATGTGGTTTCAGTCAGCTTGTGTGAAATGTCTGTACTGTTTGATGTTTTTGACGGTAGAACTTCATAATAAGAATAACGGGATATACATCTTAAAATGGAAAAATTAAAAAACAATATAAGAAGATATACTATTAATTCTAAATATATACTATATTCCATAGTTTTATATAAGTAAAATGTTGAACTTATGGGATTGGAAGTCACAGTTATAAGATAATGAATCAACTGTACATGAGATAAAGTCATAATTTTGAAAAATTAAACAAATTATGACACTGTCATTTTTTGAGATAACAAATCAAAATCATAAGTCAGCCATTGTTAAATTCTTATTAACTCCTAATCTGACTTCATAATTTATGATTATGATTTTTTTTGTCTCGTAATTTTGACTTTGTACTCATGATTTAGTTGATTTTTACCATATAATTTTGACTCAATCTAATATTTTTGCTTTTCTATCCAATATTTTTCACATTTTTCTTTATTTTGACTATACAGCTTAATATTACAGTTTCTCAATCATTATTTTACTCACTACCTCAGGATTATGATCCACCATTTGATTTTTATTTTTTTATTTATTTATTTTTGTCTTTATCCAGGCTTAGAGCTATAACCTCACTTATGTTATTGTTTGTACTGGTGGGAATCAGCATTCAGATAAAAGTTTATTCTGCCTGAAAAATCTTACAAACAAATTTCTAAGGTCTGACTCGTTTGCCCAAATGTTGGCAGCCATGAAAACTTTTATAAAGTCATATAAACATGAAGTGAAGTATTTAAGTTTATTATATTCAATACAGCTTGAACATTAACAGTGTTTGAGCTTTCATTGGCCAAAGCCCCGCATTACAGAGCAAGCATACAAAGCTCAATTATTGTGACGCTGTACTGGTGCAGTTTTTTTTCTCTTCAGGCAAGAGAAAGAAAAGGTTATTTGTTTTCTCACGCTCATTCTTTTCTTTTCTTTTTCCTCCAGCTCTTCTTCAAATGATCTCTCATCTGGCTGGGAGCAGACAAACCTGCGCCGAGTGTCTGACCAGTTTAGCTCTCATGGCAGCATGGACAGCCTAGAACATGTTTCACACCCGTACCCTGCTGGTCAGCTGTCACCTGCCAAGTCTAACAACAGTATGGAGCATCTGGGTGGAGGGAAAAGAGACTCAGCCTACAGCTCCTTCTCCACCAGCTCCGGGACACCAGACTACACCCTCTCAAAGAGCAACACTGCCTCCACAGAGAATATGATCTATAAGTTCAGTCAGTGGGATTCAGGAGGAAAGCATAATAATAGCAGAAACTGCCAGGGCCTGATGGACGGAGCCAAACAGGACGACAGGGTGGCGTACTTTCAGATGCCAGGTGTCAGCGCGAGCGACGAGGGTCCACAGACTGAGGACTCACCTGGATCCCGCCACTCCACTTCAAGTAGAACCAGCTGTGGACCTGTTTGGCACGTCCCTGAGAAAAAGAAGACTGCCTCCCCTTCTCCTCCTCCTCCCCCCCCTGCTCGCAGTGACAGTTTTGCTGCAACAAAGGTACATGAGAGGGGGCTTGTTGTTGCCCTCTCTGAAGGACCTGAATCTTATGTCACTTCGAGGGCAACCACTGAAAACCGCTTGAGCCACAAACCAGTTCAGAAATCAAACCAGTTCAACTCTAACAAGCAGCACTCTCTGTCCAGCAGTGATGTCCGGCAAGGCCAGCCCCACCATCAGAGGCACCACAGTGACAAAAGCACTTTTCACTCTCAGCCCTGGGCTACTTCTGCACCAAAGCCACAGAACGTAGGTGGTTACTATAGTAGCCTACAGGAACTGCCCACTAACGGTTCTGCACAGCACTTTGGTCAAAACCAGAGACGAAACCCGAGCACCTCATCCACTGACCCAAACTCTGACAGCAGCGGGCCCAGTCGATACTACTGTGTCACAACATGTCAGCCCACACAGCCAAACCCACAGCCCCTGTCTGACAAAGCAGAGGACAGGAGGGGCGTCACCGGGGCTGACCTGTCCACAAGTGAACGTAACTCTCTCAGCCCACAGACTGTCACTAAAGTCAAGTATCAACTACCCCAACCACAGCAACACTCCACTAGCCCTCACATGAAGGACAGCAACGGATACAGCAAGCACCAAGTCACCACTGGACCCAAAATAAACCATGAGGATCAGGCCAACCAGAGAGGAACCAACACACACCATGTAGAGGCTCAGTTCATGAGTCACCCCTCCAATAGACAGACTGAACAGCGAAGGTCTCTGCAACTGCAAAACAGAGACTTACCCCAAGACATGAGACACCCCAGCAACAAAATCTGCCCTCAAGTCACCCCCATGCTTCACTCCCTGTCCCTGGATGTCGCAGGCCAAGATGACAGAACCAGACACCCTGACTCTGAGGAGACTCTTGAGGGCAAACAAGTGAGACGGAGTGACCGCTTTGCCACCACGTTGAGGAATGAAATTCAGATGAGAAGAGCCAGGCTGCAGAAAAGTATGAGTGCAGCCACACTTCCTGGCTCTGAGGGGGAGACTGAAGGTGATCAGGATGTCTGGAAGTCATCTGAAGCCACTAACCCAACCTCCACAGGCAGCCCCTTCACCAACACATACAAGGATAACCTAAAGGAAGCACAGGCGAGGGTCCTAAAGGCTACATCTTTCAGGAGGAAAGACCTGGAGCCTGTGTTACTGGAGCATCCCACACCTGAGACACTGCCCAACTACACAGCCTCAGGACTGGCCCGTAAAGATGTCCCCCCTCTGCCAACGGTAGCAGAGTCTGTGATGAGTAAATCAGGACCTGTGGGGGGTCAGGTGTCTCGCATAGGTGGCAGAAAACGTTTCCCTGCAGAGAAGAAGGTGAGGTCTTTCTCAGAACCAGATAAAATCCATGAGGTTGGAGTAAAGGAAGATCTTCAGCAAAATGAAAATGTGACTGTCTCACAGGACCAATCGCAGTTCTGTAAAGAGCCAGCTTTCCCCAATCCCACCCCAGCTCAGAACTATACTGAGATCCCCACAGAGACCAAAACCAGAAGTCTGAGCTCCTCCAATGAAACAGAAGAGACAAATAAAAGCATGAAGAGCAGAGAGTACACAGAGGTGGTACAAGGGGGTCCTTTCTCTTCACACAAGCTGTCCGTCCTGGACCAGCAGAGACTTGGCACCTTTGCTGAGTACGAGGCGAGGTGGAGTATCCAGAAGAAAAGCCCTGAAACCAGACCCACGGGGCGGTACCGCTCAGCTGATAACATCCTGGACTCTGGAGCAGAGGACAAAAACCAAACCATCTGTTTCCATGAAAGATCTCGATCCTCTCCTTCAGCTGACTTCTATGGGCAGGTGAGTTTGAGCTCAGGCTTCTCCCAGATCAATAATTACCCAGCTGCTACACATTTACGAGAAACTCATTTATAAAATATGTTTCATTTTAGACATTAAAGAAAGATTTCCAGGTCCATTGCTGAAAGATTTCATATTCGCCATTGTGCTTTTTATAAATTAAGAGTAAGAAAACTCAGGACAAAAAGTGGTTTCTGGCATACCACTTGCAGATGAGTGGAATATAACAGTTCCCAAGTGGTATATTCCAGTTTTCAAGCTAGCATACCAGTTCCATCAGTCATATACCAGTGGCAAAATGGAATATACCACCAGATAAAAATTGGCATGCCAGTTCCATCAGTGGTATACTATTTTCCAAGACTTGTATATTTAGTTTTCTGACTGCAGCTTTTTTTATTCGTAATATCTATAGGTACAAAAAAAGATAGTTAGACAGGCAGATAGATAAACACACAAGTATGTACATGTATGTGCATGTATTTTTATATAAACCCAGTGGTGTTTCAACACTGCAAAAGCTGAAATCTAAGCAAATCATTATGTTTTATTTGTAGTAAAAAAAATCATCTTATTTTTCTTATTTGAGCCACATTCACCAGACCAGGTCATAAAAATGTCTCATTTCAAGTTTTTTTAAGACAAAAATTAGGTGTAAATTGCTCGAACAAGTCAAAAAAATCTGCCAATGGGATAAGACGAATTTGCCTGGGAAGTTTCTTGAAATTAGAAAGATGTCTTAAAACAAGAATCTTTTATCTTATCCCATTGGAAGATTTTTTTTTTACTTGTTACAAGCAATTTACACCTCATTTTTGTCTTTAAAAAACTTGAAATGAGACATTTTATGACCTTGTCTGGTAAATGTGGCTCAAATAAAGAATAGCAAGAAAAATTTGACCAAAAATAAGACATAATGACTTGCTTAGATTTCAGTTTTTGCAGTGAAGGAGGCATAAACCACATAGGCACAGTGGTATATTCCATTTTTTATGGTACCCCAGTTTTTATCTGGTGGTATATTCCACTCAGCTGGAAGTGGTATGCCAGATATCACTTTTTGGTATCTGGCATACCACCTTGACAGAAAAGCTTGGAATTACAAATCTTTGTCTACATGTGCACATAAACCTCCTATCAGCATTAGTGCTAATTTCTAAAGATTCTAAAATAGGTTTCTCAGACTGTAGACAGGGTGCAGCTCCTTCTTTCCAAACTATAAAGACTTGGGACTTGACTCCATGTCAACTTTCTTTATTTACATGCAACAGACTTATTATTTGAGGTTGTCCCTAAATTGACAAATCAAAAAATGAGAACCAACATTGTCAGCCACTTAAACGTTAAAGCTGTATGTAACTCTCAAGGTAGCTTTTACATCTCATTAAGTTTGAAGTGAGAGGAACAAAGCAAAGAGCCAAGTCAAATATTAATCCATGTTTGTTCATAATGACACACCCTCAGCTTAAGGAAAAGAGAGGGGCATCAACCTGCTGACTTCTGTTTCATAGCTGGGAAAACCAGGAAGCTGCGACATGTGTCAGATTCAATAATTAACAGAGAAAGAGACTGGAAGCCTCTTTTTGTTTGCATGGTTTTGAATAACAGACTTTGTGTTTGTTCATCTTTATGTACAGAAAATTCAAGTTCCAGCAAGAACGTCTGGAGCTGGATTTTCACAGACGGAGAGCAAACCTGCTGAGCAGCTCAGTACAGCCACAAGGTGAGTAACTTTAATGTCAGATAACATTTTAGTACAACAGCGTCTTTATCTTTCATCTCCAGTTCACAGTCATATCCTGTGTAGAGAACAAAAAGTTATCTTTTATTGCCTACAGTGACTGTTTCTTTTTGAGTGATAGACAGGAGGTTAGGATCATTTTTTTTCCTTAGTGGACATTGTTTGAGTGCTGACACTTCATGACACAGTGCTACATTTACTGTTTTGCTCTTGCATCATTTATTTTATTGGCGAATTAAAAGATAAATGCCTTACTCTCCTGCATATGATCACTTTAAGAGTGCATAAGGCTCCTTCTCTATCAGGGAGCTTGCAGAGGAACAGTGAAGTCTTTATAATGGGTAAAGGCATACCAGTGGCACTGCCTGTGCGCAGCTGTGACAACATAAGCCGTCTCCCTGGCTCTGCTTTGTGCCGTTCAGTGGAGGCTTTCAGCTGTAGGCGAGGCATCTGACCGTGACTGTGACACTGAGGAAGTGTTTCTCCAGTCCTCTGTCAGAATGTGTGAGGGACCCGGGTTCATGGGGTCACCCTGAGGCGTTGAATTATCATCAGTCAGATCTGCTGCTTTGTATAATTGGATTTTTAGCCGTGCTAGCAGAATAGCTCCTTGGATTGCAATTTAGGTCTGTAAGTGGGTCAAATACTTTGGTCTGCTATTGAACTGAACTATTCCTACAACTTTTTCACTCAGTACTGTACAGTTCAGCTCAGGATTTTTTTTTCTGTCTCATAAGCACCACCATAATGCGGTGTTTTCACAATCGCAACTTTGTGTTTGAAAGTCTTGGATAACTGTACTCCTACACTGTGAAAATGAAACTTAAAATTGTTTGCCCAAAAAGTTTCTGTTAATTAAACAAACAGTGTTCTATTAAGTTTCAAACTATGTCAAAGTGGTTATCCCTACTACCTTTCGTATGTTGAGTGAAGTTGGTCTCATTTCATAAGTTAAGTTGACAAAACTTCAAATCATAGGTTTGAGACTATAACTAAATTCTTTGAGTGTGCTTCAGCAAAGAGTGGGGTCTCCAATTTAAATCGATTAACGTCTTCATCTAAGTTTTCAATTTTTCCCACATGTGCAACCATCTCTCTTGTTCTGTACAGATTTTATCGCCATGAAGGAGAGTATTTTTGTTTTGGTATTATATTGAAACTCGTACCTTTCTGTTGCTCAACTGATCACGAGTTCACAAGTTTCTAAATTGTAAATTGATGGGGAGGATGTAGTTTAGTAGAAGAGTCATGGTTTGCTGATATGGAGGTCAGAGGATTGAATCCTGCTTATGTTTTTATTTTCAGAACTTTTTGTAGAACTCAAAACTTTAAGTTACATTAGACATGAGTAATTAGTTATCACAACTAAAATTTATTAGTTGGTTAAAATACATTTTTTAGTTGACATCAAAGAAATCCAGTGCAGAAAGTTGCATTGAAATTTTGAGTTAACACTTGTTTTAGCTGTGTACAGTGCAATGTAAATATCAATTTAGCAACTTTCCAATCCAAACAGTTCAAAATTCAGTAATAGCTAAAAAAATACACCCACTTGATTATTCATCCATTCATTCATTTTCATTATGAAGATCTTACTGCTGTGCTTCTTCAACAGAGATGTAGGCTCAGAATAACCCATAGTTTTAGCTTTGTCGAAATTTTGTGCCTGAATTAAGTTTAAATACTCCCACAGAGAATCATCTGAAGCTGTGTGTGTGTATAAAGTGGTTTTGGTAGATTGGATTGAACCTCTCGTCTTAGCCTCTGTTTGTTTTGTGGGCAGGGCGGAAATGTTTACCGGTAACGTCATGTGAGCTCATGATCCTTTGATGATCCCGTATAAACTCCTGTCAGGGGGAGATGAATGTTTAATGTTGAAGTAATGGCATGTTAGACCAGTTTATCTCCATTATAGTAATCTTTTCTGTCAAATATAAAAGTCCTTATAAATACACGGATAAATAAAGTCTATAAATGCTTCCACCACCAGTCATTAAGTGAAGACACTTCATGCCCAGTTAGATTTAGTTCATCCTCACTGTTGAGGGATTCTCCACCATCTTTATATATGAATATCAGTTGACTTCTTACTCTCAGAATAATACAAAAAATTGTTCAAATGTTTCTTTTTTTTCTTAAGATAGCTGTATTTTTGAAGAGAGGTTTGATAAAGAGCGACAGACAAATAGAGTTTAAAGGCAGGTGTCAAAGTGCTAGCAGCTCTTACTGACATATTTGATAACATTTGAATGCTCATTTTGTTAACTACTTCTTCAAGTGATTTCTGTAAAATCAGTCCTGAGGTGAGCTCAAAATCCCTTTCTTATCATCACAGACTGATGAAATCAAAGCTCACCTGTCCCTCAGGTGTCTGACCAAGTCTCCATTCGGAGGCAATGTATGGAAAATGTATGAGGTTAAGAATCTATATTTTCATGCTCTTGAGACTAGTTTGACCTGTAAACAACATTTTCAGCTCCAGATATTTCTTTCACTTCATTCTGAACTACTTTAATGGACCATTTTTTTCCTTTTCTGCATCATTTTGTAACTTTGATTTTGTCTCTGGGGTGTTTTTAAAGGTTGAGCTGAGGCCAAAAATATCACCCTATCGCTGTTAATTCATTGTAGATTTCAAGGTGCATTTTGGTGTTTTTGTGTTTGTGTTTCTCACATTAGCATGATGTCAGGTATTCGGATTATGATAACATAAGAAAAACAAAACACCATTGTTATAACACTCAGACAGTGAGTGTTTTTATTGCTTTTTAATTGAGATTTAAGCACCTCTATGAAGTAATATCAGTACTTAATCCACTTAGTCTGAGCTTGTCTTTCCTGATATCACTCCACAGAGGCTTTTAATAACCAGTATCTTTCAGACATTTTTTAGTTGAGCTGGGATTAGCTGGAATCATTCATAAACTATGTGTAGTGGTGAGGTCAAGATGACTTCATAGATTGTAACCAGTTATTCAGGAGTCTCAGTGCGTTATCTAAACTCCCACAGGTGAATCCATTGACGAGTGTAGAGTATCGCTTCTTGAGCAACCCCATTGTGGGAGCTGCACCGTGTGTCAGTCACGTTTGCGTTACAATAGCACTTTAGAGGAAGTTATTGTTATTGAAAGGTGTGGGAGATGAGCTAAGCAGGAGTGCTCCACCCAGATGGTGTTATTGATACAAGTGTAAGAGACACCAACAGGTGGCCACTGTCACACAGACACACAGACACACAGCACGCTCTCTCACTGACACTCCTCTTCTGGGAAAATGACTGCAGTAACTCGACACATACGGTGAGTTGATTCCTTCACTTCAGTTTCACTTTGTTTAATGTGTCAAATCTTTTGGTCCAGTTAGACTGAAACCACCATGGTGTCCTGATTGTAAACAGAAAAGTTGTGTTGGGGAAGTGTAGTTATGGTGCACAGTGAAAGACGCAGTAAAAATGTCTTCACATCATTTTAGTGTTCTAAAGCCAGGGCTTAGTTTTTTTCCTTTTCTAATATTTGGTGACGTGAAAGTGATGCAAAAGTTAGCAAAAATTGTCAGTTCATTTCCTCGACAATGTTGTTTTAGCTATTCACAGAGTAAGAATGTTGATCTTTAGATTTTGTCAACATCTCTGGACGCATCCCTTCCTTAAAAAACAAAACTAAGCAAAAAAAAAAGTTTGTGATAAAAAGTTGGGTTTTTTTGGTTGTTGTTTTCTTTTGTAAACTTCAGAAACAGTTTACATTGCCCCCTCCCTGACCACAATTCATGGGTAATAACTAATTGTAATGAGTCAAAGGCGCCTGTTTCTCCATCTCTGCCTCAGCCAGATAGTTTATCTGTAAAATAATTTTTTTGTTGTTTTGTAGCAACACTTAAAGTCGCTCAACAGTTCAAACTAACCTACTAGTGGAGGAGGTTGTAGTCCAAAAATCACCATCATCTGCTTAGAAAAATGTGCTGCTTTTCCACTGCCGTTTGGTGGATTTACAGGGAATGGTGTATCAGTCTTGACAAAAAAAGTATCTTTCTTCTGAAGACTCTGTCAGAATTCCTCCGTTAATCTTTGCAATAATTTTGTAGAATAACACTCAGATCTTGTCAGCAACAAAAACACGTTTTTTTCTTAGTGAATGCCTTAAAGCCATGTACAGTTGTCCCTTTAGATTATGTTGAAACTATACATCCTGTTTCATTTCTGCAGGCTGAAGTGATCTACTGGAGATCTTCCAGAAACGTTCATGCCCCTGAAAGTCTCTAAGTTCCTAAATTATCATATCTTTGCATCTTTGTTTGCCTCAAGTCCAACAGCAATGTAGTTTTATTTAAAACAGTGACAGTGTTTTCCCTCTCACTGTAGTACATATATATTAATTTAACACCTGCTCAGCGCTCACATATCCCTCCCGGATAATGCCGTTCTGTTTCCGGCATCATGTTTCATTCTCCTGTGCGGTAACTTTCTCACAGTCTGAGTCAAGCTGAGGCTCCTGCAGGACGAGGGTTAAAGCTGCAGTCCCAGTTGCTCATTGGATGACTTGTCACAGCTTGTAAGAGTTTAACTCTGGAGGTTTGATTTATGGCGTCTCTCTGCCCAGAAGTCCCCGGTCTGTATCTTGTGATTCCAGAGTCAGTTCAGTTTATCAAAGCAGTGTGATTTATGTGTTAATGGGTTCTGGGTATTCCTAATTGGATTTGAATTGTAGCATTCATGGAAATGTGATCTGTGAGCCACAGAGATTGGTGGGTTTGCATGCTTTAGTTTTTTTGGTCAGATTTAATAACTGAATTATCCTGAATTATACTGTGTTCTACTACTATGGAGGGTCTCAAGACCCCTTTACTCAAAACATGTTTTTATCCTGTTTATGCATCTCCTAAGAGCCTGTCCTTAACTGTGCACTTGTGATGCAAAGTTTGTCATTAGATTGTAAAATATCTGTTCTTCTCATATCAAAACTCAGCCTGGGTGAGCTACATTTGGTAAAGATTAAACTCAAATCAAACAAATTCAGGTACTATTGTTTACTGGACACAGAAACACACTCCAGTTCACCAGTTCACAAAAATGAAAGTTTTGAATGTGCAACGATTATGCTTGACCCCATAGCATTTGCTAAAGGCACTCGCTAACACCAGAATTTACGAGCAGATATATTTGTCTGCTACTTGCTGGTTTTGGTGCATAACAGTCCCCTGATCTAAATCTGAAACTTTTATGACAGGCTCTCTCTAAATCGTTCCTCTAACTGCAGCAGTTTCCACTCTTCATGCTCTTTTTCTCTCTCTTAGCACAAGCAGTGGCACACACATGGCCAACTTTGGGCAGGGTGACCAAATGTCCTCTTTTGCCCTGACATGTCCTCCTCTTTGGTCAAAATATTGTCTGGGGGTATTTTATAAATTTCCCCAAAATGTCCAGATTTTGCTTAGTTTGTTCTACAGACTATAACTATTTTCAATAAATTTATGAATCTAAACTGAAAATAAAAACTTGTTGTTGAAGAAAATTTTCAAAGCCATATTAGACCAAAAATGTGGGATAAAAAATAAAAAATTTGAAATAGAAAGTCAAAATTGAGAGATAAAAATTCAAAATTCTGAAATAAAGTGGAAATTTTGAGACAAAATGTAAAATTTGTGAAATGATAGGGTGAAATTTTGAGATTAATATTCAGACTTACATATGAGGAAAAAGGTGAAAAATTTGAGATAAGTCAAAATTAGCGGATAAAAAGTCAAATCTGATATTAGAAATGATCTACTTCAATATTGGAATTTCCCTTCTGGGATCAGTAAGGTATTTTTCGTTCTGTTTTATTTTTGTGCATTCCATTAATAATCAAAATTTTGAGATAATAGGGTCAAAATTATAACTATAAAAGGTCAATATGGGAGAAAATATCTCAACCAGGCCAATTTTTCTTTTTCATCTTTCTTACTGGGGTAAATGAGCTTCTTTCCACTATTTTTGTATTATATTTCACTTCAAACAAAAAAGGAGTGTTTTCAATAAATGTATGGGTTATGAAGCTTCATTGTCGTTGTTGGGTATTACTTTTTTTTTTTTTTTTTGCAATATCTCTAAGAGGCCCTGTAGGGGGTCCTCTTTTTGGGCTTTTAGAATACAGTTACCCTACTTCTGAGGAACTTTTGATTGTGCTTTAACAGAGATTATGTTCTCAAATTTAAAGAAAACCACCCTAAACCACTCCTGTAGTTTCACCATGAGGCCTGGACTGGTTCCTCTGATCTTCACATTGAGCTGATCTCTGTGTAACTTTACCTACAAAGAGTTAAAGTTTGACGGTGAATCAGGCAGGAAAAAGTGATCCTGTCCTGCTTCTTTGCACTGGAGGATTATTTATCCCTGTGTGCTGACTGCTGGGAACAGAAATATTCCTCTCCAGGCTGCCAGCTGAGCAGAAAACAGGGAGGAGGTTTTCAGAGCAGACGTGTGTGTTGTCATGTTGGCATAATGACAGTGGCTGCAGCCGAGCCGGAGAGGCCTCCTCTGCTTCACTGTGTTATTTGATTGAGCTGCAGATGACAGTCCACACAGCCGGCCTCCTGAACACTGTGTCATTAAGAGATTTCTATTGTGCTCCTCAGGTTTTCTGACAGAGGGCCCAGTGACTGTAAAGTACGAGAGAAGTCCGTGGAGTTTGAGCACTTCCCAGCACCGCCCCCTCCGCCTATGACAGGAGCCAACCCTGAGAGCAGACACAGAGCTGCCCCTGCACCCCTGAACCACAGACCCTCATCTATCTCCCATAACCTCACAGAGTCCGGCCCCCCTAAGAACGAGGACCCCACAGAGGCGTCCGGGCCCAGGAAGAAGCCTCCCCAACGTCCCAGTTACTCAGAGGTCAAGTCCCAGGAGTCGTCCTCTGGTTCCCAGAGTGAAGTCCTCACCCACTGCCCTCCTCACCCTGCTTTTGCCCCCACCCACCCTGCAAAGGCAAATTCTGAGCAGAGTAAAGGGCTCGTGGACAAAGGACAAGGGGCAGTGCATCATCTGTCAACATCCAATCCTCAGCCTGCCTCCTCTCCCCAGGCGTCCTCCCACAGACCTCCTGGGCCAGCCACCATGGAGGGGCAGCGCTCCCCATCGCCACAGTTCTCCCCTCAGAGACTCAGCGACAAACCTCCCGTCTCTCTGCAGGATGAAGACACAAACAGGTAACGCTTTCTTGTTTCCTCAGCTTCGAAATTTACTCAGAAAGTTGTGCTGCAGCTTGTACACTGAGCTCCACTCATGGTGTCTTTATGCTGCTCATACAAAGGAGCTTATTGAGAGTCTCTGCCTTTGTGCAATCTCCATGTGAGCGCTATCAAGCCGCAGTAAATTAGTGGGATTCTGCACATTTCTTTGAAAGCCACTGGTGGTGAATGTAAACACCGCTTGAGAAAATAACAGAATTACAGGGCGACTTGTTTCTTTGTCAAACTTATGCACAAGTCAGATCTGACATTTTAGACAAGACCTGCTCTGACGAAGTAGTTTTACATTTTTTATTCTGTCATCCTGCTTATAAAGTGACCTAAAACAACTGAATAAACCAGAGTAACCGCTCTAATTCATCTCATTAGAGAGGAAGTAAGTCAACAAGTTGATCACAGATGTTTCCTCAATTCGAGACATTTCACCGTGGTAAGATCTCACTCTTTGCTGTGTAAATCTGGTATCAATGCTGCCTCCTCTAAGCTGTTTGTTCATCTCCTAGATTCAGAACTAATGGATTTCATCTGCAGTGAGTTTCAGACTCTGCAGCAGGATTGTAACAGTGAGCAGAAACCAAAGTGGTGGGAGGAGTTTTGGATATTCCAGCTTACTGGGCATGGAAAAAATCTCAGTTGCCATCATGCAGTGAAACTTTAAATCAGCATAATGCTTAAATAACTGCAGCGAGAGATTTCCTCCTCCTTTCAGAGAGAAACTGGTGCTGCTTGTGTTTGTAATTTTCTCTCTTTGTCTGATATTTAAGGATGGAGCACGTGATGGAAAACCAAACCTCAGCAGTGAAGAAAGTTCCCATCAGGATCGTTCACTCAGAGGGATCCACAGAGAAGGAGAACGGTCCCTTTTTGAGGCACAGTGACCCTCCTGGTGGGGACATGGAGGGTCCTGGTGTGACCAGGCTGGGTGGTTTTGGCGCAGCGGGACAGGACTCTGTTTTCTGTGCCTTCAGTCGGCAGAGGGAGCCTGACAGTCTGACGGCCCCTCAGCCACACAGAGACACGTACATGACGACCGTCAGGGATCTCATTGCCTCTGACAGTCAGCAGCCACCGCAGCCCACAGACCAGCCTGCCTCATTGTCCCATTGGTGCCATTGGTGTCCGGTCAGACTACTCCTGGTCTTCTCCCTCCTCGACCGGGCCCTGTAGTACCCTTTCCTATTCAGTGACCGACTATAAGACCTGGTCTCGTTCTACTACTGGTGGTACCTGGACTACCTCCCCTAGAAAGGAGTCCCGCTCGTCGACGACCTCCCCCGAGTGGTCGCGTCAAAGGGGCCAAACACCAAACAGACGGTTAACCGACCTGCTGAGGAGAGGTGAGGCGCCAGCTCCAGATTTAGACAGAGCCCAAGAGACGGCAAAACTTTAAACATTTGTCTTTTTTTTCATGCTGTATAGTTAACCCCTTACATCCCACCTAATTCTGGCCTGTATACAGTGTTATGTTTCACAAGCTTATAACTGGATTGAGGAAAATTCATCAGTGACACATCATTTGAAAGATTTGAATCTCTAGTTTCAGAAAATGTCATGTGTTAATATGTGGCTAAAGTCCACATCAGGATAAATGCAGCTGAAACAGTTTTTCCTTCCACTGATTTTTATGGCCATTTTTTAAATCATTTACTTCAAGATGTTTAATGCCAGACATAAGACGTGAATCACATCACTTCTTCACCCCGTTGTCTACATCAGGGTGAAATTTGAGCTTCCACCAGGCACAGTTATGCTCACTGTCCACGCTCTCATCTGGAGACTCTGTACAGACAAAACCAGCTTCATCACTGCTCAGTGTTTTCTTTTTAGTCAACTTTGCTCTCTTTTTAGAAAGGTTTGCCACCAATGATCTCAATGACAACAGCTGGATTTGTGTGAACTATAAAGTGATTGGTTAGTGTGATCACCATCCAAGCGATTACTCATCAAATTTTGTTGGTCAAGAAAAAAATGAAAACGAGCTCAGTGACTGAAATGTGAAGAATCTTGGCTTTCAAACGTGATATTGCATTCTGATGTTTGACAAAGGAGTTACTGTTTATACTTTGATGATGTCATACAAATGGCTTTATGCACGACTACCCGGTGGAACATAAGGGGTTAATGTAACATCCATTTCCATATCATTCTACAAGCAATCAAATGAAACGTGTTGTAAGTCTGAATATCTCCCAAAAGAGTCAGTCACTTCTATATCAGCTCCTGTTGGATTGATTTGTGTTAGTTAAATGGTTTCAGGAGGGACATTTTGCTAACAGATTCTTTTTGGACATGAACAAAGCAGAAATAGTGAAAAAAAAAAGCTTAAATGCACTCTCCAGTATTTATTTATTGCGTTTCATTTGCTTATCTCGATAAGAATCCAGTGAGTGCATATTTTTCTAATATCTTGCAGGCCTGTGACTGAGATCACCATCCCCCTTTACCTAATTTGACCTGCAGACTCTTTTTTTAAACTCTCAGCACATGGGTTTTATTTGATGTGTGCAAACTTAACACGAATATTTTCCATACAAGATGAAACTTATCCACATGAACAGCCTTGGGATGTTGTAGCAGCACCTCAGGAAAAGACATCAAACTAATGCATGAACATTTCAGCCCCTTAAATTAGAGGAAAACTGGCAGCCTGACTCAGCTGTTTAACTGGAGACATCACCAAAGAGAGTGAGAAGATTTTCTCACCGTAGATCTTCAAAGTCTGTTGACATTGTCAGTAGCTAAATAAACTGCTTGAAGCAGTGAGGAAATATTGATACAGTACATACAGAACCTGTTCCAGTGTGAAAACACAGAGAGCAGCCTCTGACACGAGGAGAGACACAACAACACAACGTGTCACTTCAGCTGTATGCTTCTTAAAGATGATCAGTACAGGTTTCCTTTAGAGCCTCAGAAGTCTTGATTAATATTTTTAGGATGTAAAGCCATTAAAAGTCTAGTTTTAACTTTTTGTGGTTTTAAATTTTAGATGACACCTGAACTGAATATGTCTGAATATTTTACCAAATTTATGACTTAGTTCTTCTGTCTTGCATAATTGCTTAAGTTCAAATAAATTAAGCTGTCAAGACAAGAGTAACTGTGGGAATGAACAACAAATATGAGGCAGCTTTTAAGACAAGCAAGAGAAGCTTTTCAACTTATTAAAAATGTCACAACTGTTTTTAATGTAGTTTTCTCTTCTGTGCAAAAATGGAAGAATTATATCTATTGGATTCTGAAAAAGTCATGAATTGGTTTGAAAAGTTTTTCCACTAATGTATTGGTGGTTTAATCCCCGAGAGTAGATTATTTCGTGCCCCTGTGGATAATCCTTGGTTCAATGATCAAACGGGTATAAAACAGTTTGATTAGAAATAAGGAACAGTTGATTCATCACTGCAAATGACTGAAATGCAAGTGTATGCCTTATCAGAAAATGATTTTTAGACCCAATATGAGCCACATTTAGCAGACCAGTCAAGAAAAATGTTTTGATTCAGGTTATTTAAAGACAAAAAGGATGTCTGAATTTCTAATAATGAGGGTAAAAAAGTCTGCCAATGAGGTAAGCAATTAACAGGCAAATTTTTCTTACCCCTTTGGCACATTTTTATTTCTGTCTTTTCTTTTAATACCTCAAAATAAGACGTGTTTCTTGACTGGTTTAGTAAATGTGGCTCTTAATAAGACATTTTCTCCTAAAAATAAGACATAAAAACTTGCTTGGATTTCTTTTTTTTCACTATGATCATCTGATGTTTTTAGTAGCAGAGATGCTAAATTTACTAATCTGCCTAAATGTTAATGACTCATTTGTGTGAAAAATGAACAAATCATTTTGACAAGACACTGTATATGAAGAGAACATGCAAGAAAATGCATCTGAAAGCAATCTTCTTCGGCACAAGTTTAACTCAGCATTTAAATCCTGCCCCACGTGCGGAGACTTTTATCCTTAAAGCAGGGTTAGATACAAAATACCAACACTCCCACTCCTGTTATCTCCTCCATACATCATCCTGTCACCCAAGTACAGGGCAGTAAAAGCTCAAATCTTAACCAGAAAACAAAATCTTTTTGTGGATGTGGTCCCGTCTGTCTTTGACTTAGTTTGGTGATGTGAAAATATGGATTTGTTTCCTGTATTTCAGGGAAAAAGACGACACCATGGCGGCAGCTGTAGCGATGGTGACCAGCTCCACATATTACAGCACGTCTGCTCCCAAAGCCGAACTTCTCATCAAGATGAAGGACATGCAGGAGGAGGAGGAGGAAGACACTGAGGATGAACTAGATATTGATTTGGCCAACAAGAAGGTATCCAACACTCACTGGACCTGTTTGTGTTTAGTGTTCATCTTCATTACCCAACATGTGGCTGTAATTGTGTAAAAGTGTAACATTAAAGCTGTTTCATTTCCTTTTTTGGAGCTCAGTTTTTATTCTTTTTTATCATCATCATCAACAATACAATGTTGTTGTTTTTTTCAAGTTTCAGCTGTAAAGTTACACTCTGACATTGACCTAGCAAAAATAAATTACAAGGGTAAAAACAAGCCATACGATCCACTCCAAAAATGTACATATGCAGAATGAAACATATGGAAAAAGAGAATGAATATAAACCTCTTCCTTCTTGTCTTGTTATATAACTATATTAGTTTTCATTATCCGTCTCTGCTTCACCTGCAGTGAAATGTTTCTGCTCGTGGATAAAAATATGTTGTACAATCTGCCAATTATTTTCTATCCTTTTTCCCTTTTTTGTGGAAGAGATTCTTGATGGGAGTGGGTTTCATAAGTTTTTTCGCCCTTTTTGTATCTTCAAGAAGGTTCTTAGTTGTAGGCTTTGAAAAAAAAATGTGCTCAGGAGATCAGCTGTTAAAATGTTCTAAAAATGTTTTCCTTAATTTTGATGCGTATAGCACAGCCCTTTATCTGATCATCTTCTGAACCCAGAATCCAGTCTGTTGGATGTGAATGACTCCATCAATCCAATGGTTTTTTAATCAAAGCTGTTTCTTTTCCGTTTGGTGTCTTTGCAGCAAGAGCTGATCGACAGCCTGAGCAAGAAGCTGCAGGTGCTGCGGGAGGCGAGGGAGAGTCTCCAGGAGGACGTCCTGGACAACAACGCTCTGGGGGAGGAGGTGGAGGCCCGAGTCCAGCAGGTGTGCAAACCCAACGAGCTGGACAAGTTCAGGATGTTTGTGGGAGACCTGGACAAGGTGGTGAGCCTGCTGCTGTCTCTGTCCGGTCGTCTGGCCAGAGTGGAGAACGCCCTCAACAGTCTGGAGGAGGACGCTACAGCCGAGGAGAGGGTGAGGACATTTACAGAAGCTACAAAGATCCTTTCACAGATACATCACAGATATTCTTCTTTTTAGTTTCAAACACTCACACAATACAAGCTCTGACAACAACAGCCTCTCACACACTGCAGGACGTGTGCCAGAGACGAACAGTTACCTCCTCATTTAATCTTATTTGGGCTCATGTGATCTCATGAGGCTGTAGATGTAAACAAAGTAGACTCTGACCCTAAACCGAGCTCTGCACTTCTGCAAGATATAATAACAGTTAAATCTCAACATCAAACTTAATTTGGAGAGCTTTTTATACAATCCAAGGTACAAAGTTCCTCACTAATACACCAGAATAAAAACAAGGGGTCACAGGGGTATGAGCTTAAAAAGTTTCTAACTCAATAACAAAAACGTATAAAGTTAAATTCAGTCATGATCCTCTTCCCTTTGATTTGATCAAAGATCACATGAGGTGGGATGTTTCTCAGCCTGGCACACATAATACCTTTCCTCTAGTTTGTCCTGTGACATTGTATTAATATCCTGTTGTTTGTGCACAATTTGAATTTGAGGAGAAGGAAAAAAATGTTGATCTCTAAGTTTCTGATGCCACTCAGTTTTTTTGTGGACCAGAGACCTGATTTAATAACTCTTTTAGTATTCTAATTCACACCTAATCGCCAGTTCACTATACAATAGCCGACAAATTCCACAGCATCAAACTGAAGACATAAACAAGTTGGTGTAAAACTTTGAGATGATTTCAAAAATGTAAAAATGACTTGCATCAAAAAAAAAATGGTCCCTCCACTTGACTGAATGTTCAGATTCACAGTCAACTTAAAATTTGACCCAACCCAACCTTTTCCAACTCAGAACCCATATTTAGGTCTCAAAAAATTTCTTATGGCCCTCCTCCAACCCCATAGATAAGCAAAGTATCTTTTTTCTTCATGGATATTTGATTTTTTTGATATTTTAATATAATATTTTGTGCTGTATATTTCAATTACCCTTCATAAAAATCGCACGATAACTGAAATTATTTGGCGGTCAACTTCCAATTCTTTTGTGACCCACCAGGGGCAACAGCACACAGGTTGGGAATCACTGTATTTCACTGTTGATTTGTTCTCATTAAAGTTTAATTCTCACTGAAGTTAGTGGGGAATATATCTGTTGATGTTCCTTTGTAGAAACCAGCAGCTCAGAGATGTTTTCGACTGCTCAGCTACTGTGTCTGGATTGCAGGACAAGATTTAGTGTTAAAGCCTCTTTTTCTGTTAACTAAGCTGTAGATTTAGTGTGTAGTTTAGAGAAGCTAGTGTTTCTGCTGTGTCACCAGGCAGAGCTGAAAGGAGCATGACTTCTCTAGCACGGTTCTGTTCAGACTTCTCAGAATTTGGTGCTTCTGGCAAACCAGCCCTTAATGTTTTTATCAGTTTAAGAGAATGAAAGTGGAAGAGTGTTTCCCTGTTACCCAAGCTAAAGTAAAACACTGACAAATAGTGGAAAAGTTCTGATATAGTTTTATGTTTGGTTCAACAAAAATCGTAGCTGTACATATCTTTTGTTTCCACTCTATATGTAGCCAGCTCTTTTACTTATTGTTTCTTTCTTCTCTAGCGTACGTTGATGGAGAAGAGGAAGCTCCTGATCCGTCAGCATGAGGACGCCAAGGAGCTGAAGGAGAACCTGGACCGTCGGGAGCGCTTGGTTTACGACATCCTGGCCAACTACCTGCAGGAGGACAGCCTCACAGACTACGAGCACTTTGTCAAGATGAAGTCAGCGCTCATCATCGAGCAGCGCAAGCTCGAGGACAAAATCAAGCTGGGGGAGGAGCAGCTCAAGTGTCTGACGGACAGCCTGCCCATCGAGCAGAGACTGGCCTTTTGAACATGTGTGACTCTGAAAGAGCAAAAACTCTCATGAGGGAGACGCGTTGTGTTGCTCTGAGCTGCAGCTGAGTCCTGCGTCCAGCAGAGGGAGACAGAGAATCTGCAGAGGAGAACAGCCTGCTGCATTTTCTGACATTTCACTTCTTTACATCTTCTGCCATAACAACACGTGGATTTACAGCATCCATAAGAAACTTCCTGTGAATGATGCTGCTTATCACACGTATCACACCACCACTGTATCTAATGTCTATCACGCCATTTTTTGCTTTGTTTTTATTTTTTTGCTTGTTTTTTAGTAATTTATTGTAGCCTTTTGAATCTGCGCAGGAGAGGGACAGTATTTTATCTTCATCCAAGTTCAGCAGTCGTGCTACCTGAAGTGTGAGCGACATGGATTATTAATCATGTTTGGATTATTTCACACCCTGAAACTGCTGACTTCAAAATCTGGCCAAATATTTCAACAAACACAAATACTTTTGGTTAACATATATATATATAAACTAGTGGCCTTGTTACTAAGATTAATGTGCCCTCGCTTCCCTCACTGAAGAAACTTTCATCGTGCAAAAAGTAAAAGAAGTCAGTGAATGTACCTGTGAGGAGAAACTGGTGGTTTTAGAGAGCACTTGTTCAAGCTCACCAAGCAGAAGAACGGCAGCACTTCACATCAGCTGGAGTCAGATCCACGTCTGAAGTGCCTGTGGAGGCACCTGATTTTGCCACGTATGAGATGACCAAGTGTTTCTATACTTTATGTAATAACTTCACTGTGTTTGTTATCCACGGTGCAGATGTTGAATGCATAGTTACCACGGCTGTTACTTGACTTTAGTTGAATTTCCTCACTAAAAATTGTTCAGGTCCATTTTGATATTTTGTTGACCAGATTCAGTCTAAATTCTCAGACTGTTTTGATAAACTCAGTCTCATCCAGGTTGAATTAGAGGATGTTTGTTCTGCACATTAGTTTCTCACGCTTCATGCACTGCTACAGCCTGACTCTCTAACACTTTACCAGCTGTGCTGCTTTATATCAAATAAAGAGTCTGCTGGAACCACGCAGGAGTGTTTGACTGATTTCCTTCTCGCCTGTCATTCATTAACCTCACCGCACCCTCGTCTCTGCCGCAGGCTAAAGTCTTTGACGTGACGATGTCTTTCACAGTCAGGTGTGACTGATCGACTTGATCTCACAGCAACATGTGGACGGTCGCTCAGCTCTGGATCAAAACTGCATTTGTGGAAGGATCCAGTCCTCGAGAGTAAAACCATGAACTCGAGGCTCATCAAGGTGAGTAAAAATGAACCACCAGAGACAGACAGCTTTTATTTAACGGTTTGAATCTTAGATAGACAATAATTAACTCTGGTTCCTGAGATAGAAGCTGCACTGACTGTAAACAAGGGGCCTCACACCTCAGATCAACTTTTTTTTTTTCTTTCAAAATTGAACAAAATTCAATGGATGTATCAAAACTTACCACAGTGTTTGCTGTTAACGGTAAAACCCAGTCTTTCTACCTCATGTGCAAGATATTTCTGAAAAATCTCTTTAATAGCTTAAAGTTGTTACATGCAGATCTAGAATGGCCTGTAAAAGTTATTCTTTGTGAATTTTAACTCATTCATTTTATGGTTTACTCAAGTATATTTAGATTATCTGCTCTATAACTCAATAACACCAGCCTATGTGACATAAACAAAGT
Organism: Thalassoma bifasciatum; assembly: GCA_008086565.1. Classification (NCBI taxonomy): domain Eukaryota; kingdom Metazoa; phylum Chordata; class Actinopteri; order Labriformes; family Labridae; genus Thalassoma; species Thalassoma bifasciatum. The sequence goes on along the minus strand of RPOG01000578.1, from coordinate 5,050 downwards.
AAACTACTAAAAACAATGACCATAGGTGAATGAAAACAACAATATATATCAAATGACTTGAGTATTGTTTGGTCAGGGATTTTGTAAATTAATCTACCCTTCTCATTGCACTGTGCTCTTTATCTTACGCAGGACCATTGTCATTGTTGACACGTTTATAACCATGGATCGACACAAGTGTGTTACATCATGCTGCCTTAAAACCCCAATGGAAGCCCTTATTTAGCTTGAACAGTCACTTTTTAATGAAAAGCACATTTTATGGCAGGTGGGTGCAAATTTATTTCTATTTAAGGAAAAAGGTAAAAAAAAAAGAAAAAGAAATGGATCTGTAATGTTACTAGTAATATTACAGTTGTGAGACAAGCTCAGAGAAATCTAATCAGTAAAACGTGTCAGATACACCAGGCAGCAAACAAACATCAGAGGAGCGGAGAACTTTGACCAAAACAAAAAACGCTTTGGATCATAAAAAAACGTTATATTTGAAAGTAATGATGGTTTTCAGGACACTCCATGGATCAGCTAAAGGAAACAAAGTTTCATATTATTATTATCAGTAGTAGCAGTAGTAGTACTAGTTTTATATTAATATTATATTATTTTGGCTTGGATTTGAGATGCCTTGTGTTTTTGAAGTATTGGTTACAAATTGATTAACTCATTCAGGCCCAGTAAGACTTTTACATTTACATCATATCCACGCAGTGCAACCAATGTGCTGTGTCTGGTAGAATCATGGCATTTTTTTTTTTTTTTTCCATTTAAGTCCCTCTTGTATTCTTGAGACAGTTCAACTAGGATTGTATTTTCTCTGGTGGGTGGGTGCAGTGTGGTTGTGAACTTGTAACTCAGATTAATCTTTATGCATGTTCTGTACAAATGCAACACAGTAAATCATTTTTTTACTTAGTTTGCATACAAAATCATCTAGCTAATAAAAACTGCTTAACCTGAGCCTCGACCGTCTTATCAGTGGAGATAGAAGCCTGATGTCAAAGTGCTTCTAATTATTAGACACTTGGCTGCCAGATCCTGAATAATCAGTACATTCAGTTTTAGGACTTTGTGTTTTTTATTGATGGCCTCGACTAAAAGTCATTTCAGGATCAATCTAAAAAAATAAAATAGAATAAAGAGATTTTTTCCGAGTTAACACAACACACATTTGATTGAAATAAACTTTGATGGAGTTTTATATATGTTTAAATTACAAGAAAACGAGCCCTGGATCACAGGAAATTGGTTCATGCTTACATATTATTAAATATTACATTCAACATGCACATAAAAAAACCCCATCATATTGTGATTTAGGACACTGTCAAGTGCAATGTAATGTAGAATAAAGTCAATGAAGTGATTTATAATTGTGTATTTTGGTTATTTTGGGATTATAATGTATGAGGATCATGTCGACGTCATAGTATCAGCTGTGGTGTTGATGCATAAAGTGATAATCAAACTGGACACTGACCCCTTGTCACTGAGCTGTGCACAGAGAACTGTTTACATGTGGAATAACTCAGATACTCCCACATATTATGACCATCCATGATCAAGTCCGTGTACTACGACTACACATAGTATACTTTTATAGCAATTAGGGCTGCATAATATATTGTTTAAGTCGTCATCGCAATATGTGCATGCACGCCTGAGTTTCAGATGTGCTGTTTGTGTGTTTGTGTGTCAGCAGGTGTGATGGGTGTGAATCAGGAGTCAGCACCAAGTCTCTCTGAGTGTTAGCGTCAGCAGCAGGATGTTGTTCATTAGTCACACAGCTCACTGGCAGTTCCTGGGCCTGATCTTCGGGTTCCTGGCCTGGATCTTTATCATGGCCACCACCGGCCTCAATGATTGGCGTCGGTGGAACGTGGATGACGAGTCTATCATCACGTCAGGTCTGGCCTGGGTGGGAATCTGGAGGGCGTGTTTCTACACTCACTTCCTGCAGAGCTTTGAGACCTGTCAGAGCATCAGCATCTCTGACTCCTTCATCCCCACAGAGATCCTGGTGGCTCAGATCCTGATGGTGCTGGGGATGATCACCGGCTTTGCAGGGAACGTCACCGCTGCTTTGGCAATGAGGATGGCTTATTTCTCCATGGAGAACCGCTCAAACATAAAGCTGGCCTTCTTGCTGGCAGGGAGCCTGTATCTGCTGACAGGGGGGATGTGTTTGGTACCGCTGGTTTGGAACATGACCTCTGTGTTCAACAACAGCACCATAAACTTTCCTCCTGAGTATCACTTACCTACAGCTCCTTTGGAACAGCATGTTGGTGCAGCTGTGGGAGTGGGCATCCTTGCATCCATAATGATGCTCATGAGTGGGTTACTTTTCCTCTGCTACCGCTACGCCTGGCAGAGCCTGAGCTCAGAAACCCCCAGGACCAATACCAGCTCTGTGCCTGACCCCAGGACAGAAATGACACAGGTGCCGAATGGAGGCAACCAGGGCAGAGATAATCCTGCATTTCACAGTGAAGAAGTATCATGATGAGATAAAACATTGATGTTTGAAGCTGTTTATGTATAACCAACCCCCTCTTCTAACCATGGAAACATGAATTGGACAGTTTGTTGGAGACTTTGAGCGAACAGAATCAACAGAGCTGAAATGGTTGGGCAATATCCATGAGTTCAAACAATAAATAGTTTGGAGCATAATCTGGATAAAAAAGACTGTCTCTTCTTCAAAATACACCCAATTTTAATCTCCAAAGAAGCTCTATCTTAAAAAAAAAATCATCCATAAGTACAAAGCTGGTACATCACTATCACACAACATCAGCTTGAGTGGTTGAGTGAATCGTGGACCTGTCTCCACAGAGTGCTAGCATTGTGACTGATTTCCAACAAGGCTTTTTGATGTTGTTTACTTGTTTGTTCTATTTTTGTTAACTGGAGCAGCAGAAGGAAATACAGTGGCACCACTTACATATCACTTTACTAGCCATTATGAATAATTTGTCTGCAAAAGTTCAAAATATCAAACTCCGGAAACCATATTGACAGCAATGAAGAAAAGCAGATTTTCACTGGAAAAAAAGTTTACAACCTGGTTAAAGAAACAGCTTTGGTTTAAAAAGCTACTTTCTCTATCAATACACACTGTGTGGAGGGAGATCTTTCTACAACTCATTGTTATTCAAGATATCAATCTTGAAATCAATCTATCAGGTTTGAATAATTAGACGCATGGCTGAGCTCACTGATGTGTGGGCACCATAGATTGTATGATAAATAGGTGTAGTCTCACTCACATCACTTGCTTGTTTCTGTAACTGAGCTTTGAAGCAAACCCTCAGCAGGGGCCATATTGGAAATGGGGTGGGCTTTGAGTCTCCTCATTAGCAGCTGTAGGGCGTCCACCTGTCAGTCAGCTGAGCTGTACCTCTGAGCTAGTGAACTCACGATCTTGATTCCTTCTAAACTGCTGAGTTTGGACAAATTTGGCCCATGTACGGTATATGCCACCTAAGAAATTAGATGGGAGACATTATTCTCAAGCAGACAGTTGACAAACTGCAGATTTTAGCACTCCTATGTTGTGCCATATTGTCAGACCAGGCACACTGTAGCTGTTAGCAAAGAGACTTAGAGCCTGCCTCTTTGTTTCATGCTTGGTCGACAGAAGTTAGGTTTGAGTTGGCATTTCCAACAGGGCAACTGCCAATGAAAGACTTCAAAACTTTGCTTCAGAATCAGATGGGAGGCAATGTACATGTTTTGTGCAGTCAGAGTAAATTGCAATCCTTTGAGCTAGAGATGCACCAAAACCAGTAAAGGATACCACACTGAAGTACTTGTACTCATACTCATAAAAGTACACAGGATACTGTGATATTGAATACCACCATGAGCAAGTTGTCTTGTCATTGGCATCCGAGGTAGAGGACTGTTAAAATGTCAGCAACATATGCAGGTTCATCATGGTTTAATTTCATTTGTTAAAATGTGAGAGTGAGGAAATAAAAGATATTTTCAATCACATTAGAACTGCAGTGATGTTATTAAGTATTTGGATCAGTACTCAGTACAGGTGAGTACTTGTACTTAGTTTGATAAGAAGTGGTGTCGGTGCATCCCTAGTTTGGGGTTGTAGCTCTACTGGATGTTCTGAAATCTTGACATGTTACTAAAGGTGACCCGCTTGTGCAGATAGATTTCCTGGACTAAACATCCGCACCTAAAACTGCTTTCTGAGATATGGAGACTAAGTCCTCAAGTCATCGGCAATCCATCAATGCTTTGTATCTGTTTTGTGTTGTTATTTTGTTTTGTTTTGTGCTGCATTTTGTCATGGGGCACTTTGTAACTTTGTTATGAAAGTGCTGTAAATAAAGTACGACATTAATACAATATCTAGACACCTGATTAACGTGTTCAAACTGCATTGAGGTGTTCAGAATAGCTTAACAGAAACATAAATGAAGAAGTAAAGTGAGATTTTTAGCTTTAATGATCTCAGTGGGTGTTTAATACTTTACATGTTCTAGTTGCTACAAACCCCATCTGTCTGTCACAACTGTTGGTGAGAAAAGTTAGCTTAAGAAGACGTCAGTTGTGCATTATTATTATATTTTTCCATCATCATATTAAACTCAAATTGGAGTAGAAATGCTTCAACCTGCAACTTGCTAAAAGCTTTTATTGAGCTGTAAACATAATATGAGTGTTGGACACTGAAGTCACCTCGTGTACTCATGTAGTTTTATTCTCTGCTTATGGGAAAAAGGTTAGAGATATTTAACATAGCTGCTTTATTATTTCACTTATATGTAATATTGATAACTAAGCTAGATTCTATTTTAAGTGATGTAGCTCATAAATGTTTGAAGAGTGTGAGTTTTTATGTGATATGTTTGTGCCAGAGTTCAGGGACGGACACTAATCCAAAGTTGTTAAATTAACTCTTATCTCTCCAGCAGTGTTACACAATTACAGCTGGAGTGTTGCTGTAATGACTGATCACCTTTATCTCTGAACATACGAGGTGGGGGCAGTGACATGACATGTCAAGGTGTGGGCTTCTAACAGGCCC